>JAZKJV010001376.1:600000-965658 GCA_037367405.1 Ottelia alismoides
TCTATGTACTTTGCGCCTTCTACTCATTCTCTTCTTGTTTGACTTTCATGTTCTCGCATCTTGCCTCTTCATATCGAAGATGTTGAATTGGGGCATTTCTCATTCAGACTTTGCGGACTTATTTCATACTCCAAATCGGTTGTCTTCTACTCAAGAAGACTCACTTCCCGAGTATTCCTCTCTCTCTACTTCACCTTTCACTTCATCCATCAATCCGTTGTTCAAGATTGACTCTAATATTGAACTATCATTTGGGACTCCATCATTCCTAAAGACTAATCTAGTGTAGTTTACACTTGCAGAAATGGATACATTGCACTTGATGCCACGTAAGGGAAAATGTTCCATGGCCAAACAGTTCGAGATCAACACTACCCCATTCAGTCCATTCAGGCTCAGTTAACACAACAGGCTAACTATCAAGCTACATTGAGAGATATGATTCTCGAGATGAGGCAAGATAGGAGAGAGGAGGATAGAAATAATGGAGGAGGTGGAAATGGGGGGAGAAGAACCTGTAGAGCCAGTGGCTAAGCTCTCATTAAGGGAATCCTATAATCTAGGAGCAGGACAGACAAATACATGGATTCAAATTCCTGCGGTTCAAGGGCATTTCGATCTTAAGCCTACTAATTTACCATTGCTCCCCATATTCCATGGAAATATTAATGAATAACCATATGTGCACCTCTAACCATTCGATCGCATCTACAGCACGATCCATTACCCTAATATTCCATTATTGGTAGTAAAGATGACAACTTTTCCTTTCAGCTTGATGGACAAGGCCCTTGATTGGGTAAATCATCTAGGAAAAGTTGTCACTACATGGGAAGAGTTGAGGTCTTCTTTTATAAGAAAATACTACCCACTTGAATGCCTCAACCAAATGTGATCACTGATAGCAAACTTCTCCCGGATGTCCCATGAGCCTATTCACGACGCATGGGAATGATTTAGAGATTTAACAGAGAAGTGCCCCCATCACGATATTCCAGAGATAAGCCTTGTGCAAAATTTCTTTGGGGGTTTAAGTCATGAGAATCAAAAGTTGGTAGATACCGCTTGTGGGGGTAGTTACTTTAACAAGGATGAGAATGTCCTATACCAAATCTTTGAGGAGATGGTGGAGAGTTCAGCAACTCTTTCTTCTTCACGTGCATTCCAGAAACATCCCATGCCTTCTTCAACTAGTGTAGCACCCCACAAGGCTGTCAATATGATGGCATCACATGAAGTGGGTAGGTGGACAGTTCAGACCTGACCATCATTGGGAACCACCCATCCAAAGTGGACATTATTGAGAAACGATCCAATGATCTTGAGAAACTCCAAGTGACCGAACAGAGGATGAAGAACTTGCATAAGCTGGATGAAATAACGAAGCATCTGGAGCTTCTTGTGAGTACGATCAGTGCATGTCAAAGTGCGAGTGTAGTAGCCGACACTTCTAACCGGGAGCAAGCTTCTTCCACTTCCACCCAGCAGAATACTAGAGGACCATCCATAATTCAACACATTTACTACATGCAGACCCCTGACCAGGTCCTGCAGCATTCACGGCAGATTGTCTTGTACCGGCAAGAAGGTCCATACATTCCTGATCAGTAGGCTCCACCTCCCCCTATCATTCAGGAGGTGAACGGTATGGTTTGACTAAGAGCACAACCAGCGCGTTCATCGGGGCAAGGCCAGTTGGGTTCCCAGCAGGGTCAACGACCCGCCTACCAGTTTCAAGGAGGCAGACCGCAACAGTACCAGCACTAGCAGTTCCAGCCTCAGTGCCAGTCTCCACATCACTTCCAAAACTGGAGACATGGCCAGCAGTAGCAGTCTGCATATTTTCCACAGCCTTACCATCAACAGCAGACTGTATATTTTCCTCTTCCTTTTCATTACCAGCATTATGGATACCAACAACTTCCTCATTACCAATCTCAGTGGCAGCCCGTCATTGAGCACCCCGAGGCACTTTTTGTGAATCCAGCACTTGATTAGTTGTTATTGTTGATGATATGAATGATCTTACTCATAGACTCGATGACCTGAGCACCATAAAGATACTGATCCCAACAGAGGTCTAAGCCAATCCCAACATCTTCAGACGTAAGGAGCAGGTAGCCATGACCCATCCTCACCCGAGACAGGTATGGCCCTTGATTTTGCATGTTTATCTGATGCCATTCATCTTAGGAACGGTAGGACATTGCATCTGCCTTCACAACCGTTGGGATTGTGAGAGCCAACCACTGAGAGAGATTCACCTTCTACATCATGTTCTTCACCATCATTGTCGAGACCCAGTGTACCATAACCTGAGTATGGAGTTTCACCATCCCCACCACCACCTTCATTAGATAGATGCATATCACCGTTGTCAAGGGAGAACACACCAGACGTGGATTCTTCCTCTCCACCAGCAGTAGCATCCTGTCTTGTTTTAGATTTTGTTTTTCCTTCCCCTGGTTTGGACAACACTGTACAGACTGATTCTGGTTGTCCTATTATACATGAGGATTCTCTTTTATACATGAATAAATAAAATGCGCATTTGAATGTTTCTTTTGATTTTGTGCCATTTCCTTCTACTTTAAATAAGACCAAGAAAATACAAAAAACTAAAAATAACTTTATCTGATCCCGGAGTGGTTGTTCTTACAAAACATCATTTTAGAGATGTCACTCCTTAAGGCCATGGAGTACATGCTTGCAGTGAAAAAGGGAATGAAAGAAGCATCTACACAAAGAGTCAAACAAAGCAGAATAGATGAAAAAATATAGAAAAACATATCTTGACCATGGCCATAGTTCATGCCATCAGTAACCTCCCTCCCAAAAAGAAAGATAAGGGAACACCTCACATCTGGTGCCACATCTTTAATCAAGAATTTGATCACACTCTTCTCGATAGTGGTTCCTCCATTAATCTTATGTCATCTTCTCTACTCATTGAGTTTGGGTTAGGACCTTTTAAATCGACCAGGATTATCCTTCAGTTTGTTGATAGATCGATTAAGAGGCCGAGGGGTATTTTAGAGGACGTTATTGTATCAGTGTAGGGAATGAAATTCACTATTGATTTTGATATCATGGATATGGACACACCTGTATCGTTACTCCATACCCTAATCATACTAGGTCGATGAAAACACAGACGAGTCCTCCCAGAGGATCTTGTCAATCCACAAGGTGGATAGATAGTCATAGAGGAGACCGCTCCAGGAAACCATCGGTTTCAACAATCAACCCACAAATAAAAATCAGGAAGTAAAGAAACAGTGTGTATCAAAATTTAGTTTAAAACGTACAATAAAATGTGTATAGCGATAAGCAGAGTAGGGTGTCGAACACAAGGAAGACACGTTGTGGCATTCAATATTATTTATAAATAAATAATATACGTATATGTGTATATATAGCGATCCATGATATTAGTCAAATAATGTGGGTTTTTAGTTTTAAATTAATTTCTTATATATTTTTTTCTTTTTGTATTTTGTTTTTATATTTTTATATTTTTTAGATTTCTAGATTTTTGGTTTCTTTTTCTTTTTTAAAAGGTATATAGTAATATATAAGGTTATATCAACAATATAGGATAATAAGGATGTAAATATAACAAACAATAAAGGAAAATTGCATAATTAATATTTTTGTATTCTAAATAAACTTTTACTATTTGTTGTGATTTTCTAGTGAATATTGCTAAGTTTTTATATATTTTTAAAGTAGAATATACCCTAAAATGTGGATAAAATAATAGACCGAGTTAGAAAAGGAAAGTAAAATAGGAAATTAAGTTCAAAATTCCCCAAATTAATTTTAATATGTAGATAATAATAGAAATAAAATTATATAACAAAAAGCAAATTTTATGGAATTTTTGAAATTTTATAGATTTTTATAAAGGTTTTGGGGTTTTTTCAACTTTTAAGCATTTTCTTTTTTTATTTTTAGTGTTTTGGTCTGAAAGGTTAATAATACTTAAATAAGCTTGCTATATTTTTTGGAAATTTTTCAAAATGATTTATTATTTTTTTGGCTTTTTTAAGACAAATAAGGATTAGTTGTTTACTATTTGATTTTTAGAAAATAGGAAATGGGCATAAAATGCAAATGTAGATTTAAACGTGAACCAACATGCTTCCAGGTACCTACTCTAATTTTTTGGTAATTTTTAAGGCACGACAACTATTTTTAATAAATGGAAAAGGACTAACAAAATTACTCAACATGGCTGGGGTATAATTGCCATTATAAATAAAAGCGAGGGTGGCAATGCAACTTCACCCAAAATTACAATTATAAAGTAGACTTCATTTACAAGTGTTGTATATGGACCCTCGAGGATCCACCTATATGGGTAAGACCTATTAAGGTATAAATGGATCTTCAAGAGAAAGAGGGAACCTGATGAGAAGGTAGAGACCTTCAAAGCACGGTTCGTAGCCATGATCTACATACCGAAGAGAAGGCATCGTTTGCGATGAGACTTGCTATTCAGTGACCATGCTTAAATACATAACTTGACTTTTGTCATCTTCAAGATAAAAGTCAATATTGCATTCCACTATGAATACCTCTTTGAGGATATTCACAAGAATTAGCCCCAGGGCTTCATGGTTGAGGAAAGCAAGGTGTTCAAGCTGAAGAACTCCATCTATGGACTCAAATAAGATTCTTGTAGTTGGAACATAAGATTTGATGAAATTATAAATATTATGATTTCAGATAGAATCTTGATGAACCATGTGAAGCTTAGTGGGAGTGCCATTGTGTTCATCGTGCTAAATGTAGATATCATCCTAATCATTTGGAATGATATAAAGATAATAATAAGTGTTTTAAAGACTGGCTATTCCATACCTTGAGATATGATCTCAAAGATACCTCTTAGATCTTGGTTCTGAAGTTGTTCAGAAGCAAAGAAAAGAGGCTATTGGGACTGTCACATTAGTAGTACACCTTGGACATGTTTCATTTTCTGAGACAATCTAAGAAAGGCTTCTTTCCCTCAAGATATGGTACTGACCTTTCTAAAGGGATAGCACCTCAAGAAGTTTAGGAGGTGAATGCTAAAATTGCTTGTCCTTGTCCATCAGTTACGAGAAGCCGGGTGTATGCTATATTTATGTACAAAAGCCAGATGTCTGCCATGCAGTGGGAGTAGTAAAATGTTACCAATCCTACTATGGAATTAAAACACTTTATTACAGTAATAACAATATCTTCAAAGATGACAAGACTTAGAGATAGTGATCTCAAAGTCTTATCTTCAAGAACTTAAGACTTTATAGATAGTGATCTAAAAGGTCTTAATTGCAGATACCTTAGGAGATAGAGATCTCCAGGAAAAAGGGTATTCTGATAAGGATGTTGAAAAATACAAACTGGTTATAATAATTATTAAGCTGTAGTGTCAAGGGCACTATAACTAAACAAAATTGAGTATTGGTTGCATAAGATGCAAACTAAACAATATTGAGGATTGGTTACATAAGATGCAACATTCGCATTGGATGTGATCACTGTTACTAGGAGATATGCAAGTATTGTAAAAGGACTTAGTGTAGTCTCTCGAGAACATAGTAACTGATCAACTTACCTAGCTATTTTTCTAAATAGTCTATGATTGTCGCATGAGTGTGGAATTAATGATTAGCCCATTAATGGCTCTTTGGGCTAGTGGGAGATTGTTGGACATACGATCCCATGGCGAGCCATTATGCAATAAATGCTATTGCAAATATCATTCACTGATCTGAAATGAAGAATAACTAATTTACATAATAGGTCCCTTAGTACAAATAGGGTTATGTACCATAGTCATCTTGATGATCATACAGCTGTTGATTCAATTATTGAATCTTAGAGGCTGGAGCTTGGATGAATATCTAAGGAGTTAGATTGAGGACTCACAAAGCACCACCAAATTAAGAGATGATCTCCAGCCTGAGAAGGAGATGGCAATCCTTTTCTCTGATGGTTGATATCTAACCAACCTCTTGATGCAGGTCCTTTGTATAGGAATAGAGATTCGGAGATGTAAGATAAGTTAGGTCAAAGATTTGACTTAACAAGATCGAGATAACCAAAGTCTTATGTCGTATACTATCACGATATAGGCAGACATCCGCTAACCGAAGACAGATGTGCTACTATATGTCTGAGTATGTAAATTTGTCATACCAATGGGTTGATGACCTAATCAAGGTCTATACACCGGCACGCTGGTGTGCATGTAAGGGCATATGAGTAATGCGATCTCTCAAAGGGATCATACAGGTTCACTACTGAACCGGAAGACATGAGCTCACTCATGAGATATTGGGAAGAATCAAATTCTTTGCACAGACTTCTTGCTTTGGAAGCTTGACTGAATTTTTATGTTTGATATATGCTTTTGGAAAAATATATGATCAACACCTTGCTATTATATATGCTTTTGGAAAGCATATGATCGATACCGACTCCCAATGATCAAATGAGAAACTCAATGATAAAACCCTAAAGTATATAGTGTAAAATTGATTTTATACTTCGGGTTTAATCTGGGTCTTCCAGTATGCAGGAAGTACAGGTAATAGGAATACCTGAGGGTTATGTAATCATAAACGATTGTATAACCATGACGCTTCCATTCCTAGGGAGTTATGAAATGGGTCTGGATTTTAGTGACTCCTCTTAGTAGAGAAGTAATCTGATCTTGGTCCAAATGTTGGACATTGATCTGAATGTGATTCATATGCAATGAGAAGATTAGATTCGCAGTCTTGATTTAATCAAGCATCTATAGGAGGTCTGTAAGATCTGGATTTGAGATGTGATCTCAATATCCAAGTCACTATACATGGAACAATACAATCACCTTGTCCTTATCTCCAAGTATTCGCGGAGAAAGTGCAATATCCTTGAAAGAGTTCATGGATAATTTCATTGTTGATATATGTATCCGAGCATTGAGAAAATGGATAATTAAATGTGATTTAATTATCATGAATAATATGAGTTTGAATCATATTATAAGGAGAGTTATCTTAGATATTTAAATGTGATTTAATTATCAAAGATGTGAATAATATGAATGTTATTCATATTATTTGGGTACATGAGAATAGAGATCCAAGATGATTAAATGTGATTTAATTATCATGGATATGAATAATGTGAATATCACTATCCATATTAATCATATATATTATAAATGTGATTTATAATATATAAGAGAGGGCTATTTGTAATTTATATTTGTTAATTAACGTTGATGTGAATTGGTTTCACATTGGATAATTAATTAAAAATGTAATTCACATTTTATTTTGGGTTGTGAATGTGATTTACAAATTTCTAATGGCATGACAATGTTCACAAAATAAATTGGATTTATTTTTATGAAATAAATTTTTAATAAAAAAATGTTGCAAAATATTGGAGATACACATGAGATATGGATTCTCATGAAATTGGAATGAGCCATCTTGCCATATGAAGAGGGTGGACGGCCACCCTGTCCTTATGGAATGTGTGGGTCATCCCCCTTGTTCTTATGGAAGGAGGCTTGCCTCCTTCCTATTTCTCCAATGAAGATTGATTTAATATAGATCAAATTATATTCAATATATATTTGATTTAATTAAATTAATTATTGTTGTGTTTTTTAGAACAAAAATCTTGGCCATTAAAAGAAACACAAATCAGTGTGAACCATTGGATTTGTGTTATCCATGGATTGAGAACCATGGATCCTAAAATATTATAAATAGAAGGGCACCCCTTTCTCTTCAAAATGATGATGAACATAAGGCTCTCTCCCTCTCTCTTTCTATGTACACGCCACCTCTTCCTCTCTCTCTCTCTCTCTTGTGGTCGTCCACCATGGAAGCCCTAGAGAGAGTCGCCATCGTCACAGCATAGTCGTTATGTTGCCATATCGTTTTCTCGTGGATCTCTGTCTCCTTCAGTGTGCCTTGCTCGTGAAGAAGACATCGAATCTCGTATGACAAGATCAGGAGATCATCACTTGGATCATCAACATGGATTGCAAGAAGCACATGTCTCATCCATGCGCTCGCAAGCATCTCCTCCGTCAGATCGAACTTGAGACAGGAGGTCTCTTCGTTTAGAGACTCGATCGCAACCACGCTTCAAGAGGTTTAACACTAATACTTGTTTGTACTTAAGATGAAACGATCCGAGAAATGTTCTTGGATCATGTGGTTTCATCGCATGAAAATTGTTAAATTGCGTTGCCTCGAGCTACTAGTGTGACTAGTCGCTCTCGACCGCATATGATGCGATCCTCACGCTTCTGTAATGTGCTTAAGGATCTTACCATATCCTTCAAGGCTACAGAGGGAGCTTCAAGTCCCAGATCCACGATGGATATAAGTTGGATAAAGTGGGGATCTGGTGGAGAAGGCGGGGAGGAGTGAGATGACGTGAAAATCGGGGTGAATCGACGGTCGGATTACTGTGATTTTGACCTAGAGGCTGAGCTCCATGAATTTGGGGATTTGTGGATTAATAACTAATCATTTTATTGAATCTAAAATAAACGATGCAAAATGAGATCTACACTAAAATGTTACCTAGAAATACAGAGAAAAGGGGATCGACAGAGCCTGGGGGCTCTGAAGTGGAACGAGCCGGCTGAGCTCCGGCGGTGGGGTGGATGTGCCTCTGCATGATCCTCCTCGCTGCAAACTCAAGGAGAAATGCTCCTGTCACGAACACAACATTGAAGAACCAAGTTTGAGGGACTAAGAGTGGGTGAAAGGTGATCAAAAATAAAAAGGGGGCATTGGGGTGTATTTATATGCGAGATTTTGGTGATTTTCTAGGGATGATGGCGTAAGAAAGAGGAGGGGTTGGTGAGTACTCGGTGATGGGCGAAGATGAGGGACGAAGAGCCTATAGGAAGGTGGTGGTCTCAAGAGAAATGAGTGAAGATGGAGGATTGGAGACAATGGTGAAGTGGTGCCCTCGTGAAGCTCTAACATAAGTCATAGGGTAGGTCGGACAGTTGACCGAGGTCAACAAAAGGACCCGCCCGGTTAGTCCACGTGGACCAACCAGGAAATTCCAAGGCGAAAATGCCTTGGGAAATAGATGATAAATAGTAATTGATTTTTATTTTTTTAGGTTATAAAATAAAAATATTTCTAATTTTTTGTAGTATTTTATGTGTATTTTTATTTATTTTTAGAGGTGATTAATTACAAGTTACTTTTTAGGGCTTCCTTTATAGGTTTATTTACCTATATTTTATATATTTTATTTTTATTTTGTATTTTTAATGTTAATTTTTCTTTTATTATTTTATATATTTACAACTTATTTCTATATACTTAAATATATTTTTATTAATTTTGAATGATATAAGATGTGCCCTTAATCAAATTTAAATGTATTTTATATAGGTAAAAGTATAGGTATTTTATCTATGTATTTTATATAAGTATTTTATTTTAATGTCTTATTTATGGTTTTATTTTAGTTTTACTATGTACATATACTATAAATAATATTTAAAAGATTATAAAAATATAAAAATATAAAATAATATAGAATAAATAATATGAATATTTTATTCAGGTACATTATACAATAGGGGTCTAAAACCTAACTTTCACACCTTGCCTCCAAAAAATATGAAACCACCTTCAATAAATATCTTATTAAAAATTACATACAATTAATGGTGGTTTTGATACATTTTGAGTATTTATTCAGGATATATGGGTCTATGAAGTTTGGGTTTTAGGATTTCATTCTATATATAAAATGTACAATGTATGTTATTTTTGCATGAAATAAATTTTCTATTTTTCTATACATTATTATCTACAACTTTCATGTACAAAGTTTCTTTATTTAAGGTGTAAATAATAAAAAAATAAGTAGGTACCAAAAATTAATTATTGGCCTATTTTGTAGAGTGATTTGTTTGTGTTTTCTGTACACTTAGCCTCCCTATCTACCCCTACTTTACTCCTTGTTGACTAAGTCATCATGATGACCGAGTCTCGGGGGCTAGGGTCACTTCAGTGTCCTTGATACTTCGTTCTTTTTTCTTTTCTTACCTTTATTCTTTTATTTTGGTAATAAATACTATACACATACAATATTTTATACAGTATTTGGTACAAAGTAATGAATGTTTATTTTAAGACATTAATGAGATATTTATGCATTCCGCTAGTGTTCAAAGGCCAAAATGAAAGAATAAAGGTGATGAGATGGAGATTCATTACCCCCTATACTTGCCTTTGCTATTCCCTAACAAACACTTATGCCTATAAGTGCGGAGAAGAAAATAAAGAAAAGAAAAAGAAATAACTTGGATTAATTTTTCAACTTTTAAACTTGTCTTAATAATGTCAAAGTTTGGAGCTCCAAGAAGACCTTAGGATTAATGGTGTGTTTGGAACCACTTCGAGGTTAGGATTTGTGACACGACAATCCTTAGGTTCTATATTCACATTATTCTGTCCAATTCACAACCAGATCAAAACCATCCTCTCAGTTGCATACTCTTACTACCTTGAAATGATAGAACCATGTGTGTGAACTTGTTTAGCTCTCCCCAGGTAAAATTATTGAACCATCGAGGTGTATGTTCTTCTGATAACTCGTCCCTTTGGAGTCAGATATTTCCTTCTAAGGCCAGGTGCTTCTGGTCTTTACAATTGAATGGAATAAGAAGTTAGAAGAATGGGAAGAGAAGTCGGAATGGATTAGTGTAGTCTGCATTCCTATGTGAAGTCGGTCAGTGTATCCGGATCCTCACCAAGAAGCTAGAATTTTCTGAAGCTCATATTTGTGGAATTTTCAGTCGAATGATTATGGATATTTTCTTTCACTTTGCATAGCATATGCATTCTTGTTTGTTCCCCGGTGGATATAGCATCTTTTGTTCCACCCACTTTTTTGGGGTCATGGAAAAAGTTGCACTAGTAGACCATCCCCCATCCGAAGCATTGTTTCAATTTATCTCCAGTCTTTAGATATCATAGTTATCAAAAGAAGTGGGTTAGAATACCGGTGTTGGCAATCCCCAAGAATGGTTCCTGAGCCACCCTTGATGAAGCGGCCTTGCATCGTCCCGACCTAGACCACAAGATTTTTCAACAGTCCATCCAGGTTGAGCTAAGTGCTAGGTTCAAGGTTTCCAGTCAAGTCACTATCTCAAGAGTCGTACGGATGATATGAAGGGTCCTATTTTGGCATATTGAATTGACTCATGAACATAGTCTTATGGAATCTAAAGAATTAAGTCAAGGTGACCTGAAGTATCTCCAATTCCAATCCTCAATGGGTTCCTTTGAAATTAAGTGTATTAAGGTCTATAATAAAATCCAATCTCCAGACTTTATTTGTACTTTTTCAATTGCCTAGATTACTCCGAAAAATGATCATGCTATGTACAATGCAGAAAAAAATTTTGAGATGTTATTTTTAGACTTTTGAACATTTTCTGGATTTTTGGAAAAGTTTTTTGCATTTTTTAAAGACTTTTATGAATGTTTTTGGTTGTTTTGCAAATGTTTTTATGGTTTTTGCAAACAAAAGATTTTGGCTAAGAAAATATGTACAAATATTTACATGGGCATGCATCTTATATCTACAAGAGTAGTTTTTTTTACTTAGTATATACAAAAAGAATTTGAGAAATAATAAACATCATTTGTTATTAAATGATTTAATGAATGGGTATATATATTTACTACATTTTAGCCATATTTATTGATAATACGAAAGTATGATTTATGGCTAAAATATATATACACACAGTATATATTGCCCCCCCCCCATATTTAGCTTGAGCTATGTCTTCATAGATCGAAGAGAAAGAAAGACATAACTCGTACTAAGTATAGAAAAGTCTATACTACAATGACTAAATAATAGGAAGCCGATCATCCCCTCATGCTTAGGATCAATTAATCCTTAGTACTGAAGTATGTATACAAATGTAGGGAGGATCGAGGGTGAGAAATGAATAAATTAATAACCCAATGGCTCAGCCTGTCTCCCCCTATACTTAGGGTAAAATATCCCTAAGTATAGAAAAAATGTCAAAAGTTGAGGAGACATGTGAGGGATCAAAGAATGAGCTCCCGAATGCATTCATCCCCCTTATACATAGGATGAAGCATATCTTAAGTATAGCAATGATATATGGGATGAATGCGATTTTTCGGAAGAGTAAAATAATAACAAATGAAAAAAATAAAAGAAGAAACGAAGAAAATGATTAACTAATAAAAATGTTTTTGCTAGCCTCGTCTACTTGTGTCAATGTTGTGGTTGTGAGTTCTTCATCGTAAACCACCTGAATTGAATTGACCATGGACAGAAATGTGTCATGTTCTAGATAAGGCTTCAGAAGTTGTACGTTGATCATGAATGGTTGTGTGTCAGCTGACAAACCGGATATGACTATACTTCCTTTGTCACGCACTTGTTTTAGTATGAACGGCCTTGTCCACTTGCTCTTCAATTTTCTTGGGAATATTTGAGCTTTGCATCGAACAAGCAAACTCTATATCCTAGCTCAAAGGTCTTGCGGAGGATGTGCTTATCGTGCCACTTCTTGACCTTTTCTTTGTACATCAAGTTGTTGTCATGTGCATACTCGTGGAATTATAGGAGCTGATTCAGATCCAACTTTTTGTTTTGTACTCCCTTCTTGGAATCCAAATTACAAATGTTTATTACCCATAATGATTTGTGAATAAGTTCTATGGGCAGATGGCATGGCTTGCCGTATACTAGGTGGTAGGGAGACATTCTTAATTGTGACTTATACGTGGTCTGATAGGCCCAAAGTATTGATTCCAGCACTACGACCAAATCCTCCTATCAGGGCATATGAGCTTTTGCAAAATTATCTTTATCTCCCTATTTGAACATTCGGTCAGACCATTGGACTGTGGGTGGTACGGAGAGGTGACATGATGTTCTATGCAGAATTCATGTCTCAGCTTCTTCATCTCTCTGTTGATGAAGTGGCTACCTGATGGATATGCATTTCATCATCTTTATTCATTTATTTTAGCTTGAAATCTCTTATAAAACACATGTATATAAAGAAATAAAGAAAGGAAGGAAAAATAAATAAAGAAAAAAAGAAGACTGTATATATGTAATAAATACAGGCTGACCCGAACCCCGAGAGAAGGTCAAGACTTGACCTGATCGACCAGGAATAAAGTAGGGGGAGATAGGGTCCTTAATCGAAAAAATCCAAAAAAATGTGTGTTGTGTATATTTGTATACTACACTATTTTATCTGTACATAAATTGACCTCAAACAAAATAATGTTCAAAACAAAAGTTGTAAATAAAAATGTATCCTAAATAATAAAAATAATTGCACAATCAAATCATAAAAGCAACCACACTTGGAAAAAACCACTAACCGATAATTGAAAGATCAATTCTGGCTCATATGAACTCAAATTGAACCAAACTCACTTCCATTGTATTCTAAATTAAATTATCTTTAAAATGGCTGTGATTTCATAATTTTTGGAGTTACGGTTGAAAAGTCGGTTTTCTAGGGTGGTTTATGCAAATTTACCATTTATTTGTACATATTGTATTTGTAAAAATTTGTAAATATTTTTACTAACTATTTAAAATAAAAATAAAAAAATAAAAAAATTTAAAACAAAAAAACTAATTTCATTACTTGACTGCGTATATAATGTACCATATGTATATAGTATATGTATATAGTTGCTATTCTTAAATAACCACCACAAAAAATAAAAAAATTAACATTTTATTCAATTTAATTAAGTGATGAAAATACAAAAAAATTAATTAATTTCTGTAAATATTTTTAACACTAATGTCTCTCTTTATCTTTATCTCATTTCAAATTTTCTCATTTATCTCTTATCTTCATTCAAAATTTCAAAAAAAATCAAAATCCATTTTCTTTATCTATTAATATGGCTCCCTCTCCCTTATTTCAAAGGGATCAATCTTGGTGAGAGGAACCCAATCTCTGAGAGTCTTCTTGTCGCAGAAGGGAGCCTAGCCTCCGAGTCGTCCGGTGACAGCGAGTTGACCTTCGTCGAGGTGATTAAGGTCTTTTCCACTCCTAAGGTAAGATCCACATTTTTCATCTCTTATTTTTATCTTCTGGTTATTCCTAGTTTTTTTCCTCTTTATTTCATCTTCATTTTTTTGTCTAGATTTTAGAATCCATCACTATTTGATTCGCCACCGACTCGATTTTTCATTTCACATCTCAATCTATTCACGTTCTTTTCTACATCGTACGATCTCTCACCTCCGACCACGTACGGTGGTCGGAGATCCGGTTCCAGCCACCATTTTCCTTGGAACTGCACTCGTTCATGTCTTCCGTATTGATTTTGGGATTGAGCCACTGTGCTCGCATCCTGATTGTTTAAATAAAAAACCAAAAAAATATTTTTCTTTTTTCTTCCTTTCTAACATTTATTTTGCAGGAAAAATAAATAAATAAATAAAATTAAAAAAATTCTTCTATTACAGTTTTCTGTTTTCTTTAAAAAATAAAAAAACTTTTCGTTTTTGATTACACAAAACAAAAAAAATAAGAAAAATAAGAAAAAACATCAAGCCGCAGATGTCGCCTCTCCAACCATCGGTGACGCCCACGGTCGCTCAGCCCTTCTCCGCCCAACGGCGACGCCTCCACCTCTCCATTCACTGACCTACTTGAGCATTGCCCCTGCCTTGCGCCACATCGCTCCAACGCCTGAAGCTGCCCACCGACCACGAGCCCCTCCACCGCGCATCTCCGCCCGGATGCATCACTGTTGCCTGCCTTCATCGATCGCCTGAGTTCCCTCCACCGCTCCTCCATACCGCGTGAAGGCGTGTGTTTCCCTCCTTGTTGGAGCCACCACCCGACCTCAGTCAACCCATCTCCGCCGACTCCAACCTTCAAGGTGCAGCCCCTCCGCAAGCTCCGTGCATCTCCAACTCCTGGGACCTTCATCACCAATCAGCCACCGCACGTGACCACTACACATGCTCCGCCACCTTGCCGCACGCGTCGCGTCTCGTCTAGGAGGAGGAACAAGACCGTTGTTTGCTTGGAAAGAGAGGGAGGGGCGGTGCGCCCTTCCCTTGTGATTTCAATTCGAGATCAGAGACCTAAATCTAAGGGCCTAGAAAGTTCCACGTCACCCCTTCTTATTATATTCAGGGAAAATATCAGAAAACCTCCTGGAATTTCAGAATATTACAAAGAGGCCCCCTTGCCAGCACTTAGCAAATACAACACATGCATTTTATTGGGTAATTACGTTTTTCATCCTGCTTTTATTTTCTTGTTATTTTCTGATGCAAAAACATTGAATATTTTCCTTTAAGTCCATGTTTGCCAAACATTTATCTTACATGCTTTCATTTTAAAATAAATATTTTTGTTGCTCAATAAATACTCCAAAAATCATGCTATGCTCCTAATGTGTGTATCTTTCTAGAATAAAGTTCTCATTGCATTTTATTTCCATTTTTTTCATTAAAAAATCAAAAACAATGTCCTTTTATCTTCCTGAAATTCAAAAATTCATAGCTATTTGAATATTACTCTAAAAATTCCAAAAAAATTATTAGTTTTTATTGTTGTCTTTTAATTCCTATCCAATTTTTATGCATTAATTCTTTTCAAAACTAAAAAAAATGAAAAATATCAAAACTCTTAGAAAAATCACAAAAAATTATACAAAAATCCAAAAAATGTCATTTCAATTCTTGTTTATAGTTATTTGGCTACAGTTTAACATAAAAATAACTTTTAGGAGTTTTAGGCATTAAAATATTTTTAAGTTGCAAATTAATCCTGGCTGTGCATTGTTCATCATTTTTGCCACTGTTTGATTTTTAAAAAAATATAAAAACATATGGAAATTCTACAAAAATTCCCAAAAATATTTCAGATACTTTAAAACCCAAAAATATTTTCTTTAGATTTTTCTGAACATTTCTGAGTATTTTGAAAAATACAAAAAATTGTGTGGTGTGTGTATTTCTTTCCTTGTGCATATTGTTCCTTATTTGAAAAAAAATAAAAATATTGCAAAATCAAAATCGTTAAAAATTTGAAAATCAGAAAATAAAAAATTAATAAAAAAAATAAAAAAGATAAAAAATTCACAAAAAAACCAAGATAGTTTTCCATTGAGATTCCTTTTTCTCTTAATTGATTTTTGATTAATTGAATAACCCTCGGAAATTGTAGCCTCCCTGAGTTTGATCCTGTTGCTATACAGGTAAATAAGTAGCAAAAATTTTTATCTCGCTTCACTATTCTTGTTATTATTTTTATAGCTTGAGAAGAAAAAAATTGTTTCTCGATGCTTGATTGGGTTGCAATGACATCGTTGATAATTAATATAATTAAAACCCCTCAAAAAGCATAGCAACAAAATGGCACTGTTGTCGGGGAGGCACGGCGAGGGTAGTTAGGTTTCTCTTTTGACATGCTATTCTTGGTTATTTATATATATATATATATATATATATATCTTTTTATATTTTGCCATATTATTCCATTGTTCAAATTCATTATTTTTATTTCATTTTTTCTCATATTTGATAATTGTCTTTCTTACACATCCTCTCTTTTCTTTTTCTTGCTAGGGCCCGCGGAACGAAGTAGGCAATCCTAGGAAAGCTGAAGCACCCAAGTGAAGCGGAGGCGGCTTGATTCTTCACTGAGTCGTAGGACAGCGTGAGAGGAGGAGAAGAAGAATGGAAGGAGACCAAAAAAATACTTTTTTATTTTTTTTCTAACATTTAAACCCTTGTAAACATGCATTAATTTGTTGCGGGGTCTGTTTCTCCAAGTGCCAGTGCACTTGGGGGACCTCATCGGTTTTGTTTTCATTGCCTTATTTTTCTTTGTTTCATGCAGATTTCGTGAACTACATAATGATTGCTTTAGTTAATTTTCTTGAGCCAGGTAATTAATTAGGTCCAAAAACTCTAAACAAGAATGTATGTACCTATAAAGTAGATCACAATTTGGACTTAGTCAAATTAACCTGTTCTTGCCCATTAATAGAAGCTATTGTTAGGACGGTTCACTTGTATTTGCATATAGGTTAGTTTTTTCTGTATTTTAATTCTGTGCAGATCAATTGCATGTAGAGTGTTGGCGACAAGGTACGCATCTCTAACCCCTGCATGCATCATTGTGTTTAATCACGCATTGGCATTTCCAATCTCCTTCCTTTATTTCACTCTCATAAATTAAAAAGGAAATTGGACACTCTGTAGGAGATTTATTGAAAATATTCAACTAAGTGATAACTGTCTAAAACCGGGACTGCTACAGAAAACTCGACCCTAAAATAAATGTAACAAAAAATAATTGTTTTGGGGAGAGTAACCTCCTCATTAGTTGGTTTTCTTGAGCGAGAGATTGACGCGCACACTAGGCTAGAGCCACAACTGAACTTCCGTTAAACTACTGGTCTTTGGATTAGTCATTCTCCAGCGAGGATCTCTCTGGTAGACGGTAAAGCGGCCCGCGACATCCTTAGCAGATTGAATTGACCGGGTAGCCGGTAAACGGTCCGCAATTCACACTGGCTTGGAAAGATCTAACTTTGGGATTGGGCCAGTCTCTTGGGAGCATCGGGTTCCTAACAGGTCGCTTTAACCACTCTGATAGATTGTATTCTCACTAAACTCTAAAAATTGACAAGATAATTGACCAAACATTCACGATCTTCACATTGCGTTGAGTTGGTGAACTGGGGGTTTGTATTTTGTTTGATTGCTTGTGTGCGTACTAGATCCTTATGCGCATTTGCGCCTTTTTTCTTGCATAGCTTGACTTGATTATCGTGTTCTCCCGATCCCCGTCTTTTATTTCGGAGATGGCCGACTGGAGTTATTTTAATCTAATCTTCACGGAATCCTCGTACCGTCCAGTCGATCCACCTTCCTTTTTCCAGGAGCACTTTCCTCCTGATTTTTGTGCATATCCGCCTAACCCATTATTTCAGGAATCGGATGATGATTTTCACCCACCCTCATTCCACTCACCCGGCCCTGAGATTTTAGAGTCACCTTCCATGGTGTCCACACTTGAGACCCTGAATCAGATGATGGAGCATATGAATTCAAGGATTAACAATCTATTTAACATAAATAAGAGCCAGAAGGCTGCTCCACTGTTTGAGGATATAGACTCACTTGAGGATAATCATGAGAGATTGTAATCGCCCAAAATACAAAAAAATGAGAAAATTTTAAAAAAATCAAAAAAATTTGGGGAGACACATTATTGATTCATTTTTTTAGGAGAGGGCATCCATGCCAACCCATATTCCCACACAATCATCCATCACATGTCCCAACTTTGACCCCGAGGATTTCACTATACAAACTGCTCTTGGCAATCCTCGTGTACATGCTAATTCTGATCTCCTCCCTTGTATGGAGGAGATCCAAAAATTCAAAAAAATGTTGAATGAACCTGAAGTGATGGCCACTATTCACGAGATCATTAAAGCCCCACTTCACCAGGCCATGACCCATTTATCTGCTTTTCAACACAAGAAGAGAAAATAGAGGAGCAGATTTGAGCGTCACATCTTGACCATGGTCACTGCCTACATCATCTCTCACTGTCCGCATTTTAAGAAAGGGAACACTGCCACACCTCTTGTGAGTGGCTCCATATCTGAATAGTCTTGTGATAACACTCTCCTTAGCGGTGGTTCATCAATCAATATAATACCCTTCTCCATGGTATAGTCTCTTCATCTTGGGCCTCTCAAGAAAATCAGGATGATAGTTCAATTTGCTGATGGATCTATCAAGAGGCCGAAGGGTATTCAAGAAAACATTGTCATTCTTATTAAGGGCATGAATTTCACTTAGGGTTTTATTGTATTGTCCATGGAGACCTCCACCCCTGTGGAGCAACCTCCAATCGTCTTGGGATGCCTTTCCTCGCCTCTGCGAGAGAAGTAATTGATTATGGATCCGGAGAAATTCGCTTTCATTCTGATGTAGGGAGCGATGTGTTGATCACTACACCCATTACTGACCAGAGACCTGCATCCCATGAGAGTGTGCATGTGTTAGCCAACCCCAAGGACCTTCACCTAGATGATAATATCAGAGATTCTTGTTGTATGTTGGATGATATTTAGACCCAAGAATTCCTCGCCAAGGAGGAAGACTTGAAAAGCATAGACTTTGGAGTTCCCTCTTCTGGTATGTGGAGATGCATTGATGACATCCGCAGGATTTACACAATAGACATCCTAGACCGGAAGGCAGACTCTGAGACTAGACAGGACGGACAAGATTTGACTACATTCACTTATGAGTATGTTCCTATTCACATTGATTAGATGAGACCGATAAGGCCAAGTTTGATTTGATTACTTTTATAAAGGAATTTGGGCCTTTTGATAAAGATGATGATCCGGTAGAGGCTCGCCAGGTTGGAATTGATCTTACTTTTTCTGATGATGATTTCGAGCCTTTTTACTTTTATATTTACGAGACTTCCCAGGCAAGACATGACCACACTACTTCCACTAACCGATTCGTGCATGCACACTCTGAGACTGCTGAGGATACATTCTTGGTCGAACTTGATCAGTTATGACCCTAATATTGACCTACACCTTGTTAGATCCATACATCAGCGGTCCTGCAATAAGGTTCGCTTTTGACCTTCTTGACCTTTGTACATCCATGCTTTTTGTATATCCTTTCGTTTCACTCTTTCTTCTTCCGTTTTATCATTCACCCCTTTTCCGTGTGTGTATGTGTGTATATGCTATACTTAGGATGGCTTTATCCTAAATATAGGGGATGAATGATTTGTGTTGTTCACATTCTTCATGTTCATCAGTCTTGTTGTTGCCTATACTTAGGAATACTCTACCCTAAATATGGAGGATGATGTTATTCATAACATTTTTTTATTTTTTAGGTCGTACATTCTCTGCATCAGTTTTCCTCTTTTGTACAATCTTCTATACTTTAGATTACTTGATCCTAAGTATAGGGGGGTCACTGACTTCTATTCTTTTTATTTTTTCTTTGAGTTGTTGTAGCATAGGAGTCTTTTCACTTTTCTATACTTAGCACAATTTATGTTTTCATGTGCCACGCTCTGATCACTATGAGGACATAGTTCGAGATAAGTATAGGGGGTATCGTATATATTGTATATATACTTTAGACATAACTCGTACTTTTAAACATGTTTATTTTTGGGGATATGTATAAAAATTCGTAAAATCCATGTATGTGTATAAAACTTTGATCACCGTCAAAAAAACAAACAAAAAACAAAAAAAACACAAAAAAACAAAACAAAAAAACACAAACAACAACAGCAACAACAAATCTTTGTATATTCTTGTATATATTTTACTAACCCTTTTCCTTTTTGAAAGAAAACTACAAAACCAAAAATCTATAAAAAGTTGCGTAAAAAACTCTTTTCACATGTGCATCATTTTTCCTTTCTTTTCTAAAAACCCATAAAAATCAAAATTAGAAAATTATTTCAAAAAAATGCTTTCTTTTGGCATTGTACATATTTCTTTCATTTTTCATGTGAATTTGTCAGGATAGTATTGACATTTAAACTAGATAGTATTGATATTTAAACTATGTCTGGAATAAATTTAAAGATTGGAGCTTAGTTGGGCCTTAATCCACTTAATTTCAGAGGAACCTTATAAGAAATGGAGTTAAGACTTTTCAGATCTTGGAGACTTAATTCTTTGAGTCCATACGACTATGTTCACATGTCATCTTGATTAGTCTAAGTAGCACATTTAAAAACACACGCATGATTCTTTCAAACAGTGGCTTATCATGGACAAGCACTCTACACGTAGCTCTTCATGGAGGAGGTAGTGAGGAGGCAGAATCTTTTGGCTTGGAGTAGCATACGAGGGTAGTACGTCTAGGCGCAACCTCTCGTCTTCCTCTAAGGAAGGAAGTGCGTCTCAACATGGTCTGGTGGCATTGAGGTCTAAAGACAGGATGTTGTGGGGTTGCAATAATGCTTCAAAAGAGGATGGTCTACTAGCTCAAGAGGAAAAACTCCTTATGTACATGCTGCACCTTGTATATATTTTCAAAAAAAAGGGGGAAAATGAAGAATCTCCAAAAGTGGACAGGCCTGATTGAAAGGTAAAGTGCCTGCAGGAGTGTATATACAAGGACTAAAAAAAGAAAATTAATAAGAGCTTCAAAGTCAACTTTTTGTAAGCTTACAGTTGGATGACTTGGCTACATTGATCATGCATCCAAGGATAGGTAGCTACACTGGTTATCGTCCATTGTTTTCTCCATCTCATCTTTTTGAGCAGGTTGCACTTGAACTTAGGAGGGAATATCCCCGCTCCTCGAGGAAAGAGATGCTAGATCGGGGGACTAGAGTTACCATGTTGAGGGAGGTTGTTTCTTTGTTACTTTTGAGATGGGGAGCTATATTTCACTTACGTCGTACAAGTAAATATTCATAGTCATAAGAATTTGTGTATGTAGACTTGTTCTAATTTGACTGTTGAGGAGACCTGAATAGGAGTCTCATGGAACTTAGAGGTTGTTAGGTTTTAAATCTATTTCCCATTAAGGTCTCGCCACACTAATAATCCAAAGGTCTGACAGAGCTCCATACTACAATTTTATGAAGATAAGTTTAATACTCATTATTATCCTACTTTCTTTATTTTTCTTTTTTTTCTTTTTATTCACTTATTCTTTCAAATAAGTGTTTGCTAAGAGACTAGCAAAGGTAATGCATAGGGGGATGATGAATCTGCATTTCATCATCTTTATTCATTTATTTTAGCTTAAAATCCCTTATAAAACACATGTATATAATACTAACTCCATATTCTTACTAACTTGCATCTGTATGTAAATATTGTATACATATTACCATTTTAACCTAAAATAAATAAAGGAAAGATAAAGAATAGAAAATAAAAAAAGAAGATTGTGTATATGTAATAGATACAGGCTGACCCGAACCTCGAGAGAAGGTCAAGACTTGACCTGATTGACCAGGAATAAAGTAGGGGGAGATAGGGTCCTTAATCAAAAAAATCCAAAAAATGTGTGATGTGTATATTTGTATACTACACTATTATATCTATACATAAATTGACCTCAAACAAAATAATGTTCAAAACAAAAGTTGTAAATAAAAATGTGTCCTAAATAATAAAAATAATTGCACAATCAAATCATAAAAGCAACCATACTTGGAAAAAGCCACTAAGCAATAATTGAAAGACTAATCCTGGCTCCATATGAACTCAAATTGAACCAAACTCACTTCTATTGTATTTTAAATTAATTTATCTTTAAAATGGCTGTGATTTCATATTTTTTGGATTTATGGTTGAAAAGTCAGTTTTCTGGGATGGTTTGTGCAATTTTACCATTTATTTGTACATATTGTATTTGTAAATATTTGTAAATATTTTTACTAACTATTTAAAATGAAAATAAAAAATAAAAAATTTTAAATAAAAAAACTAATTTCCTTATTTTAATATGTATATAATGTACCATATGTATATAGTATATTATATGGTTGCTATTCTTAAATAACCACCACAAAAATAAAAAAATTAACATTTTTATTCAATTTAATTAAGTGATAAAAATACAAAAAATAATTAATTTTATAAATATTTTTAATTGTAATTTCTCTCTTTATCTTTATCTCATTTCAAAGTTTCTCTCTTATCTCTTATCTTCATTTAAAATTTTAAAAAAACTCAAACTCCATTTTCTTTATCTATTAATATGGCTCCCTCTCCCTCATTTCAATGGGATCAATCTTTGGTGATTAAGGTCTTTTCTTCTCCTAAGGTGAGATCCACATTTTTCGTCTCTTATTTTTATCTTAGGTTAATCTTAGTTTTTTTGCCTCTTTATTTCGTCGTCATTGTTTTATCTAGATCTTAGAATCCATCACGATTTGATTTGCCACCGACTTGATTTTTCATTTCACATCTTGATCTATTCGCGTTCTTTTCTACCTCATATGATCTCTCACCTCCGACCACGTATGATGGTCAGAGATCCGGTTCCAGCCGCCATTTTCCTCGGAACCGCACTCATTCACGTCTTCCGTATTAATTTTGGGATCGAGTCATCGTGCTCGCATCCTAATTGTTTATAAATAAAAAAACAAAAAACTACCCCCATCATATATTAATATTTTGGGGATCTTGAATCTTGCAATGATGTGATCTTTTAGAAACTGGAAGACAGTATGACTGTCAGCGGTTCAGATTGGAATAGTATCCACCCAACGACTTACATAATCAATAGCGAGCAGAATATACTCAAATCCCTGGCTGTTAGGGAATGAACCCATGAAATCAATGCCCCACACATCAAACACGTCTGAAATTTGAATGTATTTCGGGGGCATTGTGTCTCTCTTCCAACAGTACTGCCCAGTCTCTGACAGTTAGTGTAATGCTTGACAAAATCTTCTACATCTTTAAACGGAGTCGGCCACCAAAGGTGGCATTGTAGAACTTTGTTGATGTCCTTCTTCCAGAGTGATGTCCTCCTGATTCTATGGAGTGACAAAGCTTGAGGATATTGTGGACTTCCTCCTGAGGAATGCATCTTCTCCAGATGCAGCCAGCTCCTTCACGAAAGAGATATGGATCCTCCCACTGATAAAAATAGATTTCCGATAAGAACTTGTCTCTCTTTAGCTTAGGCCAATCTTGTGGAGGCTTCTTGGATACAAGAAAGTTCACAATCGGTGAACCAGGGAAGCGAGGTAACTAACAAAAATAGCTTCATCTAGAAAAGTCTCTGTGACTGGTAATAAATTATGCTCAAGAGTGGCTGGCTCTAGCAATCTTGATAAGTGATTGGCCTCCACATTTTTTACTCCAGTTTTATCACAGATTTCAAGGTCAAATTCCTGGAGTAGAAGGATCCATCTGATTAATCATGGTTTGGCATCCTTCTTGGCTTGTGAGTACATGATAGTCGAATGGTCTGTAAACACTACGACCTTGGATCCAAGCAAATGAAATCTGAATTTTTCCAGGGCAAATACCACTGCCAGCAGCTCTTTTTCAGTGATAGTGTAGTTTCTTTATGCTTCATCGAGAGTTCTGTTGTCATAGTGAATATCAAATGGAATATGATCTCTCCTCTATCTTAAAACTGCCCCGATGGCATAATTAGAAGCATCAGTCGCGATCTCAAATGGTAGAGACCGGTCTGGAGGTTGAAGGACAAGAGCCTGAGTGATTATTTCTTTCAATTACGTGAAGTCCTGGAGGACTCTATCATCGACAACAAAATCTACCTTTTTTGCCTAGAAGCTCGATCAGGGGTCGGGCAATTATGCTGAAATCCTTGATGAATCGTCGGTAGAAACCGACGTGCCATAAGAATGATATGACCTACTTCAAATTTGTAGGTGACTCTAGCTTCAAAATCACTTCCACCTCCGCAGGGTCGACCTACATGCCACACTTCGAGATGACATGGCCAAGCATGATACCTTCGGTCACCATAAAATGGCTCTTCTCCCATGAGAGCACAAGGTTTACTTCACAGCATCTTTTATAACTCAGTCTAAATAAGATAAACACTGATAAAAGCTATCTCCGTAGATCGATAAATCATCCATAAAGACCTCAAGAAAACTTCCAATCATATCTGCAAATACTGCCAACATACATCGCTAGTGTTGCATAACCCGAACAGCATTCTGCGGAAGGCATATGTCCCGAATGGACAGGTGAAGGTTGTCTTCTCTTGATCTTCAGGGGCAAGGACGACTTGATTATAACCGGAGTATCCATCCAAGAAACAGAAATATTCCTTCGTGGTCAGTCTTTCAACTATCTGGTCGATGAAAGGAAGTGGAAAATGGTCTTTCTTGGTTGCTAAATTCAGACGTTTGTAATCCACACAGACACGCTAGGATGTTGGAAATCTGATTGTAATCTCCTCTCCTTTGTCATTCTTGACCATGATGATCCCTGACTTCTTGGGCACAACATGAAGGGTACTCACCCATTTTGAGTTGGAGATGGGAAATATGAATCCCGCATCATACCATTTTGTGATTTCATTCATCATAACCTCCCTAAGGTTTGGATTCAATTGGTGCTTGAATTCGTTGGAGGTCATACTGTCTTCTTCAAGGTATATGTGATGCGAGCACAGTGAGGGGTTTATCCCATGGAAATCTGAAATTTTCCACTCTATGACCTTGCGGTTTCTTTCTAGAACCTCAAGCAGACGAGATTTTTGTTCCTTAGCTGTGAATTGATGATTATGGGAACATGTTCGGTGAACCTATAAGGAAGGCATACTTCATGTTTGCCGGAAGAGGTTTGAGCTTAGGTGGGGATTGGTTCAGCCCAGTGGTGACTTCGGCTACTGTGCAAGGCGATGGTGTTGGGTGTCCACCATTGGCACTGTAGCAACTGTCTGCAATGTTGCACAAAATTCTTCGATGATCGAATCTTGTTCACAAAAATCTGCAATGATGACCTTTTGCTCTGCCAAGGACAGGTGGTAATAAATACATTCATCAGGCAACTCAGTAAAGATCTCATCTTCCAGGATATCTGGGAATTCGACTGTGTTGTCAAGACTTCCTTTGTGGAGAGGAAAACTTGGGTTTCAATGTCATCCATAAATAAGTTTGTATCAAAGATTTTGGCCAAAAAGTCACAGTCTTCTGTATGTTGCTAAGCAGGATCACTTACATCCGATGCAGATGTTGAAGGTTGAGGCACTTGAATAATACTAATCAGTACTTTATCACTATAAGAGTAGAAGGTTATCTGCCCGGTGCCATAGCTCACTACTGTTTCGGTTGTTCGAAGGACCAGTCTTCTAAGATCGGGGTATGCAGAAGAGGAGCTTTAGTGTCCATGTACAAAACTATGAAGTCTGCAGGGAACTGCATTCCCTGAATGGTGACCACGAGATCGTCCAAAATTCCTAAGGGCTGCTTGATGGACGTGCCTGCGAACTGCAGAATCATTTTAGTAGATTTGAGCGGTCCTAACCCAAATTCTTTGAGCAGTGAAGTGGGCAATAGGTTGATTGAGGATTCACTATCAAGTAGATTCCGGTCGAATTCTTGATCAAACATCTGACATTTGACTAAAGATGCTCCCATATCCTTCTTTTTTGTTGGGAGATTGTTGATTGCATTCACTGTAGCCGTGGTGAGAATGTGCTTCACATTTCTTTCACGAGCTTTACGTGTTTGTCTCTTCAAGGTACATGCCTCCTTGGGACCTTTCTTAATATTAGGCATATACATGATGTCTTTGAGAAGAGGCATTTCAAGAACAAGATTCTGAATTATTTCCACAACATTAGGGTCAGACAAGGCAGTTTTCAAATTTTTAATTTTTTTGAATTTTCTCATTGCATCAGGAAACGGAATACGTATGGAATCAAAAGCAATGGTAGAAATGGTGTTCTTATTTACAACAAAATATGTGCCCACATCAGGTTGTACATGTGGATGACAAAAATGAGCAGGGTCATCCAAGAAAGGCGGGCATCCAAAATCTTAAGTGAGACTCCATCAGCTGTTGTCGGATCAATTACAGGTGTGGTCTCCTCCAAAGCTAGTTGGTTGGTGTCTCAGCTGGTGTTATTGGTGTTATCTTTCTTGCTTTTTTGATTTTGCTGAGTTTTTTGGATTTTTGGTGGTGCTTCTCCTTCTTCCTCACCCGGCTTGGTTGTTGGTCCGGTTGATGCGGAAGAAGACGATGACTCCCCTGTGGTTGTTTTATTCTTCCCCTTGCACATGGTCGATGGCTGCAAGGTCCTACTGCTCCTGAGAGTAGACATCATTAGATAAAAACAAATTATGCATATCTGACTCTGTAAGATCGGTGGGAAATTCACAGACTACCTGCTCTTTCTTCTTAAAATTATCGGGGTTTGCCTCCACTTGTGCGAGAATGGAGGTCTTGGTGGCGGTGAAATCGTCCAACTTCTGATTGAGATCTGCAAGGCCCTTGACAAGTTGGGACAAGCAGTCCAAGGCGGGGTTCACAGGAGATGCAGCCTCATATACCTCGACGTGCTGGCTACGCTGGTATTGATGATGGTACTGAGACCACTAGTTGGGATACTGAGAATGATATTGAGGAGAAGGGTGATGTTCTTGATATTGTTGAGGAGGGTGTTGTTGATAGGGCACAACCACATACTGTTGGTTCTGCTAGTACCTTCGGTACTGTGGTTCTTGGTACTAGTCTTGTCGCTAATTGCCATGGAATTGTGGAGACTACTAGTGTTATTGGTGTTGAGGTTGGTTGTTCTGGACAAACCTCCCTCCTTATTGTTGAGGGAACAAGCGGGAGTTAGCAACTTGACCCTGCTGAGGTCCATGATCAATCTGCATTTCATCATCTTTATTCATTTATTTTAGCTTAAAATCCCTTATAAAATACTTGTATATAATACTAACTCCATATTCTTACTAACTTGCATCTGTGTGTAAATATTGTACACTTATTACCATTTTAACCTAAAATAAATAAAGAAAGAAAGAAAGGAAAATAAAGGAAAGAAAATAAAAAGAAGAAGATTGTATATATGTAATAGATACAGGCTGACCCGAACCCTGAGAGAAGGTCAAGACTTGACCTGATCGACCAAGAATAAAGTAGGGGGAGATAGGGTCCTTAATTAAAAAATTCAAAAAAATGTATGATGTGTATATTTGTATACTTACACTATTTTATATGTACATAAATTGACCCCAAATAGAATAATGTTCAAAACAAAAGTTGTAAATAAAACTGTGTCATAAATAATAAAAATAATTGCACAATCAAATCTTGTACAGAATAAAAGCAACCACACTTGGAAAAAGCCACTAAGTGATAATTGAAAGACCAATTCCGGCTCCATATGAACTCAAAGTGAACAAAACTCACTTCCATTGTATTCTAAATTCAATTATCTTTAAAATGGTTGTGATTTCATAATTTTTGGAGTTACGGTTGAAAAGTCGGTTTTCCGGGTGGTTTATGCAATCGTACTATTTATTTGTACATATTGTATTGTAAATATTTTTACTAATTATTTAAAACAAAAATAAAAAAATAAAAATTTTAAATAAAAAAACTAATTTCCTTATTTGACTATGTATATAATGTATCATGTGTATATAGTATATGTATATAGTTGTTATTCTTAAATAACCACCACAAAAAATAAAAAATTGACACTTGTTTATTCAATTTAATTAAGTGATGAAAATACAAAAAAAATAATTGTTGTAAATATTTTTGACACTAATCCCTCTCTTTATCTTTATCTCATTTCAAATTATCTCTCTTATCTCTTATCTTCATTAAAAATTTCAAAATAAATTCAAATTCCATTTTCTTTATTTATTAATATGGCTCCCTCTCCCTCATTTCAACTTGATCAATCTTTGGTGAGAGGAGCCTTTTCTCCGAGAGCTATATTGTCGCAAAGATGTGCCTAGTCTACGAGCCATCCGGTGATAGTGAGTCGGCCTTCATCGAGGCAATCACGGTCTTTTTCGCTCTTAAGGTGAGATCCATCATTTTCTTCTTATTTTTAACCTAGGTTAATCGTAGTTTCATTTTTCGCTTCTTTATTCCATCATCATTTTTTTATCTAGTTCTTAGAATCCATCATGATTCGATCCGCCACCGACTCGATTTTTCATTTCACATCTCAATCTAATCGTGTTCTTTTCTACCTCGCACGATCTCTCACCTCCGACCACGCACAGTGGTCGGAGATCCGGTTCCATCCACCATTTTCCTCAAAATCGCACTCGTTCACGTCTTTCATTTTGATTTTGGGATCGAGTCATCTTGCTTGTGTCTTCATTTGTTTATAAATAAAAAATAAAAAATAAAAAATAAAAAATAAAAAATATATATTTTTTTCTTTCTTTCTAACATTTGTTTTGCAGGATAAATAAAAACACAAAAAATATAAATAAATAAAATTATAAAAAAGGGGTTTCTCCTGTTACAGCTTTCTATTTTTCTTAAAAAATAAAAAAATTATGCCTTCTTTGTCCTATTTTTATAAAAAAAAATGAGTGGCGGCCTTCGCCGCCGCCGCACCTCTGCCTTGTCCCCCAGCTCTGCCATCCTTCGCCACCCACACGGTGGCTCCATCCAGATCACCCCAGCCAGCAGCCAAGGCCATCGCTGCCTCCAGTGCGGCATCTCTGTCTCCGTCCCTCAATCGCACCTTCGCCTAGGTGTGTGTCGCCCAGGAGTCCCTTCTCCTTCTGCACGCGATCTGATTGTCCACCGCACCACCGCCGATTGTAGTTGTCGAGCACGTGACTACATCTCCATCTCTGACACGTTACCCGTGCGACCACCGACCGCGAGGCTCTCAGCCATCGCGCTGATGTCCACTACCTTGCCAAGAGCCACACCTCCTCGAAGTCGCCCCTTAACCAACCGTCAAAGCACCATCGTGCCATCGCTCCTACAGTCCAACCCCCAATGCGAAGTCGCAGCGCTGCCGCCGCCACCGCGGTAGAGCCGCCTCGCTCCATCCACACGCGTACGCTTCCCTAGCACTGTTAACCCCCCTTACACTGTGTTCTACTTGAGAAAGAAGAAAAGAAGAAACCCATGGTGGATTAAAAATCGGTGAAATTACAATCACACCTTTGGAAATTTGAGAAATGCGAAACAATCCAGATCCAGAACTGTCATGTGCACAGCATGCATTCACTAAAAAAATAACAACTCCTCCCGTCGACATTTCAAAAATTACGTGAACGCCCCTGTAGCCTCACATCACGTGCATAGCATATTTATCTTGGGTAATTTTTTCTTTAAGCCCTCTATTTTTATTTCTGTTATTTGTTTGATGCAAAAACATTAAGTATTTACATCTTAGTCACTATTATCCAGACTATTTATTTTGCAATGTTATTTTTATTGAAATAAATATGTTCATTACTCTAAAAATTATACAAAAATTTGTGTATACTCTTGATGTGTCTCTTCCTAGCATAAAATTTTCATTGCATTTTATTTTCCTTTCTTATCATTAAAAAATCAAAAATAGTGTCATTTTCTCTTCCTGAAATTCAAAAACTCATAAAAATTTTAATATTTCCCTAAAAATTCCAAAAACATTAGATTTATTCTACTTTACTATCTTTTAGTTCCTATCCGATTTTCATGCATTAACTCTTTTCAAAACCTAAAAAATTGAAAAATACCAAAAATCTTTGAAAAATCACAGAAAATTCTATAAAAATCCAAAAATTATCATTTCACTTCATGTTGTAGATATTTGTCTATAGTTTAATACAAAAATAAATTCTAGGAGTTTTGGGCATTAAAATATTTTTAAGTAGTAAATAACTCCATGTTGTGCACTGTTTATCATTTTTGCCACTGTTTGATTTTTAGGAAAAAATACAAAAACATCTGAAAATTCTACAAAAAATGCCAAAAACATTTCAAGTACTTTAGATTTTTTTTGGATATTTTTTACGATTTTGAAAATACAAAAAGAGTGTGGTGTGTCAATATCTTCACTTGTGCATATTATTCTTTATTTTTGAAAATAAAAAAATGCAAAAATCAAAATCATTAAATATTTGAAAATCAGAAAATAAAAAAATTGAAAGATAAAGATCCACAAAAACCAAGGATAGTTTGCCTTTGATATTTCTGTTTTTTCTCTTAATTGATTTTCTTTTGATTATTTGAATAACCATCAGGAATTGTAGCCTCCCTGAGTTCGATCCTATCCGCTATACAGGTAAATAGGTAGCAAAAATTTCTCTCTACATTCTCTTGTAAATATTTTTACAGCTTGAGAAGAAAAAAATTTGCTTGTTGACACTTGATTAGGTTGCAATGACATTGTTCATAATTAATATAATTAAAACCCCTTAAAAAGCTTGTCAACAAAATGGCATCGTTGCCGGGCAGGCACGGCGAGGGTAGTTAGATTTCTCTTTTGAATTGCTATTCTTGGTTGTAAATATCTGTTTATATTTTGCCACATTATTTCATTGTTCATATTCACTGTGTTTATTTCATTTTTCTTCCTTGTATTTGATAATTGTGTTTCTTACACATTCTCTCTTTTCTTTTTCTTACAAGGGCCCGTGGAGCGAAGGAGGCGATCCTAGGAGAGCTGATGCACCCAAGCGAAGCGGAGACGGCTTGATTCTTCACCAAGCCGCAGGATAGCGTGAGAGTTGAGAAGAAGAACTGAAGGAGACCAAAAAATTAGAATTTTTTTATTTATTTTTTTCTACCATTTGCGGGGTCTGTTTTGCCAAGTGTTGGTGCACTAAGGGGACCTCACCGGTTTTGTTTTCATCATCTTATTTTTCTTTGTTTCATGCAGATTTCATGAGCTACATGTTGATAGCTTTAATTAATTTGCTTGAGCCAGGTAATTTATTAGGTCCAAACACCCTAAACAAGAATTTATGTACCTATAGAATAGAGTGTAATTGGACTTAGTCAAATTAAAGAACAAGGCTTTTTTCGAATAAGCCAATTCATTTGGAACCCTATGGATCCATTCTTTTTCCTATTCTAAGATCAGCCCTTTGTCTCTGTGTTTTCATGCCGAGAATTCTTTGCAGATGAAGAGATGTCAAAGGGGCTCATTACTTCCCAATCAAATCCTCCCACATCTATATATAAACGCTGGTTCATCAAGAATACGCAAGAAAAGCACTTCGAATTGTTGATTCATCGCCAAAGATGGCTTATGTTCTTGTTCGTTAATAGAAGCTATTGATTAGGATGGTTCACTTGCATTTGCATATAGGTTAGTTCATTTTTCTGTATTTCAATTCTGCACGGATCACTTGCATGTAGAGTGTTGGCGATAGGGTACGCATCTCTAACCCTTGTTTGCATCATTGTGTTCAATCGCGCATTGGCATTTCCGATCTCCTTCCTTATTTTCACTCACATAAGTTAAAAAGGAAATTGGATACTCGGTAGGCGATTTATTGAAAATACTCAAACCAAGTGATAACTACCTAAAAATGTGACTGCTAAAAAAAACTAGACCCTAAATTAAACATAAGGAAAATCGTTGTTTCGGGGAGAGTAACCCCCGTCTTGTATGATTTATCTGCAGCAAGAGAGCGACCCGTACACTAGGATAGAACCACGCCTGAACTCTCTTCAGACTACTATCTTGTTATTAGTTGTTCTCCAGTGAGGACTTCACAAGGTAGTCAGTAATCGGTCCAGGATTTCCTTAGCAAAGTGGGTAGATCGGGTAGCCGGTAAACGGTCTACACCCATACTGGTTGGGAAAATTAGTTGTGAGATTGGGACAGTCTCCAGGGAACATTGGGTTCCTACAAGCTCGTTTTAACCGCTCTGATAGACTGTATTCTCACCAAACTCTAAAAATTGACAAGATAATTGACCGAATCTTCACGATCTTCACATTGCAGTGAGTTAGTGAACTGGGGGTTTGTATTGTGTTTGATTGCTTATGTGCATACTCGATCCTTTCGTGCATTTGCACCTTTTTCTTGCATAACTTGACTTGACTATCGTGTTCTCCGAGTCTCGTCTTCTGTTTCGGAGATGTTCGACTGGAGTTATTTTAATCCGATCTTCGCGGACTTCTCGTACTCTCCAGCCGATCCACCTTCCTTTTTCCAGTAGGACTTTCCTCCTGATTTTAGTGCATATCTGCCTAACCCATTATTTCAGGTATCGGACGATGATTTTCACCCACCCTCATTCCACTCACCCGACCCTGTGATTTTGGAGTCACCTTTCCTGGTGTCAACACTTGAGACCCTGAACCAGATGATGGAGCATATGAATTCGAGGATTAGCAATCTATTTAACATAAATAAGGGCCAGAACGATGCTCCTATTTGAGGATATGGATTCACTTGAGGATAATCATGAGAGCTTGCAATCGCTCAAAATATAAAAAAATGAGAAAATTTAAAAAAAAACAAAATGGTTCAGGGAGACACATTGTTAATTCATTTTGTAAGGAGAGGACACCCATGCCAAACCATTTTCCCACATTGTCATCCACCACATGTCCCAACTTTGACCCTGAGGATTCCATTATACAGACTACTCTTGGCAATCCTCGTGTATATACTAATTCCGATCTCCTCCCTAGTCTGGAGGAGGTCCAAAAATTGAAAAAAAATGTTGACTGAAACTGAAGTGATGGCCACCATTCACGAGATCATTAAAGCCCCCACTTCACCAGATCATGACACATTTATTTGCTCCTCAACACAAGAAGAGAAAGCGGAGGAGCATATCTGAGCATCACATCTTGACCATGGCCATTGCCTACTCCATCTCTCACCATCCACATTTTAAGAAAGGGAACACTACCATACCTCTTGTGAGTTGCTCCTTATCTGACTATTCTTGTGATAACACTCTCCTTGACGATGGTTCAGCAATCAATATAATATCCTTCTCTATGGTACAGTCTCTTCATCTGGGCCTCTTAAGAAAACCAGGATGATAGTTTAATTTGTGGATGGATCTATCAAGAGGCCGAAGGGTATTCTAGAAAACATTGTCATTCTTATTCAGGGCATGAATTTCACTTCTGATTTTGTTGTATTGTCCATGGAGACCTCCACCCATGTGGAGCACCCTCCCATCATCCTGGGATGGCCTTTCCTTGCCTCTGCGAGAGTCGTTATTAATTATGGATCAGGAGAGATTCTCTTCCATTTTGATGTAGGTAGCGATGTGTTGATCATGACACCCATTACTGACTAGAAACCTACATCCCATGAGAGCTCGCTCGTGTTAGCCAACCCCAAGGAATTTGATCTCGATGATAATATCAGAGATTCTTGTTGCATGTTGGATGATACTGAGACCCAAGAATTCCTCTTCAAGGAGTAAGACTCGTAAATCATAAACCTTGGAGTCCCCCTTCTGTTATGTGGAGATGCATTGATGACATTCGTGGGATTTACACGATAGACAACCTAGAGCGGAAGGTAGACTCTGAGACGAGACAGGACAGACATGATATGACTACTTTCACTGTATTTGTTCCTATTCACCCTGATTTAGATGAGACCGATAAGGCCTAATTTGATTTGATTGCTTTTATAGAAGAATTTGGGCCTTTTGATAAAGATGATGATCCAGTAGAGGCTCACCAAGCTAGAATTGATCTTCCTTTTCCTGATAATGATTTTGAGCCTTTTTATTTTGATATTTGCAAGACTTCCCAGGCAAGACATGACCACACTACTTCCACTAACCGATTCTTTCATGCACACTCTGAGACTGCTGAGGATACATTCTAGGTCGGTCCTAATCAGTTCATGTCTAATGATGACCCCAATATCGACCTACACCTTGTTAGATCCATCCCTCAACGGTCCTGCAAGAAGGTTCACTTTCGACCTTCTTGACCTTTGTACATCCATGCCTTTTGTATATCCTTTCGTTTCACTCTTTCTTCTTCCGTTTTATCATTCACCTCTTTTTCGTTTGTGTGTGTATGCTATACTTAGGATGTGATTTATCCTAAGTATAGGGGGTGAATGATTTGTATTGTTCATATTCGTCATGTTCATCACTCTTGTTGTTGCATATACTTAGGGATACTTCACCCTAAGTATAGGGGGTGTTGTTCATGTCATCTTTTTTATTTTTGAGTATGTACATTCTCTGCATCATTTTTCCCCTTTTGTATAGTCTTCTATACTTAGGATTACTTGATCCTAAGTATAGGGGAGATCACCGACTTCTATTATTTTTCTCTTTGAGTCGTTGTAGCATAGGAGTTTTTTGACTTCTCTATACTTAGCACGAGTTATGTCATCCTTTGTCGCTCTCTGATCACTATGAGGACATAGCCTGAGCTAAATATAAGGGGGTGTCGTATATATTGTATATATATTTAGACATAACTCGTACTTTTAAATATGTTTATTTTTGGGGCTATGTATGTAAATTCATAAAATCCACGTGTGTGTGTGTGTATAGACTTTGATCACCTTCAAAAACCAAAAAAACAAAAACAAAATAAAAACAAAACAAAAAAAGCAAAAAAAAATAAAACAAAATAAAAACATAACAGAAATAAAAAAATAACAAAAAAACAACAAAAATAAAAAAAAATATTTTTTTAAAACAAAAAAAACTAAAACATCCTTGTATATACTTTTATATATTTACTAAACCTTTTTTCCTTTTTGAAAAAAAAATACAAAACCAAAAATCTATAAAAAAAAGTTGCATAAAAAAACTCTTTTCACATGTGCATCATTTTTCCTTTCTTTTCCAAAAAGCCATAAAAAGTTCAAAATTAGAAAATTATTTCAAAAAAATTACTTCCTTTTTACATTGTACATATTTCTTGCATTTGCATGTGCATTTTTTAGGATAGTATTGACATTTAAATTAAGTCTGGAATAAAATCAAAGAATGGAGCTTATTTAGGCCTTAATCCACTTAATTTTAGAGTAACTCATAAGGACTGGAGTTAAGAATTTTCAGGCCCTAGCGACTTAATTCTTTGAGTCCATAAGACTATGTTCACATGTCATCTTGATTAGTCTAAGTAACATTTAACAACACACACATGTTTCTTTCAGACCGTGGCTTATCTTGGACAAGCATTCTACGTGTATCCCTTCATGGAGGAGGTAGTAAGGAGGCAGAATCTTTTGGTTTGGAGTAGCATACAAGAGTAGACATCTAGGCGGAACCTCTCGACTTCCTCTAGGGAGGGAAGTGCGTCTCAACATGGTCTAGCAATGTTGAGGTCTAAAGAAAGAATGATGTGAGGTTGCAATAATGCTTCAAAAGAGGGATAGTCTACTAGCTCAAGAGGAAAAACTCCTTATGTACATGATGCACCTTGTATGTATTTTCAAAAAAAGGGAAAATGCAGAATCTCCAAAAGTGGACAGGCCTGATTGAAAAGTAAATTGCCTATCGGAGTGTATATACAAGGATAAAAAAGAAATTAATAAGAGCTTCAAAGTCAAATTTTTGTAAGCTTGCAGTTGGATGACTTGGCTACACTGGTCATGCATCCAAGGATAGGTATCTACACTGGTTATCGTCCATTCTTTTCTCCATATCCTCTTCTTGAGCTGGTTGTACTTGAACATAGAAGGGAATATCCCCGCTCCTCGATGAAAGAGTTGCTAGATGGGGGGACTAGAGTTACCTTGTTGAGGGAGGTTGTTTCTTTGCTACTTTTGAGATGGGGAGCTATACTTCACTTACACCGTACAAGTAAAGGTTCATAGTCATAAGAATTTGTGTATGTAGTCTTGTTCTGACCTGACTATTGAGGAGACCTGAATAGGAGTCTTATGAAACTTAGAGACTATTGGGTTTTAAATCCATTTCCCATTAAGGTTCCGCCACACTAATAATCCAAAGGTCAGACAGATCTCCATACTACAATTTTATGAAGACAAGTTTAATATTCAATATTGTCATAATTTCTTCATTTTTCCTTTCTTTTTCTTTTTCTTTTTATTCTCTTATTCTTTCAAATAAATGTTTGCTAAGGGACTAGCAAAGGTAAAGCATAGGGGGATGATGAATCTGCATTTCATCATCTTTATTCATTTATTTTAGCTTAAAATCCCTTATAGAAACACATGTATATAATACTAACTCCATATTCTTACTAACTTCCATCTATATGTAAATATTATACACTTATTACCATTTTAACCTAAAATAAATAAAGAAAGAAAGGAAAAATAAAGAAAAGAATATAAAAATAGAAGACTATATATATGTAATAGATACAGGTTGACCCGAACCCTGAGAAGGTCGGACCGATCAGGAATAAAGTATTGGGAGATAAGGTCCTTAATTTAAAAAAATCCAAAAAAATGTATGTTGTGTATATTTTTATACTTACATTATTTTATATGTACATAAATTGACTTCAAACAAAATAATGTTCAAAACAAAAGTTGTAAATAAAAATGTTTCCTAAATAATAAAAATAATTGCATAATCAAATCTTGTACAGAATAAATGCAACCACACTTGGAAAATGCCACTAAGCAATAATTGAAAGACTAATTCCGGCTCCATATGAACTCCAATTCAGCCAAACTCATTCCATTGTATTCTAAATTAAATTATCTTTAAAATGGATGTGATTTAATAATTTTTAGAGTTACGGTTGAAAAGTCGGTTTTCTAGGGTAGTTTTTGCAATTTTACCATTTATTTGTATATATTGTATTTGTAAATATTTATAAATATTTTTATTAATTATTTAAAATAAAAATAAAAAAATTAAAATTTAAAACAAAAAAAACTAATTTCCTTATTTGATTATGTATATAATGTATCATATGTACATAGTATATGTATATAGTTGCTATTCTTAAATAACCACCACAAAAAATAAAAAAAGTAACATTTTTTATTCAATTTAATTAAGTGATGAAAATACAAAAAAAATTATTTTTGTAAATGTTTTTAACATTAATCTCTCTCTTTATCTTTATCTCATTTCAAATTTTCTCTCTTATCTCTTATCTTCATTCAAAATTTCAAAAAAAAAAATACAAACTCCATTTTCTTTATCTATTAACATGGCTCCCTCTCCCTCATTTCAACTTGATCAATCTTTGGTGAGAGGAGCCTTTTATCTGAGAAATATCTTATCGTAGAGAGGTTCCTAGCCTCCGAGTCGTCCAGTGACAGCGAGTCGCCTTCGTCAAGATGATCACGGTCTTGTCCAGTCCTAAGGGGAGTTATGTCATTTTCTTCTTATTTTTAACCTAGGTTAATCGTAGTTTCATTTTTCGCATCTTTATTTCATCGTATTTTTTTATTTAGTTTTTAGAATCCATCACGACTTGATCTGCCACCGACTCGATTTTTCATTAAACATCTCGATCTATTCGCATTCTTTTCTACCTCGCACGATCTCTCACCTCCAATTACGCACGGTTGTCGGAGATCCGGTTCCATCCACCATTTTCCTCGGAACCGCACTCGTTCACGTCTTTCGTTTTGATTTTGGGATCAATTCATCATGCTCGTGTCCTCATTTGTTTATAAATAAAAAATAAAAAATTTATATTTTTCTTTCTTTCTAACATTTGTTATGCAGGATAAATAAAAAACACACAAAATATAAATAAATAAATAAATTTATAAAAAAAGTGTTTTCTCTTGTTACAGCTTTCTATTTTTCTTTAAAAAAATAAATAAATAAATTATTCCTTCTTTGTCCTTTTTTTATTAAAGAAATGAGTGGCAGCCTACACCGCCACCGCTCCTCGGCATTGGCCCCCAGCTCTACCATTCTTCACCGCCCACAAGGTGGCTCCGTCCAGATCATGGTATCTAGTAGCTTAGGCCACCGCCGCCTCCAGCGCGACATCTCTGTCGTCATCCCTCCATCGCACCTTCGCTCAGGTGTGTGTTGCCTAGGAGTCCCTCCTCCTTCCGCTCATGATCTGATTGTCCACCGCACCATCGCCGATTGTAGTTACCAAGCACGCGCCTACATCTCCAACTCTAACGCGTCACATGTGCGACCATCGACCGTGAGGCTCTCAGTCATCGTGTCGACGTCCACTTCCCTTCCTGGAGACGTGCCTCCTCGAAGTCGCCCCTTCACCAACCGTCAAAGCAGCATCGTGATGTTGCTCCTACAGTCCAACCCCCAACGCAAAGTCGCAGCGCTGCCGCCGCTGCGGTAGCGCCACCTCACTCCAGCCACATGCACATGCTTCCCCAGCGCCGTCAACTATGTGCCCCCTTACATTGCCTTCTGCTTGATAACAAAGAAAATAAGAAACATTAGAGGGGGAATTAAAAATTGGTGAAATTACATTCACGCCTCTGGAGATTTGAGAAATTGTGAAACATCCATAAGTATCATATGCGCAGCACGCTTTCACTAAAAAAATTACAAATCCTCCCCATCGACATTTCAGAAATAACGCGAACGCCCTTGTAACCTCACATTACAAGCAGAGCATGTTTATCATAGGTAATTTTGCTTTAAGTCCTCTGTTTTATTTTTGTTGTTTATTTGATGCAAAAACATTAAGTATTTACATTTTAATCACTATTATCTAGACTATTTATTTTGCATGTTCTTTTTATCGAAATAAAAGTGTTCATTGCTCTGAAAATTCTACAAAAATTTGTGTATACTCCTGATGTGTGTCTCTTCCTAGCATAAAATTTTCATTGCATTTTATTTTCCTTTGTTATTATTAAAAAAATCGAAAATAGTCTTATTTTCTATTCCAGAAATTCAAAAACTCGTAAAAATTTGAATAGTGCTCTAAAAATTCCTAAAAAATTAGATTAATTTTAATTTATTATCCTTTAATTCTTATCCAATTTTCGTGCATTAATTCTTTTCAAAATCCAAAAAAATAAAAAATACCAAAAATCTTTGAAAAATCACAGAAAATTCTACAAAAATCCAAAAATTATCATTTCACTTCTTGTTTGTAGATATGTATCTATAGTTTAAATAAAAATAATTTCTAGGAGTTTTAGGCGTTAAAATATTTTTAAGTTGCAAATTACTCCAGGTTGTTCACTATTTATCTTTTTTACCACTGTTTGTTTTAAAAAATACAAAAAACATCTGAAAATACTGCAAAAATTCCCAAAAACATTTCAAATACTTTAAAACCCAAAAATATTTTTTTGGATATTTTGACTATTTTGAAAAATACAAAAAGAGTGTGGTGTGTGTATTTCTTCACTTGTGTGTATTGTTCTTTATTTTTGAAAATAAAAAAAAATGCAAAAAATCAAAATCATTAAAAATTTGACAATCAAAAAATAAAAAATAGAAATAAAAAACTAAAATTAAAAATTAAAAGATAAAAATCCACAAAAACCAAGGATACTTTGCCTTTAAGATTCATGTTTTTCTCTTAAATGGAATTCTTTCGATTATTTGAATAATCCTCAAGAATTGTAGCCTCCCTGAGTTCGATCATGTCCATTATACAGGTAAATAAGTAGCAAAAATTTATCTCGCTACATTCTCTTGTAATTATTTTTGTAGCTTGAGAAGAATAAAATTTGTTTGTTGACGCTTGATTGGGTTGCAATGACATTGTTCATAACTAATATAATTAAAACCCCTCAAAAAGCTTGTCAATAGTCCACCTGGAAGGGTTGGTTGCGCATCATTCAATCATACACCGTTCACCTCCTGAATGAGAGGTGGTGGAGAGGAGAACTGATCTGGAATATACTGGGGCTCCTATTGGTAGACAACCAGTTGTTGATGTGACTACTGGGGAGTTGATGTCTCTGGGGTTTGCATGTAGTGGATGTGTTGAACCGCTGGCTGGGGTTGACTCGGTTGAGGGGGTTGTGACGATGCATGTTCCTTCATCTCAGCTGGAGTGGGGGTCGATGCAGACACAGAGTTGCGGGAGCTGATTGTACTCACTAGCAGCTCCAGCTGCTTGGTGACTTCATCTAGTTTGTCCAGGTTCTGCTTTATCTATTCGATCATAACAAGTTTCTCCATATCCTGTGATTGCTTCTCAATTACATCAACCTTGGACAAGTGGCTCCCAATAATGCTCAGATTGGAGCTCTCATCCTTGGACGGCTCGTTGGATATTGCCATATGCACAGGCTTTTGAACATTTTGTGGTTCGTGGTGATGGCATGGGACGACAATAGAGCAGCCTCTCCTTCGGCCATTTCTTCAAAGACCTGCCAGATGACGTCCTTGTCTTTGTTGAAAATTGAGCCACCACATGCGGCATCCACAAGCTTCTGACTCTCTAATGTAAGTCCCCTGAAGAAATGTTGGACCAGACTGGTCCTAGGAATCTCATGATGGGGACACTTTTCTTGCAACTCAGTACAATTCTCCCAGGCCTCATGGATGGATTCTTGAGTGGCTTGGGTGAAGTTTGCTATGCGGGAGCGCATCTGATTGATTCGCCCCAGAGGATAATATTTATGTAAAAAGGTTGACTTCAATTATTCTCGAATAGTGGCGGCCTTCCCCAAGTGGTTGATCCAATTAAGGGCCTTATCCTGAATGCTGAAGGAAAATGCCATCATCTTGACTACCTCGAGAGGTATACCAGGGTAGTGCGTTGTGCCACAGATGTGCCTGAACTATTGTAAATGAATATACGATTCTTCATTGGTGTTTCCTTGGAAGGTGGGTAAGAGCGCCAATAGTTGAGGCTTCAATTCAAAATGGGCATGAATTATATAAAATCTGAATCCATTCAGTGACTTGTCCCATCCCACGATTGTATGTTTCTTTGAGATTCGGCTTGGACTGCTCTACTCTAGGCTCATCTGTTGGGCCTCCACCGCACCCGCCTTGAGATTTTCTTCAAATCCTCCCTGGTTTTCTCCTCTTCTCCTTAAGTCATAAGGCATGTCTTGGAAAGCGACTTGTGTTAAAGCCTGATCTATAAGTTGTTGCTGGATTGCTTGAATAGAAGTAAGGATATGAGCGTTCACTACATTCTGGTCCGACTGCGAACCCTGATCTAGCTGAGGTGGTGGTTGTGGTCCTTTCCCTTTTCCTCCACGAGCCATCTCTTTTTCTGATCCTGAATCTGATTCTATTACAATTTCTGGCTCCAGATTGGACTCTTGGTCTGCAAATGAAGTAATGCCATGATCAGTCTGTATAGAGGCACCATAAGTAATAAATCGATCTGTGTTAATGTCAACACAGAATTTCATTAAGGATGGTGGTGTGTATGGAGTAAAATCAATTGCCATCTAAAATGGGTAGGTTTTGGGACAATAGTGATCCCAATTTATTGGAGAAGAGAGGGAGTCTGAAGATCATTTCACGGAGTCCGAACTGGGTTCTTGGGAATCGCCACGAATTATTGGAGGTGACGAGCATATAGAATCAATGTTCGTGTCAGCGGGGTCCCGACTAAGACATCCATGTGTCGCCATCTCAAAGGTCAAGAGGAGATCGAGAATGGAAGACTGATACGAAGCTCAAACCAGAAATAAAGGGAGTGTAAAACAGTAGAAGGCTCCAAATGAGCAGGGGGTCAAGTAAGGTACCAAAATAAAGTGCAAAAAGGCACACAATGTGTAGGATTGATCTTTGAACCTTAATCTGAAACAAACACAAAATAAGGGTAGGTTCACCCACTCAACACCTGTGAAGCTGTAAAAGTTCAGTTATTTTTATCTTTTCAATTTTATTGTTATTTCAGGCAATCTTATATCCTTAACTACGCTAACACTATAGGAGCATGTGTACTGTCAGGCAAGTGCCTCTTACTTATTCCACCACCTTTGTAACACGTGATCTGCGCACTGAAAGGTCCTTGATCTCGTGCATGGGCGGCTACTCGGCCAAAGAAATGGAGAAAGGAAGCCAATATGTGAAACCAATACTTCGGACCTTGCTCGCAACGGAATCACCTGTGAGCGTGCAAGGACCTACTCAGACGTATACCGATGAGACAGACACATCCGTAAGGGTGTGGCCAAAGCTCAGTACTTCAGACCAAGTCGGATGCTCCACACAAGGCGGGAACACCGTGCTCGACAATGCCCTACTCGGTCACGTACGATAGAAGCGCCAGTACTTCACCAACCCAGGTGATAATCAAGGCACCACAGATTGGGATTTGGGATCTTATCCTTAGCGGGTCGCGCCTCACTCAGTCTGGAGTGTACCTAAAAATAATGTGGGCTTTATGAACCTCAAACAATGAATTGTTCGTTATGAATTTTAATTAAGGTCCAATTTATTTATCAGTACTCTTTTTACTTTTTGGGTTTTTAGTTTATTTTAGTATTTTTAAGAGCAAGCTACCTAACGATTTTTTTGTATTTTTCCTTTATGTCCTAATTGATATAAACACAGAGGAGAGGACAGAAAAGTCATGCAAATCATCACTAAGATGGAAATCTCATCTTAGTGACTAATGATGCATTTGTAGATATAGTTACTTACAGTGCTTCCCATCTCTCTCCATCCGGGATGCAATGAAAAATTGAAATAATTACACTATATGGCAATATCCAAAAACGAGTAAGCATCCTAAACAATAGTTGTTATTATCAGGAAGAACCAAATGCCAATTACTCAGAAATGTTATCCAAAAGTCCAGTCTCTGAAGTGCATCAGTGTCCGCAACAACTGATCCTATAAGCGTTGTATAGCACTTCTCTCAACGCTCGATATAAAGTCCAAATAACTGAAAATTAATTTTGACTAAGTCCAAGCGCGTATCACTATAGGTACATGCAATGTTTTTAGGGCTTTTGACCTAGCTACCGAGTCAAGCAACCTACTATCTAAGGGCTCAATCATTAAAAACAAATATAAATAAAGGAGGAAAGCTCAAATCATGGGAAATAAATAAAACATAGACGATAAAACATGAAAAATTAGGTACGAGTCCCTTAGGTGAATAGACACACGGGCATTGGACCTCGTGTAATGTAGAAAGTAGTTTCCAATATAATTACAAATTATTTTGCAGATATTAAATCGCTCTCTATCTCTCTCACTGAAAAATCGAAAATTCTATGTTAAGTTCCCCCTTCGTTGTTCTTCTCTCCTGCTCTCCTCGTGTCAGCTCACAAAGAGAAGGTTGACCTCCGTTCACCTCAGGTGCACCCACCTCCAAAGAGATTGCCATCGTCAAGCGGTCCCTCTCAAGAAAGAGTTGCAAGAAAATGGATCAGAATAGTCAAATAATTATCAAATAATAAATAGTAAGAAAAGGCAAGTAACTGATGAACAGCTATATGTACAAAAAATGCGCTACAAGATGTTGCTCCCAAGTAACGGTGCCATTTGAAAACACGGACGAGTCCTCCTAGAGGGTCTTGTCCATCCACAAGGCGGATCGACAGTCATAGAGGAGACCGCTCTAGGAAATTGTCGGTTACAACAATCAACCCACAAATATAAATCAGTTGGTAAAGAAATAGTGTGGATCAAAATTTATTTTAAACCCTACAATAAAATACGTATAGCGATAAGCAGAGTAGGGTGTCAAACATAGGGAACACACGATGTAGCACTCAATATTATTTATAAATAAATATAATAAGTATATGTGTATGTATAGATATGCACAATATTAGTCAAATAATGTGGGTTTTTAATTTGTAATTAATAAATTTTTTATATATTTTTCTTTTTTTTGTATTTTGTATTTTATATTTTTATAGATTTTTATATTTTTAATTTCTTTTTCTTATTATAAAAGATATATCATAATACATAAGGCTATATCTACAATATAGGGTAATAAGGATATAAATATAACTAAAAAGGGAAAATTATAGAATTAAATATTTTTATATTAAAAAAAGAATTATTTTTATGATTTTTTAGTAAATTTTGCTAATTTTTATATATTGTTATAGAAAATACCCTCAAATAGGGATAAAATAATAGGCCGAGTTAGAAATGGAAACTATAAATCGGAAGTTAAGTTCAAAATTCCCTAAATTAATTTTAATATGTAGATGATAATAATAGAAATAAAATTATAGAACAGAAAGTAATATTTTTGGAATTTTTAGCAATTTTATAGATTTTTATAAAGGTTTTGGGGGTTTTCTATTTTTAAGCATTTTCTTTTTCTATTTTTAGTGATTGTTATCTGAAGGTCAATAACACTTAAATAAGCATGTTATATTTTCTGGGGATTTTTAAAATGATTTTATAATTTTTTTGGCTTTTTTAAGACAAACAGGGATTGGTTGTGTACTATTTGATTTTTAGAAAATAGGAAAAGGGCATAAAGTGCAAAGGTAGATTTATAGCGTGAACCAACATGCATCCAGGTACCAACTTCTATTTTTTAGAAATTTTTAAGGAATGGTAACTATTTTTAATAAATGGAAAAGGACTAATAAAATTACTCAACATGGTAGGGGTATAATTACAATTATAAATAAAAGCGAGGTTCAAATGCCATTTCACCCAAAATTTTACACTGATATTTAAATTTTATGTATTAAAATACAATTATACTAACCTTGAGGGTTTACATGCACTTTTACCAAATAAAACGTACAGGTGCACGTAACTTTAGTAGGGACTACATTGAAATATACAAAAGTTTAGGGGGCTACATGAAATTTATCCACGAGATTTTAAACTAGATGAAATATTTTACAAGGCTTTAAAGAAATTACAAAAAGCAGAGGCTGTTAATGGTAATATACCCACTTATGTGCTTGGGATCCAGCCATCCTAGAGTCCCACGTGTCTGGTCGTGCGGCCTCCTTCGCGTAACCCTTAGCGGATAATCAACGATCCAGATTATATCTAGATCGCTATTCTTGATAGAACGACAATGAGGGGTGTTGCAAGAACATGTCGTCGGTGAACTTCGATCTCTCGTTTCTCTGGGCTCCGGCGCTCAGTTACTTCTCCAACAAGTCTAGCAGGTAGATGGGCTTCCTCCGTATGCGACTGTATGGTACAGGGAAGGAGAGAGGGCACTCGATGCACCAGTAAGGTCGAAGCACCTGGAGCCGCTCCACGAGGTCTTCAGGGGGCTCGTGAGTGTCCCTAGACCTACAAGTTAGCACAAAAAATCTCCTAGATGCAAGGGCTATCTCCTCCACCTAGGAATTGCTCGAAATATCACGAGGAATGGAATGAAGGGGGAGCATCGGCGTTGGCCGGCGGAGGGAGCTTTGAGTTCCAGATCCATGATAGATCTGGATTGGATGAGGTGGGGATCCGATGAAGAAGGCGAGGAGGAGTGAGATGACGTGAAAATCAGGGCAAGTCGACAGTCAGATTACTGTGATTTTGACCTAGAGGCTGACTTCCAAGAATTTGGGGATTTATGGGTTAAGCGCTAATCGCTTGATTGAATCTAAAATAAACAATGCAAAATGAGATCTACACTACAATGTTACCTACAAATACAAAGAAAAGGGGCTCGATAGAGCCTGGGAGCTCTAGAGCGGAACCAATCGGTTGAGCTCTGGCGGTGGGATGGATGCACCTCTGCCTGACTCCTCCTCGCTGCAAATTGGAGGTGAATTGCTCCTGTCACGAACACAACTCTGAAGAACCAAATTTGAGGGGCTAAGAGTGGGTGAAAGGCTATCACAAACCAAAAGTGGTCATTGGGGGTATATTTATAGGCGATTGGTGTTTTGCGAGGGACGATGGCCTAAGAAGGAGCAGGGATTGGTGAGGATTCGGTGATGGGCGAAGATGAGGGACGAAGAGGCTACAGGAAGGTGGTGCTCTCGAGATCAATGAGTGAAGATGGAGGCGTAGAGAAAATGGGGAAGTGGTGCCCTTGTGAAGCTCTGATAGAAGTCAGAGGGTAGGCCGGACAGTTGACCGAATTCAACAAAAGGATGCGCCTGGTTGGTCCACGTGGACCTACCAGGAAATTCCAAGGCAAAAATGCCTTGGAAAAAAATAATAAATAGTAATAGATTTTATTATTTTTAGGTTATAAAATAAGAAATATTTGTAATTTTCTATGGTATTTTATGTGCATTTTTAACTATTTTTTAGAGGTGTTTAATTACAAGTTATTTTTTACGGTTTCCTTTATAGGTATATTTACCTATGTTTTATATATTTTATTTTTATTTTGTATTTTTATTTGTATTATTTGTTTTTTTTATTTTTATATTTACAACTTATTTTTATATTTTTAAATATATTTCTATTAAATTTTTATGATATAAGGTGTACATTTAAATAAATATTGTTGTATTTTATATAGGTATAAGTATAGGTATTTTATCTATATATTTTATATAAGTATTTTATTTTAATGTCTTATTCATGATTTTATTTTAGTTTTACTATGTACATATACAATGAATAATATTTACAAGATTATAAAAATATAAAATTATAAAAATAATAAAGAATAATTAAAATGAATATTTTATTCGGGTATATTGTACAATAGGTATCCAAAACTTAACTTTCTCACATTGCCTCCAAAAAATATGAAACCACCTTCATTAAATAGCTTATTAAAAGTTATATACAATTAAAGGCAATTTTGATACATTTTGAGTTTTTATTTGACAGATATGGGTCTGTGAAGTTTGGATTTTAGTATTTTATTCTGTGTATAAAATGTAAACTATATGTTATTTTTGCATGGAATAAATTTTGTATTTTTCTATACATTATTATCTACAACTTTCATGTACAAAGTGTCTTTATTAAGGTGTAAATAATAAAGAATAAAATAGGTCCCAAAAAATAATTATTGGCCTATTTTGTAGAGTTATTTGTCTATGTTTTCTGTATACTTAGTCGCCCTATCTCCCCTACTTTTTTTGATTAAGTCGTCATGATGATTGAGTCTCGAGGGATAGGGTCACTCCTGTGTCCTTGCTCGCTCTTTTCTTTCCTTTATTCTTTTATTTTGCCAATAAATAATATACACATACAATATTTTTATACAGTATTTGGTACAAATTAATGAAGTTTATTTTGAGAAATTAATGATATATTTTTGCATTCCGCTAGATTTCAAAGGACAAAATGAAAGAATAAAGGTAATGAAATGGAGATTCATCAGTCGACCATTCCTCCGAACGATCGATGAGGTAGTTGATACGGTATTGGAGAGATTATCTTTCACTCTAGTAGTGACAAGGTGAAAATTGACACGATCCTCGATCCTAGACCATCATCGCCACCAGCAGCAACAGATGAGAGACAGACAGTTACACCAGATCCTGAGGATTGTGATTTTCTTCTTGAGTTTAGAGAGATGGATCTTTTTATTATTTTCATAGAGACCCAGGAGTTCCTTTCTCAGAAGGACCTTCTAGAAAGCACAGTCAACATGTGTTACATTATTGATCCTTCTGAGTTGTTTGTTGATGGGCAGTTTGAGCTGATTTCTGAGGATCAATCTGAGTTTTTGGATGTAACCTCTGATATTCCTTTGACACATTATCTTGAGACTATTGATGATATACCTCCTTCTGAGATTCTGAAGTACAGATATCTTAGCCATGTGCTGAGTTTACTGACATATGCACTGATGAGAGACACCTTTCAGAGATTATTGCTGAGATATCTAAGCCTTTATTTCTGAGATTACTGAAGATTCTGAACACCCTGATGAGCCATTCTTTTTTGAACAGAGATCATTCATTGCAGATCTTTTTGAGATTTTATTTGTTGAGCCGTTAGTAGCCATGGGGGATAGTTCACAGAGTACAGATCATATACCTTCTACCAGTGCAGTTATAGAAATCATTACAGAGTCGATTCAAACCCCACATGATCTCAAGGCTTTAGCATCAACGTTGAAGTATGATTTCCTTGCGGGTCCCTCCCAAATTTTTCCAATCCTCCTCAGCTCGTAGTTGACCGATGAACAAGAATCTCACGTGCTAGAGGTGCTTGAGAGAAACAGCAAGGCCATTGGATGGAATATTTCAGATCTTTGTGGGATTAGTCTAGCTTTGTGCTCGCATCATATCTACTTAGAGGATGATTGTAAACCCTCACGTGATTGTCAGCATCGTCTCAATACGAATCTGAGGGAGGTTGTCATGAAAGAGATCAGGAAATGGTGCAATGCTGACTTCATTTATCCCATTTCGGATTCCAAGTGGGTCGGTCTTTTGCAAGTGGTCCCGAAGAAATTTGGGATTACTATCGTAAAGAATGACCTTGGTGAAGAGATTCCGACCCGTGTACCTACTTCATGGCATGTCTGTGTAGATTACCGATGCCTGCACTCAGGTACCAAGAAGGATCCCTTTCCACTACCCTTTATTGATCAGATTATTGAGAGGTTAGCAAGAAAAGAGTTCTTTTGTTTCTTGGATGGGTACTCAGGGTATAACCAAGTTGCTATCGCTCCTGAGGATCAGGAGAAAACTACTTCCACTTGTTTGTTTGGCACCTACGCCTTTAGACAGTTGCCCTTTGGATTTTGTAACGCCCCAGCTACATTCCAAAGGTGGATGTTGGTTGTTTTTGTTGACATGGTGGGTAATTTCCTTGAGGTATTTATGGATGATTCTCAATCTACGGGGATAGTTTTGACACATGTATTGTTCATTTAGACTGAGCCTTCAACGTTGTTGTGAGGTAAACCTAGTGCTATCATGAGATAAGAGTCACTTTATGGTGACTATGGGATTGTATTGGGCCACGTCATCTCCAAACATGGTATGGAGGTCAACCCGGCTAAGATCGATGTGATATCTAAGCTTGAGCCACCGTAGAATTGAGGCAGTTGAAGTCATTTCTGGGACATGTAGGATACTATAGGTGATTCATTAAGGACTTCAGCAAGATCGCCAGACCTTTGACTAAGATTCTCTGCAAGAAGAGTGAATTTATTGTTGATGAGAAAGTCCTCCTTGCATTTCATCATATGATAGGCATGGTTACTAGTGCTTCTGTCCTACATCCACCTAATTGGTCTCTTCCCTTTGAGATCATGACGAACGCGTCAGATTTTATAGTTAGAGTTGTTTTAGGGCAGAGAAGGGAGGGGATACCCTTCACTATACCCTATGCTAGCAAGACTCTAGATGAGGCACAGTGGAATAACACAATCACTAAGAAGGAGATGTTAACAGTTGTGTTTGGATTAGAGAAGTCCATATCTTACCTCCTTGGTTCCCATGTTATTGTGTACACGTATCGCACTGCCATACAATATTTAAAGGAAAAGAAGGATGCCAAACCACGCCTTATCAAATGGATCCTTCTTCTCCAGGAGTTTGGTTTAGATATTCAACATAAACCTTGAGTGAAAAATGTTGTGGCAGATCATCTTTCCTGCATTATAGGTGCATATACTTTTGAGCAGAGCATGATCCCTATTTCTGAGACCTTTTCATATAGACCATTTTATCTATGGACTCACTCCCATGGTATGTTGATATTGTGAACTATCTTGTCTACAAGAAAGTTCCACAAGATTGGCTAAAGCACAAGGTAGACGTATTTCTGTCTGAGATACATTTTTACCAATGGGAGGATCCGTACCTGTTTCATGAGGGTGCGGATTGTATCTGGAGAAGGTGAATTCCTCAGGAGGAATAAACCAGCATACTTGAGCACAATCACAAATTAGAATCTGGTAGGCATCATTCGGGGAAACGCTTGGTAGGTAAGATTTACAGATCGGCCTATGGTGGCCAACATTATTTAAGGATGCTACAGAGTATGTTTGAGGTTGTACTGACTATCGGAAAATGGGAGGAACATCGGTTCCAAAGATACCATACCTCTGAGATATATACAGATTTCGAATGTTTTCTATGCTTGGGGCATAGACTTCATGGGCCCATTTCCTACCAGTCAGGGATATCAGTACATCTTGCTTGTCGTGGATTACGTTAGTCGATGGGTGGAGGCTATCCCCACTCGAGTCGTTGATAGTTGTACGGTATGTTCCTTTCTCAATGACCATATTATTGTGTGGTTCGGAATTCCCAAGATACTAATTTCAGATGGGGGAAGCCATTTCATTAATAGAGAAGTCAAGAAGCATGTGAAGGAGTACGCCATTGAGCACAGGGTTGTGTCTCCTTACCACCCACAAACTAATTGCTTGGATGAGATTTCGAATAGGGAGATCAAGATTATATTGCAAAAACCTGTACGTCTAGATAGGAAAAATTGGTCCCAGATGCTTGACTCTTTTCTATGGTCTTATCGGACGACGTACAAGTCACCATTGGGTATGTCTCCCTATAGATTAGTGTATGGAAAGCCTTGCCACCTGCCAGTAGAATTAATTCACAAATCTTTATGGGTACTCTATGTATGCAATTTTGATTATGAAAAAGCAGGAAAGAATATGAAGTTGGATCTGAATAGATTGCTGGAATTCCAAGATTTTGCATATGACAACTCGCTCATGTGTAGAAAGAAAGTCCAGCATCAGCACGATAGACACATTAGAAGAAAGACCTTCTCCCCTCATCAGAAAGTATGGTTGTATGATGCTTATTTGAAGTTATTTCCAAGCAAATTGAAAAGTAAATGGTTAGGACCATTCATTGTGAGAGTTGTGCATAAGAATGGTAGTTTGTCATATCTGGGTTGTCATATGACACACACCATTTGTTGTGAACAGACAGTTGTTGAAACCATATCAAGATCGTGATACATTCATGTCCATGTTTGATTATATATATGTGGTATCAGATGATGACTTTTTACATCTCCGTCTGATATGTAAGTTGATTTTCTCTTGTACATATCCTTTCATTTTATCCCTTCTTCTTCTGTTTTTTATCATTCGCCTCTTTCCCATGTGTGTGTGCTAATACTTAGGATGTTCTCTATCTTAAGTATAGGGGAGGTGAATGACTTGAGTAGTTCATATTCGCCATGTTTCATCACTCTTGTTGTTGCTTATACTTAGGGATCTTACCCTAAGTATAGACGGAGTGATGTTGTTCATACCGTCTTTTTGTGTTTTTATTCTTTTATTTCTTTGGATCTATCGCTTGTCCTTCAACTTGTTGATATTGTTTTCAATACTTAGGGATCTTTTACCCTAAGTATAGGGGAGGACAAGATGATTCATTAAGTTCGTTCATCCTCTTCCTCGATGTTCCCCATTTGTACAGTCTTCTACACTTAGGATTATTTGATCCTAAGTATAGAGGGATCACTAACTTCTATTCTTTTCATCTATTCTTTGAGTCGTTGTTGTATAGTATTCTTTTCACTTTTCTATACTTAGCACGAGTTATATCTTCCTTTGTAATCTCTTTGATCGCTATTAGGACATAGTTCGAGCTAAGTATAGGGGGTGTCGTATATATTGTATATATACTTTAGCCATAACTCATACTTTTATTAATTTAAATGGCTATAAAAATGTGTTGTAAAATTATTTCCTATATACTTTTGTAAAAATATTTTGTCAGAGGGATATAAATTTTGGGATGTATATATTCATAAAAACCACGTGTGTATAAAAACTTTGATCATATTCCCTCTTGTAAAATTCTTTATTGTATATAAAATTCTTTTATAAAACTTGTATTTAAAATCCTCTTAAGAAACCTTGTATAAAATTTGTATAATCTTTGTATGTACTTGTATATATTTACAACCCTTTTTCTTAAAACTAAAAAATGCTTAAAATCCATAAAAAATTACAAAACCCTTTGAAAACTTTTCAAAAAGATTTTCCTTTTTCTTTATTTCAAAAAAAATGTATTTTGTATATACTTCTTGCATCTTCATGTGCATTTTTCATAATAGTATTGACATTTAAACTGATCTGAAATAAAATTGAAGAACGGAGCTTGGTTATGACCTGAATCCACTTAATTTTAGAGGGACCTTATAAGAACTGGAGTTGAGACTTTTCAGGCCCTGGTGACTTAATTCTTTGAGTCCACAAGCCTATGTTCAGATGTCATATCGATTAGTTTAAGTAGAATATTTAATAGCACACGCATGATTCTTCTAGACCGTGGCTTAACTTAGACAAGCACTCTACATGTAGCTCTTCATGGATGAGGTGGGGAGGGGGAAAAAGCCTTTGGCTTGGGGTAGCACACGACTGTGTAACAACTAGTGGAAACATCTGTCTTCCTCTAGGGAGGGTAGTGTTTCTCAACCTGGTCTAGTAGCATTGAGATCTAAAGACAGGATGTTGTGGGGTTGCAATAATGCTTCAAAAGAGAGATATTCTACTGGCTCAAGAAGAAAAACTCCTTATGTACCTATTGCACCCTTGTATATATTATATAAAAAATGCAACAACTCCAAAAAAGGATAGGCCTGATTAAAAATAAAATTCCTGCTGGAGTGTACGGTCAATATGCACGGATGAACTTCAAAGTCAAATTATTGTGAGCTTGCAGCAGGATGACTTGGCTTCACTGGTCATGCATCCAAGGATAGGTAGCTATACTGGCTACCGCCCTTTCTTTTCTCCATCTCCTCTTCTTGAGTCGGTAGCACTTGAACTTAGAAGGGAATATCTCCGCTCCTCGAGAAAAGAGTTGCTAGACTGAGGGACTAGAGTTACCTTGTTGAGGGAAGTTGTTTCTTTGTCACTTGAGGTGAGGAGCTATATTTCATGTATATTGTACAAGTAAAGATTCATAGTCATAAGAATTTAGTGTATATAGACTTGTTTTGACCTAATTGTTGAGGCGACCTGAATAGGAGTCTTATGGAGCTTGGGGGCTATTAGGTTTTAAATCCATTTCTCATTAAGGTTCCGCCACACTAATAAACTAAAGGTCTGACCGAGCTCCATACTACAATTTTATGAAGATAAGTTTAATACTTGATATTGTTCTAAGTTCTTTATTCTTCCTTTACTCTTTTTTATTTTATTCACTTATTCTTTCAAATAAGTGTTTGCTAAGGGACTAGAAAAGGTAAAGCATAGGGGGATGATGAATATGCATTTCATCATCTATATTCATTTATTTTAGCTTAAAATCCCTTATAAAATACCTTTTAATATCAATAAATCCATATTCTTACTCACCAACATCCCTATGTAAATACTGTATATTTATCACTATTTTAATCTAAAATAAATAAAGAGATAAAGGAAAATTAAAGAAAATAAAGGAATGTATATATGCAATAGATACATGCTGAATCAGAACCTGAAATAAGGACAAGACTAGACTTGATTGATAAGGAATAAAGTAGGGGGAGATAAGGCTAAAAACACCAAAAATTCCAGAAATACACTTGTCAAATGTGCATATCCATCATCTGTATAATATTGTATATGCACATTCTTTCATTATTTTATTCATTACCAAATTCATTGTAAATAAAAATTATTCCTTCTTGAAAATTATGCATGAAATTGTTTTGTAAATAATAAAAATAATTGAATTTAAATTTTGTATATATTGTGTAAATAACATTACTTTTCAAAAGTCACAAAAGTACAAACTTCCAAGATCAGTATTTTCCCAACCTGAAATCCAAATTTATCAAACTCACTTTTATTGTACTCCAAATAAAATTATCTTTAAAATGGTTCATGAAATTCAAAGTTATGGTGTGAAATATGGCCAATTGGGATATTATTGTATATTATACCTATATATACTATATAATATTTAATAATTTATTTTATTTTGCATAATTATGAATATTATATTTTTTATTATTTATAAATATTGTATTTCACTCAAATAAAATGAAAATGAAAATCACAAAAGAAAATATCAATAAAAATTAATTCACGTATATATTGTATATGTATCACCATGTATATATTGTACCTATACTTATTTAATTAACCCAATAAATTAACTCCTAAAAATCAAATAATTAAAATTCTTTTAAAATATTATAAATAAATAAAATATTAAATTATGTATATGTGTTTATATATAATTAATTAAAAATCAAAGTTTTGTATGTATAGGTATACATACCTGTAAATTACAACCTTGTATTTATTTTAACCCTTGTACCTTTATTATTTAATTTTTTAAAAATCACCAAAATTAATTTAAATTATTCTTAACCTTTTTTATTTACATTATAATTAAATAAATTCATTTTTATTTTTTATTGAATTATTTAACTCTTATTTATTGTTTTGTTGTATCATATTTTGGACGCATACTAGGTGCCGGGTTTGTTGACTCGAGTCAACTAGTTGGTCTGCAACTGCCACCCGTTGACTTTGTCATCGGCCGTTACTTCACCTAATTTTCACACGCCCCTAATCACTAACCGCCTCTGAATCCTTCTCCAAACTTATCGTGCATTCATCCATCTCTCTCGCCAGCCCCTCATCTCCACTCAACTCACATCCAATCTCGCCCGTTTTGAAATTTAAAACTTGTCAGAAACACTCCTATAAATTCAGAACCACCACCTCCAGTGAGCTTTCAATCCGTCCTTGATCCATATTTTTGCTTGCGATCGGTTCTTGGAGATAGTTGCGGTGACATAGTAGTTGCTCTATGATTTGGAGTGCGAAAGTTCGAGTGAAGGTCATGATTTAACCACGTCGCCAGCTATCTCTACCGTACGTCATTGCCTCTCCGCCACATCACAGATCAAGGCGATCTCCATCCTCTTTCTATTCCGTAGGTAACATAGGTAACTATTCTTTGATTTGACCTTTTTTTCTTTAATTTCATTTTAATAATACAGATCATATCCTTTTCATCCACCCCTGATTTGCACGATCATAGGAGCTCCGATCATCAAAACCACTCTTCTACTATATCTGCAAACTCGCACCATCTTTCTCTAGCATGTTCACCATCTGATCACCTCCAGTTCTTCATAGAGCCGAAGTTCAACTTCCTCTCCAACCGACTCCTCCAAAAGTCTCGGCTCACCCCAATTTCACATGCTTTTGACCTAACTTTTGAGTCGGAGGGACCCTTCAAGCTTCGGCTTTAACTTGCAGGGTCAAAGCACACGGAACTAGCAGTGGAGCGAGATCTGGGAGTCAGCCTACAACTGATCCTAACTTCCCCCCAGATCCACACTTTAAGACCTTCGAGCTTCTTTGCTTGCTTTGACTGATAGAGGAGGATCCCAAGAAGCTGTAATGTATGTCAGCAGTCGACTCAAACAAAGGACGACCGAGAATCCCTTGATTAAAATTCATTGGAGCTCGCATTCTTCCTAGTTCTCTAGGGCATCTCTACATTGTACGATCAAGAACGTCGCTTCCAGAATCGATATCCACTGTCGATTGAACCCCAAATGTCCATCGTTGATGAAAGTTTCAACATCTGGTCATGGCCCTTCATGCAAGATAGATGCCCAACCGTCCGATCAGAGCTCCAACGCATTAGAGCCGCCTGAGCATCCACATCATTTATGGGTATATTTGCGCCTTTACCACTATTCCTAATTTATTTTAAAATAAGTCCTCAGTGGACATGTGTATGTGTTACAGTTGTTTAAACATTTGCACTTTAAACCTTCATATTTGTTTTTATTGCAAAATTGTCCTGTTTGAACTTCAGTGTGTGCTTTGCACGAGAGAATTGGGTATTTTGCAATAAAAGTTCTGATGTTTTGAGTTAATACTTTGCCCTCAGATTTATTTTATTTGCAATAAGGTCCAGTCCAGCAAGGCACATGTGCCTACATGTGTGACTTATTGGAAAAATTGCATATTAAGCCCAGTATTTTATTTTCGTTAATTATTCAATCTGTATGATTAAATATTGCATATTAGTCCTTGTGAGTTTGTTTTATTTTGCATGTTCAAAATTAAATAAAAATTAGCAAAAACTCATTTAAAAATTCTACAAAATTTCACATTAGCATCTGTCAACTTCATCTTGCATCTGCAATTTGCATTTCGCATTTTCTTTATTTTTATTATTTATTTAAATTCAAAAACCTCATAAAAATGTACTATTTGCATTAATAAATTTAATAAAAATTATAAATCTTTGTCAAAAAATTCTAAAAAAATTATGTATATTTATTTTGATTCTTTTTAATTTCAGTTCAATTTTTGCATTTTTATTCTTTATAAAAATCCTAAAACTCTTATAAACATTAAAAATTCATAAAAATTTATTTAAAATCCCAAAAAAATCATAAAATGACTCTCTGAAAACATAAAAATATCTTTCATTCTGTATAAATTTCAACTATTTTTTGACATTATTTGTTATCTGACCATTCCAAAAACATTTATTTCATTTTCTGATTATTTAATTTCTTGTTTTTTATTTGTTGAAATGCTTTAAAATTGTGGAAAATCTGGAAAAATTACAAAAACATTAAAAATTTATCTATAACCAAATATTTTTTGCTTAATTTTTTGTTTTTTAACTTAATTTAAAAAATACAAAAAGAGTTGAGTGTGTGTGTGCTTTAAATTCCCTTTAATTCTCTTATTTTCTGAAAATAGAAATATATATAATAAAAATTAACAATCTAAAAACCAAATAAAAATATAAAATTAAAATTCCTTAAAAAGTACAAAATCCATCTAAACATAGTGTGAATAAAAATTCTGTTATTCTTTCATTAACTTTTCATTGCATAGAATAACCCTTGGGAATTTTGTAGCCTCCTTGAGTTCGATCTTGTTAGCTATATAGTTAAATTAAATAGCAAAATCTCTTGCTACATTTTCTTCTTTATTTTTTCTTAAGATTAATTAAAAACTTTTCTTTGACGCTTCTTTGGGTTACGACGACCTTTGTGATTAATTCATTGAAATAAAAACTCGAATTTTAGCGATAAACACCACCCTTTGGTTTTATTCCCCTTCTTTAAAAAATTTTCCTATATATTTGTTGTAAACTAGCACGTACCTAAACTTAGAAGGAAATACCTAACTCCCTGAGGACGAGTTATTAGATGAGAGGTTTGGATGGTAGTCTGATATTTTGGATGGGAAGAGCTAACACCCTACACATACATAAGACAGTTCTTCAAAGTTCATGGGATATGCTTTGGGAGGAGGATTGATCTACGATGACTTCTGAGCTAAAACTATTACAATGATGTGTAGAACTTGGAGACTGTTGATTTTGAAACCCAAATTCTCAATGGTGTTCTGCCAAACTAGTAATCCAAAGGTCGGGTCTAGCTTCATTTTCACCTTTTGCTCATGATCTTGGTATGGAACCTAATATCATTTCACCTCTTCATTTTTAGTTGCTCCGGGACGAGCAAGGTTTAAGTATATGGGATTGATGAATATGTGATTCATCATGCTAATTAGTTGAAAATAGAGCTCCGTCCCAAGAATTTACGATCATTTACATTTTAACTTCATAAAATTAACTTTCATGAACTCATAATTAATTTGCATAAATTAGCATTCATTTATGCATTCATCTTCATATTTTTCACCTAACTTCACCCATTTGTAATTTATTCATTCTAATTCCAATTGACATAAAACCAACTCCACTGTGTACATATCACTAACCTTAATCAATGAAAAATCCTAAAAAATGCTAACATATACATATCCAAAATAATCTCAAACCCTAATTTCAGGATGTATAGACAAAAGCATTGATATCTCTCTCATACAGCATCCAAATGTACTCTACTCACTTTTTAATTAATGTACATTCAATTATCAACAAATCAAGACCAAATTCAAAAGAATCGGAGTTCATTTGTGAAAATTGGGTTTGGGGACCTAAATGACATTCTACATTTTTGATAATTTGGATCTATCATTTCATGTGCATATCTCACTCATTTTAATTATTTTCTTTTGCATTTATTTAATTTATTCATTGCTTTATTCAATTATTAAAAAATAAAAATCCAAAAAAATCAGAAAAGCAATTAAAAAGACAAGTTCTGACCTGAGCTTATTGACCTGATCCACTTGTATATAGTCCACTCCCGAGCACCATTAGTCTCACTATCTTCCCTTTACTTTCATCTCTCCACTTTCCTAGCGTGTCAATCAGACCAAAGTCGACCACCCAGGTTGCAAGACCTTGATGAATTGACTCGTCAAAGAGAAAATGGACTCAAACCAGGTCTGAACGGGCTTGCGTCTCCGTAATCAATGGGGATTTCTTTCCAGTGAGGGCAAATGACGGGGATTAAACCCACGCATGGTGGATTCCTTGCATTATCACACATCATCTTATATTTTTGCATGTATATTTATCTACAGACAATCAAATAAAAATTACAATGAGAAAATTGGATATTCTGTATGACTTGATCAAACATCTTTGAAAGGATCTTCTAGATCTGGATATGGCATTAGATCTCACTATCCAAGTCACAATACATGTAATATACAATTTCCATGTCCATATCTCTGAGTATCCCTGGAGAAGGCACATTGTTCTTGAAAGAGTTCGAGAATAATTCAATTGTTGACAATATCTGAGCATTGAAAATATGATGATTAAATGGGATTTAATTGCCATTAATAATGTGGTTGTGATACACATTATTTATACATATGTAGAGAAGCATCTAAGATAATTAAATATAGAGTTAGTTATAATAGATAAGATTAATGTGTATAGCACTATCCATAATAATCATAAATATTGTGCATGTGATTCATAATATCATAGAGAAATTTAATTGTAAATAAGATTTATAGATTATAAGTAAATGTGGAATGGATTCACAATATTGAAATACCAGAGAAAAACTAAGGGACGGTTTTGTGGTCCACACAAGGCGGGGCCAGCAGTAGCTGTGATGATAGCCCAGGAAGCTCTCTAGTAAATTCAACAATTAACCCACAATAAAGAAATAAATCAGTAAACTCAAATGTGGATCAAAATTCATTATAACACTACTGGACAAGTAGGTAGGGTTTCGAACAGAACAAATCAGTGTAGCAGGTATATTATTTATGAATAAATAATATAGGTATAAATATATACTATTCACTCACTTATTTACACAATATTTTTGTGGATTTTTATTATATATATATTAATTTTATGAAAAAGTAATTTTAAATTTTATAGTTTTTCTTTTCTTTTTATAATGTCTGATTTTGAAATTCTTTTTTTCTTTTTAATATATAATAAAGTTATATAAGAGTATAAATGTAATATGTATAATAAGATAATATATAATACAATATATAGTAAATGCATAAAAATCATAAAAATACTTAAAGAATAGTCCTTTTATTTATTAAAGGATATAAAAATATTTATATGGTATTTATAATGATTAATAATAATACTAATTATATATAACTATATTTAAGTTTAGAATATAGTATAGGGTATTATAATTATAAATATAGTTGAAAATTATATAATAAAATATTTTTTATGTCTTTTATATTTTTCTTGTCTTTTTTGTGATTTTTGAGGTATTTTTACTAATTTTTAGGCATTTCTAAAGTCCAAAATATGCAAAATCATGGAATTAATAAATAGGTCGAATTGCTTTTAGATTTAAAATATAAAATAAGGTTAAAATTCTCAAAATTAATTTTAATATATAATAATTTTTATAAATTAAAATACATGACAGAAAACTATTTTTGGGGGGTTTCAAAAAAATTGCTGATTTTTTAAGGCTAACTAGTTGCTAATTTTGGAGTTTATTTTGATATTTTTTGTGATTTTTGGTCTTTAGCAATAAAATATTAAAATAAACAATAGGTATTTTTTAGAAGGAGATTTTATATTTTTTGTATTTTTAAAATTAAATAAGGAATAAATAGTTATTAAACTAATTTTAATAAATAGAAAATCAATGAAAATGCCTAATACAAAAATATAGAGTGAACAAGCATGATAAAAGGCATGTAAACTATTTTTTATAATAAACAAGCATAAGAATTATTATTAATAAATAGGATCAAATAAATAAAAATCCAACATATACGAGGACTAAAAAGTAATTTAAATAAAGTTTAAATGCATTTGGTAATGAGTCGAGTAACTACAGGGGTTGAACGCAATGTTTACATAGAATACGTGACGGTACACGTGAAGCAGGCAGGGACCAATAAGCAAATAAAATAAATTCATGGTCCTCAATGCAAAAAGTCTGAATAAAATTATAACACTACTATCATTTGATATATTACAAAAATAAAAAAAAAATTCGATGAGGGCTTTAATGAAATTTACCCAATTATCATTGTTGAAGAACATCGCACAGTGTGCCACGTCGACACCACTAAAGTTGATCGCACGACGGGGAAGAGGCTTCGCTTCGCATGAGATGGATGCTCCAGATTAGCCCTCAGGAAGAATGGGGAAGAACATGTTCTTCCCTGAGCTTCGGGCGTTGATCCCCCCCCCTCCGAGCTCTATTTCCTTCACCGAGAAGCTCTACTCCTTCCTGGGAGTGAGTCCCCTGCACTAGTAGGTCCCTTTTGATGGTCTCCAGATCTCGACGAGTCCTTCAAGGCCCCTCATCCTGAAGATGAAAGGTAGTATCGAATTCTCGCACCAAAAGCCTTTTTAGGGCTCTAACCTGCACAAAAAGCAATAAGTGCTCGAGGTGACACTCCTTGGCCAAAAATTGATGATGATTGTAGCATGGAATGGGCCTGCGTATGAGCTCGAGGAGGAGATGATAGATGAGCTACGAATGCTTGGATTCATGCAGAATCCAAGGGGCAATGGAGATTTCAAATGGAGAACATGATCAAGACAGTGAGAGGGGGTGAAATGTGTCGATTAACAGGCGGAATTGCAGTGAAATTGACCTGGAGCCTGAGCTCCAGGTTAACGGAAATCTTGGATTTTACGCTAATCTACTGCTAACAACTGAAATGGAAATGCAAATTTGAAACCTACAACTTAAACTTACATAAAAATGCAAGGAAATGCCTCGATTCGGTTCTGGGATCGAAGAAGATGAACCGACAGAGCAAGCTTCGATGATGGTATGGATCCGCACTTTGAACTGCACCTCCTCGCTGCAAATCGATGAAAAATCACTCTTGTCACCAGTGGTTGTCAGATGATTCAATCTGAGGGGCTAAGTGTATCTCAAATGGGGATCAAACCTCAAAATGATGAAGAGGTTGCAGTTTTATAGATGGTGGAGTGGTGAAGTTTGAGGTGATGTTGCGTTCATTGGAGCGAGGGTAGGTGGAAGGAGATGAGTCGGCGAGGGTGGCTGAGGTACAAGTCATTGAAGGATGGAAGGCTCGAGGTGTAGGAGGCGTTATAGATGGCATGGAAAAATGGAGATGAAAACCCTCCTGTGAGTTCTGACAAGGGCAGTAGGGGATGATGTATGGTTTACCTCTGGTCAACAATCGAAGAGCCCTAGTTAGTGTATGTGGACAAACCAGGAAAAAGAGGAATAAAAATGATTTGTAAATTCATTTATAAATAAAAAATGAATTAATTGATTTTAAGTTATAAAATAAAAAATGTTTGTTATTTTATGTAGTACTTTATACATATATTTATTTATTTGAGATGATTTATTATAAGTTAGTTTTTACCTGTATAATTATAGGTGAATATACATGTATAGTAGCTATTTGATTTTTAATTTGTACTATATATTTTATTAATATATATAGGTATTTTAAATATTTTTAATTAATTTAATTACCTTTTTAGGTAGTTTTGTTACATTTTTATGAGTTTATTTGTACACTTAATTAATTATGTACATATCTTTATATGTATATATAGGTATACTTCATCTATATATTAATGTAATTGCTTTATTTTAATTTTATCCTAATGGTTTTAGATTATTTTAATTATGGATATTTGTTTCAAATATTATTTATAATTTTATTATAAGATAAGAAATTGAAAATTATAAAGAATAAATATATTGAATATAATATACATGTATATTACATAATGAGAGCCCAAAACCTAACTTTTGCATCTTAACTTCAAATGGATGAAACCACCATCACTAAATAGCTTATTAAAAGTTATATACAACAAAAGTGATTTTGACAATTTTGGTACAGTGTGGAGAAGATGCGTGTCTGTGAAGTTTTTATTCTTGCTTTTTTATGTGTCCCGGGCACACTATGTATTATTTTTCAGTGAAATCAATTTTGTATTTTTCTTTGTATTGTTATCTACAATATTCATGATGAGGGTTTTATTATTTAAAGTGTAAAAATAATATAATAAAATAGGTGCCAAAAAGAAATATTTGGGTATTAAATTAGGGTTTTGTATGTGATTTTCTGTGTATTTTCTGTATAGTTTCTCTACCCTATCTCCCCTTAATTTATTCCTTGTCGACCAAGTCATCATGATGACATGGTCTTGGGGTCTTGGGTCACTCAGTGTCTTTGACACTTCATTCTTTTTTCTTTTCTTTCATTCATTCTTTTATTTTGGATTTAAATACAATAATCATACAGCATTTTGTACAGTATTTTGTACAATATACAGAGTGTTTATTTTTACAACTAAATGATATATATATATATATGCATTTGGCAAGGGATTTAAGGCCATAACGAAAGGAGAAGTGTGATGAAGTGAGGATTCATCACCCTCCTATACTTGCCTTTGCTAGTCCCTAGCAAACACTTATTCCTATAAGTGCAGAAAAGGAAAAAGAAAGAACTTGGATTGATTTTAACTTTTGAACTTTTCTTCATAGTATCAAAGTTTGGAGCTCAGTCTAACTTTTGGATTTTTAGTTTAGTCAGAACCTTGTTGGGAACCAGACTTGAAACACACAGCCTCTGAGAATCACAAAACTCTTCCCAAGTCTCCTCAAAAGGCAGGTCAAAACAAGTCGATAATACGCAGTCCCTATGAATATGAGTCTACCTTGTATAACGTTTGTGACATATAGCTCCTTTCGGCTAAATACGTAAAAGTCAGCCTTCTCCAACATGGTGACCCTAATTCCCCAATACAATAACTCTTTCCTCGAGAAGCGGGGAATTCACTTCTAAGTTCAAGTACAATCAGCTCAAGAAGAGGAGGTGGAAAAGAGAATGGACAGTAGCCAGTGTAGCTACCTATCCTAGGATGCTTGACCAGTGTAGCCAAGTCATCCGGTTGCGTCTCACATATGTTTTTAACTTTGAACCTCAAGATTGCTTATTGAATACATACATGCTTTGATGGGAATTGATTTTTCTTGAGTTTTGTCCATCTATTTTTTTGGAGTTTTTTATTTTTGCATTTTTTCAAATATTATGTACATTTACATGCACATAAGGACTTTTTCCTCTTGTGCCAGTAGACTATCCCTCTTTTGAAGCATTATTGCAACCCACGGCATCCATTCATTAGACCTCATGGCTACTGGATCAGGTTGGGGCACAATGGCAACGGCATCGTGACTTCGTATGTTTTCATTTGCATGTGTCTCATGGCAGCAATTCCATCCCTCTACCACTTCAACTGAGTTGAGCAAAGTGCAAGGAGAAGGTGTGAAACACTGTCGACAAGAGTCATGCGTGTCTTCCAAAATATTCTACTTAGGCAGTTAAGACGACACTAAACCTAGTATCATGTTCTCAAAGAATTAAGTCTAGTAGGCCTGAAGCATCTCAATTCCAGCTCCCTTAAGGTTCCTGTGATTAAGTGGATTAAGGTACAACAAAGCTCCAATTTGGATTTTATTTATACTTGTTCAATTTTTATTATCAATCTGAAAAATGCAAATGTTATGCACGATATAGAAAATATTTTTGTGATGCACTTTTCCGATTTTGAACTTTGTATGGATTTTTGAAAAAGTTTTACAATTTTTTATGCAATTTTTTTAAAACATTTTACAAATTTTTATGGGTTTTAGTGATTTTTGAACAACAAAAGAGTTAGTAAAATAAGCATGTGCAAATATAACATGTTAGTGCATTTATTATTTATAAGAATTTAGGTGAAGAATTTACACAAGGTATTTATAGGTTTTATATGCAGACTATGTAAAGAATTTCCATTTTCTTGAATTATGTACAAGGTTTTCAAAACAAATTGAAAACATTTTCTCAAACATTCTGAAAACATTATTTTGAAAATACTTTGACAAATAATTTTTACAAACATTTACAAAAGTTGAAAAAACATTTTGCAAATATTTTTCAAACAGTATTTATAGATTTTTCAAAATATTTTTATAAACATTTTCTGAAACTTTTGTAAATAGATTTTCAAAACATTTTATTCAAACAAAAGAAATAAATTTTTATAAACAAAACATCTTTACAAAGGTTTGAAAACATTTTACAAAACATTTTTCAAACAGTTTTACAAAGATTTTTCCAAGCAATTGTCCAACCATTTTTCAAATATTTTGCAAGACATTTTAATTATAAAGAATTTCAAGGAGTGCTTTAATTTTTATTAATTAGCCACATTATTGAAAATACACAAGTGCGAGTTATGGCTAAAGTATATGTTGGAGATGCGAGCCCACGGCGAGCCATTATGCAATATTTGTTATTGCAAATATTATTTCGTGATTTGAAATGAAGAATAACTAATTTGCATAATAGGTCCCTTATTAAAATTATGGTTATGTGCCATGGCCATATTGATGATCATATAGTTGTTGATTCAATTGTCGAATCATAGAGGTTGGTGCTTGGATGAATATCTAAAGAGTTAGATCCATGACTCATCTAATACTGTAAAATGGTTATTAAGAGAGGATCTACATCCTAAGTAAAGTGGCAATCCTTTCTCTTATGGGTTGATATCTAACCCACCTCTTGATACAGGTCCTCTTCATAGGAATAGAGATTCAGAGGTATTAGATAAGTTAGATCATAGAGTTGACTTGACGAGATCGAGATAACCAAGTCCTATGTCGTATGTTGTCACGATATAGGCACGCATCCTCTAACTAGAGACGAGTGTGTTACTATATGTCTAAGTATTTACATTTGGCAGATCGATAGTTTGATGATCTAATCAAGGTCTATACAACTGCGCGTTGGTGTGCATACAAGGGCATATGAATAATATGATCTCTCAAAGGGATCGTACAGGTTCATTTACTGAACCGGAAGATATGAGCTCACTCACAAGATATTGGAAATCGAATTCTGTGCACGGTCATCTTGCTTTGGAAGCTTGAGTGAATTTGTAGAATTCATAAATGCTTTTGGAAAGTATATGATCAATACGTAGGTATGATATGTGCTTTTGGAAAGTATATGATCGATACCAACTCCCAATGAGAAACTTAATGATAAAACCCTGAAGAAGATAGTCTAAATAGATCTAAAACTTTGGATTTATTCTAGTTCTTCCATAATGCTGGATGTACAGGTATTAGGAATACCTGAGGGTGATGTGATCATAAATGATTGTATAACCATGACGCTTCCATTCCGAGGGAGTGATGAAACAGGACATCTTGCATCTAACTAGAGGAGCTCCCATGTCTTTCTTTTTGATCGGGAGATTACTAATTGTGTTCATAGTGGTCACGGTCAAAATGTGCTTAGCATTCCTTTCTCTGCCTCGACATGGTTGTCTCTTTGAAATACATGCTTCTTTCATCCCTTTCTTTATGGTTAGCATGTACTTGATGGCCTTAAGTAGAGGTATCTCTAGAACAAGATTTTGGATAATTTCAACCACATCGGGGTCAAATAAGGAAGTTTTAAATTTTCTAAACTTTTTGGATTTTTCTCAAAGCGTCTGGAAATGGAATATTTACATAACCAAAAGTAGAAATAGTGCTCGTATTTACATCAAAATCAATGCCCACATTAAGTTATACGAGTGGATGACTGAGCTGAGCATGGTCATCCAAGCGATTTGGGCACCCAAAATCTGCAGGTGGGTTCCATTGGCTGGCATTATGGTGGTTGCATGTGCGGTCTCCTCCATGGTTGGCGCGATAGTGCTTCAGCTACTGCTGATGCTGCTTTCCTTTTATTATTTTTGTCTTTTAGATTATTTTTGGCTTTTCCCCATGGTGCTTCTCCTCTGTATTCTTCTTCCTCGCTCGGCCCAGTTGCTAGATTGGTTGATGCAGAAAAGGATGATTTACCAGGTGAAGCTTTATTCTTCCCCTTCATGGTGACAGGTGGTTGCAAGGTCCTACCGCTCCTGAGAGTGACAACATTAGATAAAAACAAATCATCGGAGAGAACATCACAAACTACCTGCTCTTTCTTCATAAAACTATTAGGGTTGGCCTCCACCTATGCTTGGATTAGAGTTTTAGCAGTGGTAAGGCCATCATGCTTCTGGCTCATTTCAGTAAGGCTCTTCACCAGTTGAGCTAAGCAATCCAAGGTAGGGTTCACAGGAGCAGCATGAATGGTTCAGTGTGTGTTGAACGGGGATTTTCAGGGATATAATTTAATTAAATTACCAAGTGTCAATGCAGCCCTAATTACCCCTCAACAAAAAGTTTCTTTAATTCTTAATCCAAAATAAAAGAAATATAAGCAAGAGATTGTTATTTATTTACCTGTAAAGCATACATGATCAAACTCAAGGAGGCTACAAAAACCCTGAGGTTATTTTAATCAAAGGAAAATAATGAAATAAAAGAGGAAATCTCAAAACACACTACCTTGGTTTTGTGAAAATTTTTATCTTTTTTATTTTTTATGAATTTAATTTTTATACTTTTTATCCTTTTTGGATTTGTATTTTTATAATTATAAATTTTACAAATACTTTTAAAATTTTTGTAAAAGGAAAACAAATAAAGAAAAATAATAAAACTAAAAAAAGGAAAGAAGGGTGTTGGTATTTTTATAATATAGCAAATATATACAGAAAATTCAAATAAAATTATTTTAGGTTTTAATATTCTCTAATGTTTTTGTGAATTCTTGATAATTTTTAGATGTTTTTAGGATTTTTAAATTAATTAAAAGTAGGAAATCAAGTAAATAGAAATTGAAGCAATAGTTTTCGGATTTTTAAAATAGAAAGAAATTAAAAATGGATGAAATAAACCCAGGAACAAAGGTACAAATTTTCTAGAGAGCACTTTTGTGAATTTTTTAGGATTTTCTATAATTTAATACAGATTTTTTAGTGTTTTTAATTTTTGTATTTTTTGGGTTTTTATAAAAAAAATTCAAGGACGAAGTTTAGAAAAAAATTAAAATAAATCAAAACAAGGTAACATAGTTTTTTTAGAATTTTTTGAAAGGTTGTCCTATTTTTATGAATTTTCTAATGCACACAGGAATTATTAAAAATAATAACTATAAATAAAATGCGACACAAAAATTATTGTGAATAAAAGAGATTAACATTCACTTATGGTGATTTTTATGCATTTTTTAAATTAAGATTTGTTATTTATTAAATGTAATTAACACATAAAATAAAATATTGGTGAATAGGGACTAATATGCAAAGAATGTTATTTAAGGGATTAAAATAATACAAAATAAGAAAATGCATGGTGAAAAGTGCAAAGTTCCCAAAAAAGGCACGTGCCAGCGTACTTGAATCATGTTGGCACGAACTTTTATGCAATTACTTTATTTTAGGGGGCAAACAATAATAGATAAGATGCATATTTTTATTTCAAAAAGACCAAGTACTCACATCCGGTGTATGCGTTACAATTCACACATAATTAATGCAATTAAAAGAAACATGAAGAAAAATGTGTAATTATTCAAATGACCAGAGTCTGACACGTGTCCCTCAAGGGACTTATTTACAAAATAAAAGACAACAAAGTCTAAAGTGCAAATGATCATAGTTGTAGGTGCCAGGCACGTACGGCATGGACGTTAAAGATCTGATCAAGAAGGCGTCATCCACAGCTGAGATTTGGGGCTACCTGGGCCGCTTGGATTAAATCTGGGCTATGCCACTTGTGATCCAACAGCAACTGGAGGGTCTCGAAGAACTCAAAAGAATGGACGGTGAACCGAGCTCCGATCGACCAGAACTCAGATGATCTCCACTCAAATCGATGCCTGGAAGTTGCGGCTCATTCTTGTTGTGATCCTCTATCGATTAGATGGCTCCAATAAGCTCGGTGATGGTTGGTATGCGATCTGGAGGTCAAGGTATCTTCAGCTTGAAATGGACCTCCAGGTTTGATCCAAAGCTCCTCTTCTGCTCTCAGCACCTGCAACGTGTTCCCCCTACTCAAAGCGAAGACTCCAACCAACTTATTAGTTGCAGAAAAAAACTAAATGAAAGGAATGGAGGCCTCCAGCGATCATGGTTGGGAAGGAGGCCTAACTCCGGACCTGAAGCAATTTGGAGGTGATCAGGTATAACAAGAGGGTGGAGAAGGTCGGGTGATGTTCATCGAAGGTCGGAAAAGGACAATGGGTGCTTGGTGGAGCTCCGATCGTGCAGATAGGAGCTTGATGGAGGAAGAATGACATTACTCTAAAACACGAATTGCAAGCAAAATTAAAATGATAAAATCGAGAAAATCTACCTAGAAGTACCTATGAAGGATGTGTGATGATCACTGCTTCAATTCTCTGCGATGGTCGAAGAGACTCAACATCACGGCTATGCTCCGGTGACGTACGTGGATCATGCTTCAAGATGTATGTCTCGCACTCCTTGTTGTGAGGAATCAAATCCCTATCACTGCTCGATCTCCCAAGCTTAACCTCGGACGAGAAAACCTCACGAAAATAGATCAGCTGGAGAAAATGGAAATATGGACTATATGAGCATAGGGACGGTGAGATTTGAATTTCAAGAAGCATGCAAATCAAGGCATGATTGATGGAGATGATGATATGGCAATGGAGGCGATGGTTAGGGCTAACTGAGAGGAGAAGAAGGCGGGAGGAGTTAGTGATTGGAGCATGCAGATAAAATGAAGGAAATGAGTCTGGCAAGAGGATAAATACTGGTGGGGTCTTTGATTAGGGAGTTGACCCGAGGTCAACAAGCCCAGGCTCAACCAATCAGAGTGTGGCCCGCTAAAAGACGAAATGACAAAATGACAAAAAGGTTAAAATGAAATAAAATGAAAATAAAATTGAAATTAAATTCAAATAAAAAAGTTTCGAAAATAAAAAATTATTAGTAATTAAATGAGCTGATTTAGGGTGATTTCTAATGAATTAAATAAATTATATAGAGGTAAAAAAATTAAACATTTTATTCAAAGGTATATATACCTATATAGACAACACTTGGATTTTTAATACATTATTTCTACAAATATAAATATAATTTAATAATTTATTATTTTACAATATTTACAAGGAGTTTAATGATATTTTTATTTTATTTTTATGGAATAATTTATTAGGATAAATAAATAGGGGTATTTTACAATATACATGGTGATATATATATAATATAATCATGACTTCATTTTTTGGTTTTGTGGTTTTTATTTCTATTTTATATAAGTCAAATAAAATTAGTTAAAAATATAATATATACAAAAATACAAGAAAATAATATATAATATGCATAGATATATACAATAACACCCCAAAAAGCCACATTTCACATTTTAACTCCAATTTTTATGAAACCACTTTCATTTTAAAGATCACTAATTCTGAGTACAATAAAAGTGGGTTTGCTTCAATTTGAGTTCTTATGGAGAAGATATTGATTTGACAAGTTGAGCTTTGTGGCTTTTTCAAAGAGTTGTTATTTACAAACTGTACAATGATTCTTCTTACAATTATTTTTAATATTAACAACTGATTTTTATGTACAAATTCCAAGAAGAAAATAATTTTATTTGGAGTGAATTTGGTAATGAATAAATTAGTGTAGAAAATATGTAATATATATAATGACATACAAGTGATGAATATACACATATGAGAATTAATTTTCTTGATTTTCTGAATGAAGGCCTTATATTCCCTACTTTATTCCTTGTCGATCAGGTCAAGTCTTGACCTTCTCTTGGGATCTAAGTCAGCAGGTATTTATTTCATATACATAGTCTTTAGTTTTCTTTATTTTTCCTTTATTTCCTTATTTATTTATTTTAGGTTAAAATAATGATAAATATACAATATTTACACAAGAATGAGGGTTAGTAAAAGGAGAAATTTATTGATATCTACATGTGTTTTATAAGGGATTTTAAGCTAAAATAAATGAATAAAGATGGTGAAATATATATCCATCATCCCCCTATGCTTTACCTTTGCTAGTCTGTTAGCATATACTTATTTGAAGAATAAGTGACTAAATTAAAAAGAAAAAGAATAAAGGAAAAATAAAGAACTAATAAAATATTGATTATTAAACTTTTCTTCATAAAATCAAAGTATGGAGCTCGGACAAACGTTTGGATGATTAGTTTGGCGGAACCTTATTGGGAATAGAATTTAAGACTCAACTGCCCTCTCAAGTTCCACAATTCTATGTTCAAGTCACCTCAATAGTATGGTCAGAATAAGTCTACATATGCAAACTCTTACAACTATGAATCTTTACTTGTATTGTGTAAGTGAAGTATATCTCCCCACTTCAGAAATGACAAAGAAACAGCTTCCTCTAACAAGGTAACTCTAATTCCCCAGTCTCGCTACTCTTTCCTCGAGGAGCAGGGAACTCCCATCTAAGTTCAAGTACAACCAACTCAAAAAGAGGAGGTAAATAAGAGAATGGATTGTGGTCAGTGTAGCAACATATCCTTGGAGCTTGACAATTGTATCCAAGTCTTCAGGTGCAGGCTTCCTTGATATAAGACTTTGAAACATATGCCTTGCCTATGAAAATGTATATTTCTGTTTTTTTTAATATATGCAAAGGTGCAGCATGTACATAAGGAGTTTTTCTTCTTGAGCCAGTAGACTACCCCTCTTTTGAAGCTTTATTACAACCAACAACATCCTGTTAGACGTCAGCACCACTAGACTAGGTTGAGGCACACTGGCCACTTATTGTAATTGCGAATGTTTCTACTCGCACGTTTCCCCAAGCTAAAGGATTCTACCTCCTCACCACCTCATCTGTGTTGAGATATCTATAGAGTGCTTGTCCAAATTAAGTCACTCTCAAAAAGGGTCATGTGTGTGTTGTTAAATATTCTACTTAGACCAATCAAGATGACATGTGAACATATCCTTATGAACTCAAAAAATTAAGTCACTTGACCTAAAAAGTCCTAATTCCAGTTCCTATAAGGTTCCTCTAAAATTAAGTAGATTAAAGTCTTAACCAAGCTCCATTCTTCAGTTTTATTCAAGACTAGTTTAAATGACATACCATTCTGAAAAATGCACATGCAAATGCAACAAAAACTTCTTTTTTTTTGAAAGAAAAGAGAATAAACGAGATTTTTTTTAATATAAGAAGTGAAGATTTACTGGATTGAATGTATTTATAAGAATTAGAAAGGATTATGTACGTATTTACAAGGAATTATGCAAGTATAAATACATGGATTATACAAGTTTTATATGATATTTTATTTTGTAAGAGGATTTCTTCTACAACTTTTATTAATAATTTTATAACATAATTTTATATACAACAAACAATTATTTACATAAATAGAATTAGTTACAGCTTTTATTCACAAGTGAATTTTACAACAAACAAATACATCTCATAATTTATATCCCACATGACAAAATAATTTTACAAAATTTTCTAAAACTTTTCAAATCATTTTACAAAAGATTTTACAAACATTTACAAAATATTTTACAAAACGTTTTACAAATGCTTTGCAAACAATTTTACAAATATTTACAAATCATTTACAAACAATTTTACAACAAGGTTTTTGCAAAAAAATTCTTTCAAAAATTTTACAAACATTTTGTACAATGTAAAAAATAATTTGCAAGTCATTTTACAAACAAAATATTTTTACCAATAATTTCATAAAGATTTGTAAAAAAATAATTTTACAAAATTTTACAGACATTTTCACAATTAGTTTACAAATAGTTTTGTAATTGTTTTATAAAATATTTTACAAAATAATTTTTGTAAAACATTTTATAAATCATTTTTCAAAACATTTAAATAAGTAATACCATATTATTAAGAAGTAAAAGTACGAGTTATGGCTAAAGTATATATATACAATATATGTATATGTATATGACACCCCCTTATACTTAGCTCGAATTATGTTCCCATAGTGACAAAGAAGCGATGAAGGAAGACATAACTCGTGCTAAGTATAGAAAAGTGAAAAGAACATATACAACAACTACTCAAAGAATGAAAAGAAAAGAAGAGAAGTCGGTGATCCCCCCTATACTTAGGATCAAATAATCCTAATTATAAAAGAATGTACAAACGGGGAAAATCGAGGAAAAGAATGAACAACTCAACGACTCAACTTGTCCTCCCCTATACTTAGGGTAAGAGATCCCTAAGATAAAAAAAGAATATCAACAATTTGAAGGACAAGCGGGAGAATAGAAGAAATAAAAAAATAAAGCGTGAAATAGAACGAAATGAACAACATCACTCCCCCTATACTTAGGGTAAAGGATCCCTAGGTATAAGCAACAACAGGAGTGATGTAGTAGAACGAAAATAAAAAAACTCAAATCATTCACCTCACCTATACTTAGGATAGAGTGCATCCTAAGTATAGCACACACTCATGGAGAAAAGGTGAACAATAGAAATGAAAGAAGAGAGAATAAAACAAAAGGAATATAGACAAGAGAATATCATCCCATGTATCAGACGCAGAAGATGTCAAAGGATCATCGTATGATACCAAATGGATGGAATCTACCACGGACAAGAACGTATCATGATCTAGATACAGCTTCAGCAACTGTTTGTTCACAACAAATGGTTGTATGTCAAATGACAATCCAACTATGGCAATACTACCATTATAACACACAGCTCTAACAATGAACGATCCTGACCATTTGCTTTTAGTTGCCAGGGAAAACTTTAATTTCGCATTAAACAGTCATTCCTTCTTATCAGGGATGAAAGTCTTTCTTCTAATGTGTCTATTACGCCAACGCTTGACTTTATCCATATACATGAGTGAATTGTCATAGGCGAAATCTCGGAATTCCAACAATCTATTTAGATCCACTTTCCTACTCATGCCTGCTCTCTCATAGTCCAAATTGCATATACGAAGTGCCCATAACAATTTGTGTATCAACTCAACTAGCAAGTGGTAAGGCTTTCCATAAACCAATCTGTAGGGAGACATGACCAATGGAGACTTGTACACCATCCGATAAGCCCATAGAACTGAGTCAAGCATCTGGGACCAGTTCTTCCTATTTAGACGTACAAGTTTCTAAATTATCGTCTTGATCTCCCCATTTGAAATCTCATCCAAGTCGTTAGTTTGTGGGTGGTAAGGAGACACAACTCTATGCTTAATGGTGTAATCCTTCACAAGGTTTCTGACTTCTCTATTAATGAAATGGCTTACCCCATCTGAAATGAGTATCTTGGGGATCCTGAACCGCGCAATAATATTGTCCTTGAGAAAGGAACAAACCGTACGATTATCAATGACTTGGGTGGGGATAGCCTCCACCCAATGACTAATATAATCCATGGCAAACAGGATGTATTGAAATCCCTGACTAATAGGAAATGGGCCCATGAAGTCTATGCCCCAAGCATCAAAAACATCTGAAATCTTAATATATCTCGAGGGCATGGTATCTTTGGAATCGACGGTTACTCCCAATTTCCGGCAATCAGTACAACCTCGAATATGGTTTGTAGGATCCTTAAACAGAGTTGGCCACCATAGGTGGTATTGTAAAACCTTCATTTTCGTGCACTTCCGTGAATGATGTACACAAGACTATAACCTATGACAATGCTCCAGCACACTGGTGTATTCCTCTTGAGGAATGCACCTTCTTCAGATACAATCTGCACCCTCATGAAACAGGTATGGATCCTCCCACTAGTAAAAATGAATCTCTGATGACAGGAATCTATCCACCTTGTACTTCGGCTAAACTTGTGGAACTTTCTTGGAGACAAGATAGTTCACAGCATCAGTGTACCATGGGAGTGAGGCAACAGACAAAATTTCCTCATCTTGAAAGGTCTCTTAAACTGGAAGTATTACTGCTTAGAGGATTATGCATCTGTGATCCGAGAAAGGTGATCTGCCACAATATTTTTCACTCCAGGTTTATCTCGAATCTCTAAATCAAATTCCTAGAGAAGAAGGATCCATGATAAGGCGTGGTTTGGCATCCTTCTTTGCCAGTAAGTATCATATGGTAGTGTAATCCGTGTATACAATGACATGTGAACCAAGTAGGTATGAACGGAACCTATCTAAAGCAAACACCACTACTAACATCTCCTTCTCTGTAATTGTATTGTTACGATGTGCTTCATCCAGAGTCTTGCTAGCATAGTATATGGCAAATGGTATTCCATCCCCTACTACCCTAAATTATATCTAATTACATAGTCTCATGCGACTGTCATGATCTCAAAGGGGAGAGACCAATCAGGTGGCTAAGAATAAGAGCTCTAATAACTATGCCTTTCATTTCATGAAATGCAAGGATGACTTTCTCATCAACTATGAACTCATTCTCCCTGCGTAGAAGCTCAGTCAAAGGCCTGGAGATCTTGTTAAATTCCATAATGAATCTCCAACAAAATCCAATGTAACCAAGGAACGACCTCAAATGCTTCAACTTTTGTGGTGGCTCTAGCTTGGAGATCACATCAATCTTAGCTGGGTCAACCTCCATACCATGTTTGGAGATGACGTGGCCCAATACAATTCCATAAGTCACCATAAAGGGACTCTTCTACCACAAAAAAACTAAGTTCTCCACGCAACAACGCTGAAGTACTCAGTCTAAATGATTAAGACATGAGTCAAAACTATCCTCGTAAACTGAGAAATCATTTATGAAGACCTCTAGAAAACTTCCTACAATATTTTGGAAAAACGGCCAACATACACCTCTGGAATGTAGCGGGGTTGTTACACAATCCAAAGGGCATCTATCTAAAGGTGTAGTAGCCAAATGAACAAGTAAAAGTAGTTTTCTCCTGATCCTCGGGAGCGATTGCAACCAGTTTATATCCCGAGTACTCATCCAAGAAACAAAAGAACTCCTTCCCAGGTAGCTTCTCAATAATCTGATTAAAAAAGGGCGGTGGAAAGTGGTCTTTCTTGGTAGCTGAATTCAGGCACTGGTAATCTACGCAGACAAGCCATGAAGTGGGTACATGAGTCGGAATCTTGTCACCACGGTCATTCGTCACAATTGTAATAATGGATTTCTTCAGGATCACATGTAACGGGCTGACCCATTTGGAATCCAAAACGAGATAAATAAAGCCAGCATCACACCACTTCCTGATCTCTTTCATGACAACAACCTGGATATTTAGGTTTAGACGGCGATGACACTTACGATTTAGTTTGTTGTCATCCTTTAGGTAGATATGATGCGAGCACAAAGCTGGACTAGTCCCATGGCAATCTAAAATATTCCAACCTGTGGCCTTGTAGTTTCTCTCAAGAACCTCTAGCAAGCGAGATTCTTGATTGTCGGTCAACTACAAACTGATGATGACCGGGAGCATTTGGGGTGCACCCGCAAGGAAGGCATAATTCAACGTCAAAGGTAGAACTTTGAGCTTAGGTGGGGTCTGAATCATCTCTACAACAACCTCTTCAACTGCACTGTTAGAAGATAGATGATCTTCACTGTGTGAACTGCCCATTATGGCTACTGTAGGCTCAACAATTAATGTCTCAGAAAGAATGACAAAGAATAATTTCTGCTCAAAAAGGGACGGCTCATAAGGATGCTCAAAGATCTCAAAAAACTCATCAACAAAAATCTTAGATATCTCAGCAGGAGGTATGTTATTAGTAATATCATAAGAAAGTATCTCAGGTATATCAAAATGTACCTCCAAAAGTAACTTAGATTGATCCTCAGAAAACAAGCTCAAACAATCCATCAGTTGACAACTCGGAATAATCAAAAAGGGTGCAAATGTCGATTGTGCTTTCTAGAATTTCCTTCTGGGAAAGGAACTCCAGGGTGTCCATGAAATATGTGAAAAAATCTGTATCTCAAAACTCAATAAGAAAATCATAGTCTTCAAAATCTGTTGTAACTCTCTCTCTCTCTCTCATCTATTGTTGCGAGTGGCAAAATGGCTTCATATTTGAGATCGTATCTATATTAACTCTATCACTAAGGGAGTGAAAGATTATCTCTCCAGTACCATAATCAACACCCACTTCGGCCATTCGAAGGAACGACCGACCAATTATGATCGGGGTATGAAGTAACAATGTAGAGGTATCCATATCCAGAACAACAAAATCAACCGGGAATCTCATTCCTTATACCGTTATGATAATGTCCTCGAGAATGCCTCTCGGACTCTTGATCGATATATCAGCAAACTGAAAGATCATCGTGGTGGATCTAAGAGGTCCTAGCCCAAACTCAGTGAGTAGCGAGGATGGCATGAGATTAATGGAGGATCCTCTATTGAGTAGAGTATGATCAAACTCTTGATCAAAAATCTAGCAATGGATGTGAGGTGCCCCCTTGTCTTTATTTTTAGGTAGGAGGTTGCTAATAGAATGAACTGTGGCCATGGTCAATATGTGCTTCTATGTTTTCTTTTGTCTGATCTGCCTTGGTTGATGCTTTTGAGTACAAGCTTCTTTTATTCCCTTTTTTTACTGTAGGCATGTACTCCATGGCCATAAGGAGTGGTATCTATAAAAAGATGTTCTGAAGTATCTCTATAACTCCAGAATTAGATAATGTTGTTTTTAATTTATGAATTTTCCTAGTTTTATTCAATACAGAAGGAAATGGAATAGAATCACAAGAAACATCAAACTGCTTATTTCTCTTATTCAAATCAGAGTCATCATGTACACGTGGATAACCAGAATCAGTCTACACAATGTCATCCAATATAGGATTAGAAGAAGAAAAAGGAAAAAACTAGTTGGGTTGCTTGGTCTGCTGGTGCTGAAGAAGAATCCGCGATGAGTATGTTCTCCTTCATGGCTGACTCGGAAATGCATCTTCCTTTATTATCTTTTTTGGATTTGTCTAAATATTGGTGGAGGTGGTGATTGTGGTGGAGAAGAAGTAAAAGGTGGTGGTACTCCTCCATGCTCTGGTTCTACATTACTAGGTCACTGCTCAATTGATGAAGAAGATGATCTAGTCAGTGTAACTCTCTTAGTGGCTTGATCTCCCAATCCCAACTATTGTGTGGGCGGTTGCAATCTCAAACCACTCCTGATATGAATGGTGTCAGATAAACAATTAAAATCAAGGGACATACCTATCTCGGGGTGGATGGATCATGGGATACATGCTCCTTGCGTCTAAGGTTATTGGGATTGGCTTCAACCTAGGTCGGTATCAATGTCTTCATGGTGGTCAGGTCGTCAAGCCTCTAAGTCAAAACATTCATACTCTTCATCAGGAGCGCAAGCTGATCTAGTGTGGGATTCATTGAAGGTGCACCTCGATTCTCAACTACCGATTGTCGTTGAGACTGGTACTGTGGAGGATGTTGATACCCATAATAATGTGACTGATAATAAGGATGAGGAGGATGCAAAAATTGTGCAGGTTGCTTGTGATAATAAGGTTGGTAATGATATGGAGGTTGCATCTATTACGGTCCATGTCTCCAATTCTGGAAGTGTGGTTTAGAAGAAAAATAAGGAAGCAGCTGTTGGTGCTGGGGTTGTGATCTCCATCCCTAAAAATGGTGGACGGTCCTCTAACTCGACTACGAACCCAACTAACCTTGCCCCGATGGTTGGGGCTAGTTGCACTCTCGGTCGAACCAAATGTTGTTCACCTTCTGAATGAGAGGTGGAGGAGGAGATTGTTGCTCATAAATGTAAAGAGGCTCCTGGTGGTACAGTACAATACATGTCTGAGGTGACTATTGTGGGACCTAATCCAGGGTTAGCACACAATATAAGTATTGAACTGCGGGCAGTCGGTACCCTATTGTGCTGAAGTAGTATAAGAATTATGCTTGGGAGTAGAAGTATCGGCTGCAACACTTGTACTCTAACATGAATGAATTGTGCTAACAAGAAGCTCCATATGCTTCGTAATCTTGTCCATCTTATCCAACTACTTTCTCCCCTACTCGATAACATGTAACTTTTCAAGCTCTTTTGATCATTACTCATATGAGATGTCGTCATGTTGACAGCCTTGTAGGGTATTAAAAGATAAGGAACATGATGATTATGAAAAGCATGTGAAGAAGAAAGAGCTACAGAGATCTCTGTCATCTCTTTAAAAATCTAATAGAGGACATCCTCGACCTTATTGAAATGCCCCCCCCCAAGCGGCATCTACCAATTTCTGATTTTCAATGCTCTAACCCCAAAGAAATTCTGCACAAGTCTACTCTTTGGTATATCTTGATGGAGGCACTTCTCCTCAAATCCTTAAATCTTTCCCATGTCTCGTGAATAGGCTCATGGGACGTTTGGGAGAAGTTGGAAATCAAGGACCGCATCTGATTCAGTCGTCCTAGGGGACAATACTTGCTCAAAAATGCTGACCTCAATTCCTCCTGGGATGTAACAACCTACCCTAAATGATTGATCCAATATAACGCCTTATCCATCAGGATGAACAGAAAGGTTATCATCTCACTACCTCTGATGAAATGTTAGGATAGTGTATAGCGCCACATATGCAGTGAAACTGCTAGAGGGCACATAAGGTTCTTAATTAATGTGACCATGGACTATGGGAAGTAATGGTAAAATGGTGGGCTTCATCTCAAAATGCCCATGAATCGCAGGTATCTGAATCCATGTATTAGTTTGTCCTGCACCTAGATTATAAGCAACCTTAAGTGTGAGCTTAGCCACTGGCTCTGGTGGCTCACCTCCCTTATTTCCACCTCCATTTGGTTGCTCACCCTCCTCTCTCCTATCTGTTATATCGTTCCTCAGCTCAAAGATTATATCTCTCAATCTGGCTTGGATGCTAGCTTACACAGTCAACTATGCTTGAATAGCCTAAATAGAAGCTAACGTCATATTATTGATCTCATTCTTCTCTACCATGGTACTCTTTCCCTTCGATGGCATCAAGTGATTAGACTCTGTCTATGAAAATGTATACGACGCTAGAAAAGATGGAGTCTCAAATGAAAGTTTGAGATTAGAGTCAAATTAAAACAAGGGATTATTTGATGAAAAGCAGGGGATGTAGAGAAAGAGGAATATTCGGGAAGTGAGTCTTCTCGAATAGAAGACGACCGAACTAGAGTGTGATAAGATGACCTCGCAAAGTCTAAACAAGAAATACTCCAATCCGACATCTTCGATGTCAAAAAGAAAGATGCAAGAATACGATGTCAAGTTAAGAAGAAAAATAAGAAAAGGAGTGAAGGCTGCGGAGGGATCTTTACACTAACAAACAAACAAAATACAAACCCCTGATTCACCAACTAAACAAAATGTGAGGACCGTAAGAGTTTGGTCTTTTATCTTTTCAATCTTACTTTTAGTGAATCTACACAAAGTTACTTACTACCAAGCACACAGGGTGAGTCACCACTATCACTCAGTGTACGTCCTCAAACCTCCCCAAACAATGGAACCATCTTCCAAGGTTGTCATGTTCAATATCAGGCCCAAAGGGAGATAAGAAGTGGAGTACACCAAAACAATTTTCTAACGTCTGAGGCAAGTGCTTGCATCTCAACCGTGCACCAAGGCACAGGAGCATAGAGCACAAGTCCAAGGATTAGGCTATATCATTATGGCTACGTCCTCACCCACTCTGTCTAGAGGTAAGTACATGCAAAAAATTAGAGGGTTACTCTCTCCAAAACAATAATTTGATCGTTACGTTTTTTAGGTCATGTATAATTAGAAGTCCCTTTTTTATTTGGTTATCATTTTTTATGATTTTCTTCAAGAAATCGATCTAATGAATTATCCAATTCCTTTATTTCTTAAGTGAGAAAAATCAAGGGCGGAGATCGGAAAAGTCGATGCGAAGGAAATAATGATGCATGCACGAGATAAGAAATGTGCACCTTGATCCAGCAATCTACATGCAAAATGATCCTCGCATAAAAATAAAGGCTGAAAAATAAACTAACCCAAATGATGCACGAGAAGCGTCCTAAGCAGTAACTTCTATTAGCAGGTGAGAACCATATAATTTCACTAAGTTTAATCCTATGATCTAGTTTATATGAACAGATATTCTTGTTTAGGGGCTTTGGACCTAATCAATTACCTAACTCAGCCAAGAAAATAGAACCTACTTCTAAGGTCTCAAGAACACAAAACTACGAGAAATAAATAAAAATAAAAGTGGTGAAAAACAAAATGGGTGAGGTCCCCGAAGTGCACCGTCACTTGGTGAAACAAACCCTGCAATCCACAAGGGTATAGAATGGCCTTAGAAAAAACGGAAAAATAGGCAAGTGCCAAAAGAATAATTATAACTTTTACAAGAATAATGATGGAAATAAAAATCTAAAAAGAAAACAAAAAATGTATGTGCAAATTTCTACAAAATCTTCCAAGTCTTCAGCTTCTTCCTCTCCTACGCTCTTCTGTTGCTCGATGAAGAAAGAGATGCCTCCTCTTCGCTCGAGTGTGCCAACGCTCCTAAAATACCACCCTTGCTCGTCGGGCCCTCGCAAGAAAGACAGAAACAAAAGATATACCATATCACAATTACAAATAATATGAGCAAAATAAAAGAAAATAAGAACAGAAAATAGACAAACAAACAAGACATACAGAGGTGGATAAGAATCAAAATGAGAAGAGAAAGTAAAAGAGTTCTCAAATGAATTCCAAATCCGATCTTGGGGAGCTTTCGATGTCCGACAAATCAGATCCTGCAAGCGTTATGTAAGTTCCCTCATGGCATGCGGTATTCAATATAAGTGTCCACTCTTAGAAAGTGCAAATCCACAACAATATACATAAACAAAAAAATAAAAGAGAAATAAATGACAAAAAATATATAGACAAGAAATAAAGATAGAAATATAGACAAAATAATAAGTAAAGAAATAACAAAAATATAGACAAGAGAAAATAAAAAGAAACAAATATATACACAATCCAAGAATAGTAGGCTATAAGGAGAAGAACCTAACTACTCTCGTCATGCTTCCCCGGAACCGACGCCATTTGTTGAATAGGGGAGATTTTCATGGATTTAATTTAATTGAATTATTCCTCAACAAAAATTTTATTTAATTCTCAAGCCAAAAATAAAAGAAACGTAAGCAAGAGAAATTGTTATTTATTTACTTGTATAGAATACAGGATCAAACTCAAGGAAGCTACAAAAATCCTGAGGGTTATTTAAATCAAAGGAAAACAATGAAATAAAAGAGGAAGTCTCAAAGCACTACCTTGGTTTTCGTGGAAATTGTTTTCTTTTTATTTTTTATGAATTTTATTTTTTTTACTTTTTTAGCTTTTCTAATTTTGAATTTTATCATTTTTCTTTTGAAAATATTTTTTAAATTTTGTAAAAGGAAAAAATAAAGAAAAAGAATAAAACTAAAAATAGGAAAGAAAGGTGTTTGTATTTTTATAATTTAGCAAATATATACAGAAAATTCAAATAAAATTATTTTTAGGTTTTTTTATATTTTTTATTATTTTCATGAATTTTGATAATTTTTAGATGTTTTTAGGATTTTTATATTAACTAAAAAAGGAAATCAAGTGAACAGAAAATGCAGTTGTTGTTTTTGGATTTTTAAAATAAAAAATAAAATTAAAAATGGAGGAAATAAACCTAGGAACAAAAATATTTTTCAAATTTTCCAGACACTACGAAAAAAGGCAGGATTGGCATGCACATAAATGCTCGTTATGTGCACGCCTAGTGCCCGCCATGTGCATGCCCGAGTGGTGGGTGAGCACATGTGCTCGTTCAGGGCGTGCTCGCTTATATGAGAGTCGCTCCAGCTGGTGGGCGAGCACATTGGGATGCTATGTGCTCGCCCACTGTCTAGCGTGCACAGATGTGCTCGCCGAAGTGCTCGCCCCCATTAAATATGGCGATCAATGACGGAGCACCTAGCGAGCACATGTGCTCGCCCAAACTGATTTCCAGGAAAAAAATTATACAGGTTCGACGGGGTTTTGAAGCCCTGTCGAACATGTATAGCCTGCCAATAAACCACTGCAGGTACTTATAAGAGCTCCCTAAGGTTATATATATTATAGCAGTTCGTTAACTGAGATAACTAGCACTGACAAGTGAAAGTCACGCAATATACATGAACTTAGAAATAAACACTCAAATTTAACATCTAAATATTACAAATATATGTTTGAAGCAACAACGACAAGTAAATTACAACAAATTATATTATCAAAGTTTGTATAAATAAAAAGACGTGTTAAAAGTTTAACAACAGTACAAGTCAAAACCAATAAAAATTTACTTCTTCTTTGATCTAAAAAATTTAGACATTAAACCCTGCTTTGATTTCTTTTTTTCCTTCTCCTTTTCTTTGAACCTCGCATACATGCGTGCCTCTTCTTCAGGGTCGTTCTCCTCCTCCTCTTCATCATCAGATTCAATCTCTTCAGGTTGAGATGCACGCCCTTGCAACCTATATTATATATAGAAGATATATATCTATTACTTGCATTTTGTAGATATAGAAATATAAAATTATTACTCATTCTATAAGTAGAATACTTACATGTACGTCGTGAACTCTTTTCGGAGCTTCGTCACTTGATCCACCATCATCGCCATTTGCGACTCCATTGGAATTGATGATTGGGACGAATGTGATTGTGTATACGACGGCTGAGAGTATGCAGAATAGGAGTGACGATGTTCCTCCACATAATATGGAGGAAGACCACCAAGCGTCTGCTTCCTGTTCACCACAACGTCCCTCTCCTCCAACACCTTATAAGATTTTCATTGTTTAATATAAAATTATATATTAGAAGTGATTATAGTAAGATAATATTTATTTATACCTGCTTCCAAATCGTTTTATCAAATGGTGGTTGCTCTCCAGTTGGATCGACACCCCATTTTTCTGCAGATAGTGCCAGATAACGATCCTGAAATACAAAGTTTAATATATATATATATAAGAGTTATAATATATCATTTAATTGCAAATAAATTGATAGACTTACCAACAATTATCCTGCTTCAGGAGTGGACCATTGCGACTCTCCTTCTCTCCCACTCATGTGGGACCTCGACCACCACTCCTGAAAAGAGGGTTCCCTTTCCAACCTAGCTGCCTGAAAAAAAATTTAAGATGTAATAACAACATTGCATTATATTAAAGTAGATCTCCAAAAATAAATTTTAAATCGTAATACCATCTCCGCTCTAATCTGATTGTGGCTTTTAGAGCCACTTGTTGACTTAATCCTTTGTTTTTGGCGGTTTGTCCTTCCCGTCGTAGATCTTCTTCCAAACTCAGGATCCGCAACGAATGCATCACAGAAATCCGCTCATCTGCAAGGATTATGTTATGATTATTGATTATTTTAAAAAGTTTATTATAAATTATTTGACAAGTACTATACCTATCCTCCGTACACCATGTTGGCGGGAACCTCTTCATCTCCGCAAAATTCATCTCCTCGCATCCCATCTTCTCATGCGAGTCTCTCCTTGCCTTGAAAAATGTATCGCTCATTCTCTTTTCTGCCAAATGAATGAAGGCTCTACGATAAGCCTCCTTCCCCGTACTAGAGCCAAGGTGAAACCTATTCTGAAAATTACAACAAATTATTAGATGCAAAAAACTTGACCAAAAAATTATGTATCACTTCTTAGAAATTTTTCTTACCAGAAACATGTCAAACAGTCTCTCTTGTTCTGCAGCAGGGATGCGACACCATCTAAATTGCATGAAAGTCAAGTGTGTCTTTATTATGTTGGTTATCTCCTTTGCCACCCTGTTGCTATTCACAAAATCCCTGCATTTGCTAGAAATTTTAAATATGATACAATCTATAAATATTTGGAAAATTTTTAATGATAAAATCTATAAAAATTTTACCTCCCATCCGTCGTAACCTCCAACAAAGGGTTGGACGCCGACGTCTGTCCAACTGTAGTAGGTAAAGGCACGGAGGTGCTCGGACGTCCAGAAGAAGGAGAGTCAGAACCCATCGATGTCCGTGTTGGTATGGAGACCTGGACTGGGAATCCTGTAGGGGCTGCTGAGGTAGATGGCTCTCCATAGCCTCCTACATAAAAGGGTAGCAGAGGATAACCAAGAGACTCATAGTAGTCTATCACCCGGCGGACCTCATCGGACTGTGAATCAAGAACAGCATCCGGGATGGGCTGCCTACTGGACGAAGGTGTGTCTGAGGAAGATGGACGATTGGATCTATGTGATCCATGCGCCCCGCCACGTCCAAAACCTGCCATGACTGTAATAATGATGTAATAGTAGTTACATATTTATTACTTAAGATTTTAGTTAATTCGATTATAATAGTGTAATAAAACTTACAACTAATCTTCATCATTTATTTCGGTGGGATTAAAGGATATTTCTTTGTTTTTTGAGTTTTCTGAGTCATCATTTCTGGAGTCAGTATCATCTTGTAAGTCAACACAAAAAAACTTCATTATCAACCAATCGAATCGATTCGATAATTGGGACTTCTTCTGTTAAGTCTATTCGTTCATGTGTCAGTGTGAATGCTTCATCTATGTCATTTTCCTGATTAGTATAATCATTAGAGATATAACCTCGAGAATTTATCTTCACAACAGTTACTGTTTCAACGCTCTTTCTCTTCTTTGATATTTGTGGGAGATAACATACTTGATCCGCTTGAGATGCTAAGACGAAGGGTTCAAATCTGCGTATAAATTTTCTTTGCACCACGTCGACAATGTTATTTCTTCTATCGAGTACTACACCTCCATTGGGTTCATACCAATCTCACAAGAAAAGAACTACTTTATTCAAGCCTGGTATACTATATTCCACTTCTAGTATCTCCTTTAAAATTCTATAATAATTCATATGATCTTCCTCATAACAAGATCCGTAAATCATCACCCCATGATTTTGAGTTGTTAAATATTTACCGGAATTTAAGGTATGAAAACGATACCCATTACTGTAGCAAGAGTTGTATGATCAGACCTTATAAACAGGGCCTTGTCCAAAATATTTTAAAATATGAGAATAGAAATCACCACTGTCCAACTGTTTTGAGCGGTCTTTAAACCAAGCTGGAAATTGATTCCTATAGGCGCTCAGAACTTCGTCATCTGAATACATAGGATTTTCCTCCATAATTTTCTTCCTAAATTCCCTAAAATTAGTAAGAGAAACATGAGAATTACTTGAACATGAATATATACATAAAGTAAAACAAATACTTACTGAACATATGGTGTTATTTCCTCGTAATTGTCTAATACATATAACTCTGCAGCATCCTTCTCTTGTTTCGATAAGAAACGTTCAGTTGTTTTTCCTATTAGATGAGTGGATGGACGAAAGATACTGATACAAGGTTCTTCATCAGAGTAAATTGTCTCATTCCTCCTGCATCTATTGTGGATAGTCTCCACATCTTCTGGAAGATATCTTGCGCAGAATGTTGCGACTTCCTCATATATATATTGCGAACTTATAGATCCTTCAACTTTATTTTTGTTTCGGACCTTTCTTTTAAGAAAGAACATAAACCTATAAGAAAGTAGGTTAACATATTGTTGAAATAGTAAAGAATGCAATGAGATTATAATATTTTTAATTACCTTTCAAGTGGATACATCCAACGATATTTTACCGGCCCTCCTACTTTTGCTTCCCATGGAATATGAATCATCAGATGCTCCATCGAATCAAAAAATGAAGGCGGAAATATCTTCTCCATGTTATACATAATCACAGGAATATTTTTATGAAAATAATCCATCTCCATGCAGTGAATACGTGACGAGCATAACACCTGGAAAAATCTGCTAACATCTGAAAGAGCATCGACAATGTTTTTTGATAACAATCCGCTGAACACTAACAGTAGCAATCTTTACATAAAAACATGGCAGTCATGACTTTTCATTCCCTTAAATGTAAACTTCTTCAAATCGACCAAATTGGAAAATTTTGATGCATATCCGTCTGGAAACTTCAATTTGCTTGTCCATTCACAGACAAGCTTAACTTGATTTCTATCTAAGGTATACTTTGCTTTGGGAACTTCAACCCTTCCACTATCATGTTCCTTTATATGCAACTCTGGCCGATTGCATATGATTTGTAAATCACGATGAGACTTTACTGTATCTTTTGATCGACCGGTTACATTCATAACAGTATAGAAGATGTTATCAAACACATTTTTCTCTATATGCATAACATCTAAGTTGTGTCGTATCAGTAACTTACTCCAATGTGGTAACTCCCAAAATATATTCTTCTTAATCCAATTATGACTATCACCAAAATCAGGAAGGTTTTTTGTTTTATCTCCATTCTCTAAGGCTGATTTCTCCAATTGTTCGAAGTCTGATAATATCATATCGCCTGTCTTAAATGGTAGAGGATCTGAAAGATCAATTGTGTTCCTTTTAAAAGACTGCTTCTGTCTTCGATATGGATGATTATTTGGAAGAAACCGTCTGTGACAATCAAAAAAACATGTTTTCTGACCGTGTTGAAGCTGGAATGATTTAGTACTCTTCATACAATATGGACAACTTTTACGTCCATGCATACTCCATCCAGATAACATTCCATGTGCTGGGAAGTCATTTATCATCCAAAGCAGAGCTACTTTCATGTTAAATGTTTGACTCTTATTAGCATCATATGTATCAACTCCATCGACCCATAACATTTTCAACTCATCGATAAGAGGACGTAAATAAACGTCAATGTATTTTCCCGGATGTGTAGGTCCTGCTACCAACAGCGAAAGAAACATAAATTGTCGCTTATTACATAACCATGGGGGTAGATTGTATGGTGTTGTCATTACTGGCCAGCAAGAGTAATATTTACTTCTTTCATGAGGATTAAACCTGTCTGTACATAAACCTATAACGCAATTCCTTTTTTCATTGTTAAATATAGGAAAAGCTGACATCAATTCTTTCCAACAATCAGACTCGGATGGATGCTCCATGTACTCATCGACTTTATGTTCTGCGTGCCATGTCATGTACTTCGTCGTTTCTTTGCAATAATATAGTCGTTTCAATCTCGGAGTCAACGGGAAATAACGTAGAATCTTTCTCGATATTTTTTTCCACTCCTACTAGTTGTCTGATATCTTGACTCATTACATTAAGAACACCGTTGTAAATGTTGGTGTTCACCGTAATATAAAATATGGTGATTTATGCATGAGTCTATTTTAACTTCCGCTAAACCCATCTTCTGCATCATCTTTTTTGTTTTGTAATAATTATCAGGTAATTATGCATCTTCTAGTAACATTTTCTTAATAATCCTCAGTATTGCATCAAAATTACGATCGGTCATATTATACTCCATCTTCATCGATAGAAGATCCGAAACCGCGGAAAGTTTTGAATATATCTTGCAACCAATCCACAATGGCTCTTCCGCTTTTTTCAATAGCTCGTAAAATTCTGCAGACTCTCCATATGGTTCCTCATCATCTAACAAAGTAGATTTAAATTCTGGACATGCAACGTCCATAACCATATCTGCAAAAGAATTAATATTGTCAGCTTCTTCCGCATCATTCATACTGTCCTCGAAATCCTCACCATGCCTCCACCAAATCTGATATCCTTCCATGAAACTCATTCTATAAAGATATAACTGAGTTTCATCTTTTGATCTCTTCCTCATTAGACGACATTTCTTACACGGACACAAGATAGTTCCATCTGAATCCATGATATGGGAGCCTTGTGCGTAAGCAAATTGTATAAATTCATGAACACCTCTTTGAAAGGTATCTGCTATACGTTCGTCTACTACACGGTTGTGCATCCACTCTCTATTTGTCATATTGATGATCCTGAATTGAATAATTTATAATATCAAATCTAAGAAATTGAGGATATCTAAACGTATCACATTATTGAGATAAAAGATGAGAAGAGAAGTGTATTAATTATGTTATCACTTGAGCCCGTCTATAAGGATTCAAACTTACTAAAAGATGATCGTTGTTACAAGCATCTTTATTTCTAACGAAAATTCGGTAGCATAACCCTGCACCTCTTCTGTATACCTCATAAATCAATCGCAATTAACTATCAAAATAATCATATTAGTGATTATTTCGATAGTAACTATGATTGATTTGGTATACCGAAGAGGAAGGGGTTATGAACCGAATTTCCGTAAGAAATAAAGAGCTTGTGACAACGATCACCTTTTAGTAAATTTGAATCCTTACGAATCCCCTTAGTCTGGGATCTCCAAACAAAGGAAATCTAATATAAATGTAATACTTTAAGATCACTTTACGTCATACATTTGTACGTGCTACAAATGAGACTATAAAATAATCTTAAAATATTTATTCATTTATTCATTTATATTTACGTCATACATTGGTTAACGATGGAGATAGGGATAAGTGTGATCCTAATTTAGTGCCTAATACAGTGCTTGGATCACTAAGAGTTGAGGAGCACCTGCAAAAAAAATTCAAACCTGCAAACATCAAAATAACGACCATTGGTCTGGGATAAACACCCCAAAGTGAGTCCAATAGTGTTGTCAAAAAATAAAAAAATATAACACAATTAGAGGTGATCAAATCCTCCAATGTGTTGCACACGCCTCCCGTTGTGCAGGGCCACTCACCACCCGGTGTGGAAGGACGCATTGTGTGTGAAGGATTTTGTGCGATTTAATATTCTAATTAGTAGTAAGCGTTTTTGCCTTATAATTAATTAACCTAACTATAAGTTAATGTAATATACTTGGTCACATTAACTAGAATTTAACGTGATAATAAATTATCATAAAAGAAACATTGGTGTATATCATATCTCATATCAACACGATATGAAATTTTCAAACTATTATTAATGATGTTCATCATATCTAATATCTACACTATTGAAATTGGCTAACTAATGTTATTCACAAGTTTCATAACTAATCTTTTTAAAAAAAATTAATAATATTAACTAGTCCAGATGTTGTAATGGACATTTTATCATGTATAATTTACAAAGTCTAAACATCATGTTGGTTGAGGCATTTTATCGAACACCTACAGGGCATAAAATTTTACATATTATTGAGACAACCACAATCGAAATTACAACACTATAGTGATCCACTATTATCTTAAACATGTAAAAACATTTAAACTATCAAAACAATACACTACATCCAACAAAAAATCAAAAAAATGAAACCCTAAACTATCGAAACAATACAAATATCTAATGAAATCTTAAAAAAAGAGAAAGAAGAAGGATTATACTAAATGGTAGATGTATATCTACTCAAAAGACAAAAACGGCGGGCGTCGGTGTCAGAGCGGAGGGGTGGCGGGTCGCCGGAGGGGAGATTTTGGGGGAGGGATGCGTGAGAATGAGGAAGAAAGGGACGCGCGAGATTCTGTTTACGGACCTGGGCGAGCACACTTACGTGCTCGTCAGGCCGTCGCCAAGTGCTCGCCCAAAATTTACCAGGCGCTAAAGTTATCCGCGCAAAGAAATTCAAGTGGGTGAGCACATGTAAGCGAGCACATGTGCTCGTCAAAATTGGTAATCGAGCCGCTCCACATAATTCAAACTGGCGACCCCCATGGGCGAGCACATGTGCTCTTCATGTGCTCTCCCATGACTGAGCGAGCACATGTGCTCTCCTAGTGCACGCAGAGCTGTGCACGTCAATCCTGCCTTTTTTGTAGTGAGAGAGCACTTTTACGATTATTTTTGGATTTTTTGTGATTTGATATGAATTTTTAGTGTTCTTAATGTTTTGAATTTTTTTGGTTTTCTAAAGAATTTTAGGATGAAATTTGGATAGAAATTAAAATAAGTCAAAACAAGCAAATAGAATTTTTTTAGAATTTTTTGAAAGATTTTTGTATTTTTATGAATTTTCCAATGCACATAGGAACTTTTTTGTGATTTTTTAATTATTAAAAATAATAATTATAAATAAAATGCAACACAAAATTTATTGTGAATAAAAGAGAGATTAACATGCACTAATAGTGATTTTTACAGCTTTTTTAATGAAGGCATGTTATTTATTAAATGCAATTACCATGTAAAATAAAAGACTGATGAACAGGGACTAATATATAAAGAAAGTTATTTAATGGAATAAAATAATAATAAAACAAGAAAATATAGGATGAAAAGTGTAAAATTCCCAATAAAGGCGCGTGCCAATTCACGTGAGTTGCGTTAGCACAGACTTTTATGCAATTATTTTATTTTAGGGGGTAAAAATAACATATAATGTATGTATTTTTAATGCAAAAAGACCAAGTACTCATGTGCAAAGCACGTGTTATAGTTCGAAGAAGATTAAAATGCAATTAAAAGAAACATGAAGGAAAATGTGCAATTATTCAAACGACCAGAGTCTAATACGTGTCCCTAGAGGGACTTATTTACAAAACAAAAGACAACAAGGGATAAAGTGAAAATGATCACCGGGACAGGTGCCATGCACGTGCGGCATGGATGCTTGAGATCTGATTAAGAAGGCAAGATCCACAACTGAGATTTGGGGCTTCCTGGATGACTTGGATTAAATCTGGGCTACGTCGTTCTTGATCTAACGATGAATGGAGGATCTCGGAGAACTCTGAAGAATGGATGGCGAACCGAGCTTCGATCGACCAGAACTTAGATGATCTCCACTCAAATCGACACTTCGAAGTTGTGGCTCATTCTTGTTGTGATCCTCTATCGATCAGATGGCTCCAATAAGCTCGACGATGGTAGGTATGCGATCTGGAGGTCAGGGTGTTTTCAGATCAAAATGGACCTCATATGTCTGATCCAACATTCCTCTTCTACTCTCAGCATCTACAACGAGTTCCCTTGCTTGGAGCGAAGACTCCAGCCAACTTATTAGTTGTAGAAAAAGTTAAATGAAAGGAATGGAGGCCTCCAGTGGTCATGGTTAGGAAGGAGGCCTAACTCTGGATCTGAAGCAATCTGGAGGTGATCAGGGTATGCTAAGAGGGTCGAGAAGGTCGGGTGATGTTCGTCAGAGGTCGGAATAGACAATAGGTGCCTGGTGGAGCTCCGATCGTGGAGATCGGAGCTTTGTGGAGGAAGAATGAAATTACTCTAAAACATAAATTGCAAGAAAAATTAAAATGATAAAAGAGAGAAAATCTACCAAGAATAAACTACGGTGGATGTGTGATAATTACTACCTTGATTCGATGCAGCGGTCGAAGAGACTCAACGTCACGACGGTGCTCTGGTGACGTGTGTGGATCACGCTCCAAGATGTATGTCTCATACTTCTAGTAGTTGGGAATTAAAGCCCTGTCACGGCTCGATCCCTGAAGCTCAACCTCGGACAAGAAAACCTCACGAAAATGGATTAGCCGGAGAAATTAGAAATATGTAACTATATATGGTGTGGCGATGACAAGATTGGAATTTCAAAAAGCATGCAAATCAAGGCATGATCGGTAGAGTTGATGATCTAGCAATGGAGGCAGTGGTTAGGGCTAACGGAGTGGAGAAGAAGGCAGGAGTTATTGACTATAGTGTGCAGAAAAATGGGGGCAATGACTCCGACGAGCAGAAAACGCAGGCAGGGTTGTTGATTGGGGAGTTGACCAGGGTTAACAGACCCGGACTCAACCAATCAGAGCGCAGCCGACAAAAAGACAAAACACATAATGAGAAAAAAGGTTAAAATGAAATAAATTGAAAATAAAATTGAAATTGATTTCAAATAAAAAGTTTTGAAAAAAATGTTAGTAATTAAATGAGCTTATTTATGGAGATTTTTAAATAATTAAATAAATTATATACAGAGGAATAAATAAATAAAACATGTTATTCATATGTATATATACCTATATATACAACACTTGGATTTTTAATACATTGTTTTTTACAAATATACATATAATTTAATAATTTATTATTTTACAATATTTTACAAGGATTTTAATGATATTTTCATTTTATTTTATGGAATAATTTACTAGGATAAATAAATATTGGTATTTTACAATATACATGGTGATATATAAACAATATATACATGATTTCATTTTGTTTATTTTTTTGGTTTTTAATTTTTATGTGTATTTTATATAAGTCAAATACAATTAGTTAAAAATACAATATATACAAAAATACAAGGAATAATAAACAAAAATACAAGGAATAATAAATATACATATTATATGCATAGGCACAATATACAATAACACCCCAAAAAGGCACATTTCACATTTAACTCTGATTTTTATGAAACCATTTTCATTTTAAAGATTAATAATTCTGAGTACAATAAAGTGAGTTTGCTCCATTTTGAGTTTTTATGGAGAAGATATTGATATGACAAGTTGGGCTTTGTGGCTTTTTCAAAGTGTTGTTATTTACAAACTATACAATGGTTCTTCTTACAGTTATTTTTAATATTTACAACATATTTTTATGTACAAGTTTCAAGAAGAAAATATTTTTATTTGGAGTGTGTTTGGTGATGAATAAATTAGTGTATAAAATATGTAATATATAATGATATACAAGTGATGAATATACGCATATGAGAATTGATTTTCTTGGTTTTCTAAATGAAGGCCTTATCTCCCCCTACTTTATTCCTTATCAATCAGGTCAAGTCTTGACTTTCCCTCATGATCAAAGTCAGCATGTATTTATTTCATATATACAATCTTTGGTTTACGGTACTTTAACTGGAAAATTGATGGAGATAGTGGATACAATGGAAAGAAGGAAGATTCATATATTATGTCTTCAAGAGACTAAATGGGTTGGAGAGAAAGCAAGGGAGATCGAGAAGACAGGCTTTAAACTTTGGTATTCAGGTAAAGATAAGGGCAGAAACGATGTTGGAGTGGTTGTTCATAAAGATTTGAAGGATTGTGTGGTTGAGGTGCAAAGATTTGGGGATCGGATTATTTTGCTAAAGTTGGTGCTTGAAGAAGAAATTCTGAATATCATCTCAGTTTATGCACCGCAAACTGGTTTAGATGAAAGGACTAAACAAGCTTTTTAGGAGGATCTGGATAAGATTTTACAAGGAATCCCACAAAGAGAGATGGTTTGCATAGGTGGAGATCTTAATGGACATGTGGGAAAAGATTTTTGAGGGTATGCAAGTGTGCATGGAGGATATGGTTTTGGGGATAGAAACGAAGAGGGAAAAGTCATTCTGGATTTTGTAACTGCTTATGATCTTTTCATAGCAAACACTCTTTTTCAAGAAGAGGGAGGAGCATTTAATTACTTATAAGAGTGGCTCAACTAAAACACAGATAGATTACTTTGCGTTGAGGAGAAGGGATCGGTTGTGTTGCAAAGATTGCAAAGTAATCCCTGGAGAGAGTTTGACAACCCAACATCGCTTGTTAGTCTTGGATTTACAAATAAAAGGGCTGGTAAAGAAAAGGAAGGTTCCTAAGATCACTAGAACTAGGCGGTGGAATCTTCCGCTGAAGCAATCAAGCTTCAGGGAGAAGGTTTTAGAAGACTTATCTTGGGATTGTAGCGGTAGTGCAAACGAGATGTGGGAAGCAGTAGCATCTTGTATCCGAAAGATAGCCAAAGAGATGCTAGGCGAGTCAAAAGGAGGAGCTCCGGGTCAAAAGGAGGCTTGGTGGTGGAGTGAAGGGGTGCAAGAGAAACTAAAAATTAAAAGAGCTTGCTTTAAAGCTATTTCTAAGGATAGAACAGAGGAAACTGTCACAGACTATAAAATAGCGAAGAAGGAAGCGAAGAAGGCTGTAAGCGAAGCTAAGTCAAAAGCTTATGAAGTTTTGTATAAAAATCTCAACTCTAAGGAGGGCCAGAAGGATATATTCAGGTTGGCCAAAGCAAGAAAAAGAAAGACCAAAGACCTTTATCAAGTGAGATGCATTAAGGACGAGGAAGGTCACGTGCTTGTTACTCAGAAGGATATAGAGACTAGATGGGAGCAGTACTTCCATAAACTTTTCATTGGAGAAGAAAATAGAGAGATCTCTTTGGGTGATCTAGCTAGTAGTGAAAGTTACTTGAATCGTGCATGCTATAGACGAATACAAAGAAAAGAAGTAGAGGAGGCTTTGAAGGTTATGAGACATGGGAAAGGTGTTGGACCGGATGACATCCCTGTAGAAGTATGGAAAGTCTTAGGTGAGCGTGGTTTGACTTGGCTTACGAATCTATTCAATGTTATTTGGCGAAGTAAGAAAATGCCTGAAGATTGGAGGAGGAGTATCGTGGTGCCTCTTTATAAGAACAAAGGAGACATTCAAAATTATTCAAATTACAGAGGTATCAAGCTGATGAGTCACACTATGAAAATTTGGGAACGTGTGATCGAAAGAAGGTTGAGGCAAGTTTCCCAAGTAAAAGAAAACCAATTCGGATTCATGCCAGGTCGCTCAACTATTGAAGCCATCCATTTGCTGAGGAGAACAATGGAGATTTATAGAGCTAAAAGGAAGAATCTCCATATGATCTTTATTGATTTGGAGAAGGCTTATGATTCCGTCCCACGAGAGATACTGTGGAGAGTTTTGGAGAAGAGACAAGTACCTGTCCTATACATTAATCTCATAAAGGATATGTATGATAGGGCTTTATCTTGTGTAAGGACCCCGACGGGGAAGACTGACTATTTTGATATCAACATTGGTTTGCATCAAGGTTCAGCTTTGAGTCCATTTCTTTTTACTTTGATTATGGACTAGTTGACAAGTCACATTCAGGATGAGTTACCTTGGTGTATGTTATTTGCTGATGATATTGTGTTGATTGACGAGACTAGAGATGGAGTAAATGAGAAGCTTGAGGTTTGGAGACATGCATTGGAGACTAAAGGTTTTCGTATAAGTAGGGCTAAGACGGAATATATGGAATGCACCTTTGATGGAAGCAATGGTGAAGGAATCGAGGTGAAGATTGGTGACGATAACATTCAGAAGAGAGATTCTTTTAGATATCGGGGATCTATTTTGCAACATGATGGGTAAATTGATGGAGATGTTACTAATAGAATAAATGCAGGCTGGCTAAAGTGGAGAGGAGCCTCCGTTGTTCTCTGCGATAAGAAAATTCCTTTAAAAATTAAAGGAAAGTTTTACAAAGTAGCCGTGAGACCTGCTATGCTTTATGGTTCTGAATGTTGGCCTGTTAACCATAGACATGTGCAGAGAATGGTTGTAGCAGAAATGAAAATGCTAAGATGGATGTGTGGACATACACGTAAAGATCGGATTCGGAATGATGCAATCAGAAAGAAAGTTGGTGTAGCTCCGATCGAGGATAAGATGCGAGAAAACCGCTTAAGATGGTTTGGTCATTTGCAAAGAAGGTCAACCGATGCACCGGTTAGGAGATGCGAGTGTTAGGATGTTGACCCGGCTAAGAGAGGGCGAGGACGGCCCGAGAAGTGTTGGAAAGAGACTATACGAAGGGATCTTAGTTTTTTGGATATAAATCCGAGATTGACCCAAGATAGATCTGAATGGAGGCGAAGAATCCATGTAGCTGACCCTACTTAATTGTGGGAAAAGGCTTTGTTGTTGTTGTTGTTGATACAATCTTTGGTTTTCTTTTTTTCTTCATTTATTTATTTATTTATTTAAGTTAAAATAATGATAAATATATAATATCTACACAAGAATGAGGGTTAGTAAAAGGAGAGATTTATTGATATTCACATGTGCTTCATAAGGGATTTTAAGCTAAAATAAATTAATAAAGATGATGAAATGCATAGTCATCAATGTGTTGATCACGTTGACACTGGGAATGGTGTGAAGGTTGGAGGTATGGATGCTGGGTATTATAGTGAGGAGAAGGACGGTACTGTTAATGGTGTTAAGGAGGCTGTGCTGATTAGGAACAACTGAGTACTGTTGATTCTGCCAGTATGGTAAGTACAGTGGTTGTTGGTACCGATTCAGTCTCCAATTGCTCTGATATGGTAGAGACTATTGGTGGTTTTGAGGTTGATTTTAGACAAATCTCCCTCCTTTCTATTGAGGAATGGACCACTTCCTGTAGACTAGCCATGTTGTTGTCCGCCAGGACAGGCCAGTTGTGCATCATTACTCCACATGCCATTCACCTCCTGAATGAGAGGCAGTGGAGGAGAGCATGGACCTGGTAAGATCTGGAGCTTGGGCTAGGTAACCACAAGTTGTTGTTGTGACTGCTGAGGCATTGTAGACTTGGAGGCATGCACATAGTACACATGATGGATCGTTGGTTGAGATGGACTCTACTGAGGAGGCTGAAGTGATGATGGCTCCTTAGTCTCAGCAGGAGTCGAAGCCGATGCAGACACAGATTTGCAGGCGCTTATTGTACTCACCAGTAGCTCCAGTTGCTTGGTAATATCATCTGATTTGTCCAGTTATTGCATCCTCTATTCAACCACAGAAAGCTTCTCAAGGTCTTGTGATCATTTCTCGATAATGTCCACCTTGTACAGGTGGATCCCTATGATGCTCAAGTTGGAGCTCTCATCCATGTCTGTCTCGTGAGACGTCGCCATAAGAACTGGCATCTGGAGATTGTGTGGTCGGCGTTGATATGCGTAGGACGATGATAAAGCGGTCTCTCCTTTGGCCATTTCCTCGAATATCTTCCAGATGATGTACTCGTCCTTGTTGAAGTGTGACCTACCACAAGCGGCATCGATAAGCTTCTGACTCCCAATGGTAAGTCCCCAAAGAAGTGTTGGACTAGACTGGTCCGTGGAATGTCAAGATAGGGACACTTCTCTTTCAAATTTGTAAATGTCTCACAAGCCTCATGAATTGATTCATCGGCGGCTTGAGTGAAGATGGCTATTCTGACTCGCATCTGGTCTAATCGACTGAGAGGGTAAAATTTATGCAAGAATACTGACTTGAGATCCTCCCAAGTCATGGCGACTTTCCCTAGATGGTTGATCCAATGAAGTGCCCTGCTGAAGGCTGAATGGAAAGGCTATCCTTTTGACTGTGCCTACTGGTATGTTAGGGTAGTGCATTGTACCACATATGCGAGCAAACTGTTGCAGATGAATATAAGGTTTTTCATTAGCATTCCCATAGAAGGTGGGAAGAAGCACCAAGAGTTGAGGCTTCAACTTGAAGTGTGCATGAACCGTAGGGATTTGGATCCATTCGATCATATGACCCGTGATGAAACCCAATTTCATCATCGCAATTTCCATTTTTTAACCCCCTTGCTTAAGCTATTTGTCAATAAAACCCAGATAATGTCCTGCAATTATCAGAGTCCTTAAAAAATTAAAAATCACAAAAAAATGGCAAAACAAAATTCTGTGGTATTTTTAGCCTTAAAAATACCCTTAAAAAAATTTTGAGTCTTTGTTTGACCTCATCTCCAGTTTTGATCAACATGAAACTTGTAGATCTCATCAAGATCTACAACTTTCATGTTTTGCGTTTTCTCAAAATCGGCCATCTTGACCCTCAAAAATAAACTTTTTGCTCCAGAATAATGTTAGTGGGCCACGTGGCCCGTTCTGGGTGAGCCACGTGGCCCGCTCCCCTTGTTTCAGCCGCCCGCACCTCAATCCATTGGATTTCGCTTTCCATCCAATGGCCCAGCTCTGTCCACGTCCTCCTTTTCTTCCTAGCCATCGGATCTTCCCCGCCTCTGATCTTCACCGCTCGTTCGCGCCTCATGCAGAGCGCGCCACGTGTCGCCTACTGAACCCTTCGATAGCACCGTCATCTTTCCATCACAGTCGCTTCTTTTAAACCCAAACCACGACCATTCGATCGTCCTTCGATATGATCTGAACCGCCTGCTGCCGCTTGATTAATAGCTCGACACGTGGTGAATGCATCGCCCTTTGATCACTTCGCCTCGGATCAAATCATACACGTTCCTCCGTGCGTCGCTCCCCACCATTGGATCTCCACATCCAACAGCTAGATATCCGTCTTCCACCTCATGACGCCCATCTTCCCCATGTTCACCACCTCGCGCACCCAGCTCGCCCTTCTTATTTCCTTCACCATCTCCGACTAGTTCTCCCCTCACCAACCGCCTCACGGTCAACTCCATTCATCCGTCGTCCTTGACAGTGTCTCCACGATCCACGACTCGCCTCCAGTCATTCCATATCATCCACTAAAACCACTACTCCCATCATCGGAACCTCAACCCTCGATCTTCAAATACCGCGCCTCCCCCTCTGATAACCCTTGTCCACCTTTATGCGAGGGATGGCCCAGCCCTCCTCCTCCTCCCTGTGACAGGGGGAGGAGAGAGGATCGAGCGATGATGACCGTTTCCTCCGATGTCGACCCACCGCCGATCACGGCGGTGCTGCGGTGCTCCAAGCTCGCTCGAGCTGCTCCGAGTTGCTGCTGGAGTCCAGCGAAGACCCGGGGCTCGATTCGAGCCCTAGCCCAAGCCTCCGCTCCATCCCCGACGTCAGGTAAGCCCTCTGATCTCCCTTTGCATTTTTCTTCAATTTCATTAATTTTATTAGCTACTTATACGCACCCCCTTGCTCCATTAACCATTCCTCGAGCTTCACCAACATTCTCCCGTCCACGCGCACTCCTCCGACCCAGCTTCTCTTCCTCCAGACCCCCAGACCGCGTCCGAATTGGCCCGAATTGGCACGACCATCTGATTTTGATTTATATATTTAAATGAGATGGTCTTTGATGAGCCCGAATTGGCCCGACTACGATGACGATTCCAAGTGCTAATTCAGCACTCTTAAAGGGCCGAATTTTGAGGCTCGTCAAATGGCGTCGTTGCCGGGGACACGGCTCATTTCTTATATTTTTTTGGATTTTTGTTTATTTAATTTAGTGTTCATTTTATAGGTCATTTTGTTCATTTATTTTGCATTATAAATCTTTTTTATTTGAACGCTAATCCTTGTTTCTGTGGCAGGGCCCTTGATCAATCAAGGAGGCAAGGATCTGGTGTCTCCCGCTGCGAGGAACCGCAAGAGCATGCTTGGAGCCCATAGAAAAGAAAGAAAAAAATTGTTGTCTCGCATTTTTATTTTCATACTTGTAATAATAATTCGTCTTTTACAGTGGTCTTCGATCGAAGACTCGCGAGTGTAATCGAACGACCGTGGTTGTGTGGGGAACGTCCCCACTTGAGTGTCGACCTAGGACCAGGCACACGGCTCTCTGAGCTCATTTTATTTTCTTCATCTTTTACATGCTTGCTCGTAGATAGGACACACTAAGATATAGACGCACATAATCTCGCCTCACTTAGCCAAAATTAATGGATACCATTTCCCATTAATAGAAGCATGATTAGGTGCGGCTTTTATCACTTGCATACATATTGATTTCGATTTTCAAAACGGCCCAAGTTTTTCACGGATTTTTCGCCAAGTCACTGCATTATTTTTTGCTTAGCTTAGATCATGGTTTTATCGAATTCGCGGTTTTTTTCTCGATTTCTCTTTCCTAGCTTGATCACCTAGGTTAATGGAAAAATGGGAAAGAACTGTAGACGATGATTTCTTGATTGATGAGCTAACCTTAATTCAGTGACACCATCAAATAATGACTGGGGCTATTAATTGCAAGTCAAACAAATAAAATGGAGAAAAACTTTGGTTTTGGGAGAGCAACACCCTCGTTTACGTAGTGTTTTCACTTAACATTCTTCTCCGCGTAAAATATCTAATGTTTTATCACCAATAAAACCGACAAGATAATAAACCAACCTCAGTTGGTTTCATGTGTGAGTTGGTGAACCTGAGGGTCTTGCTTGCTTGATTGAACCTTGTTTGCTTCGATACACTCCTTAGAACCTTAGTCACTCCATTCATCTCCGCAGATTCACCCGTTCATCTGTACATCCAACCATCTTCTTCGTTCACCTTGGGTCCCTCCCAACATCAATTCCCATCTTAATACTTAGGCTAATCTCAGCCTAAGTATAGGGGGGACCCGAGTCCCCGTGATTTTCTCTACTCTTCTTTCCTTACCTTTATACTTAGGTTATTTCTAACCTAAGTATTGGTGGAACCCCTCTTAGCTCCTGTATATTCCTATATATTTAAATGGACCTATGTACTTGTAACATCTAGTGCTATGAGGACATAGCAAAGTTTAAGTATAGGGGGGTATACCGTATATACCGTATACTTACTTTAGCTATAAACTGAAAATTTTGAAAAATTTAAAACTTTTTGGCTAAAGTAAATTTTCTTTGGACTAAGAGAACTCAAATGTTTTTCACGGCTTTTCGATATTATGTTACGCTATTTTAATAAAAATATTTTCGAAAATGATTTTTCCTTATTTTGAAAAATTCTTTTGAAAATGTTTTGAAAACTTTTTATTTGTGTGACATGGTTTTGAAATTTTTTATCTCTTTTCAAGGAAAGTTGAGTCAAACTTGTGTTTTAACCTTTTTTTATTAAAATCCATAAAAATGAGAAAATCCAAAATCCCTTAGGAGCCGTTAGTGACTACAAAGCCCAATTAAGTAGCTGCGTTCAGTGAGGGTTCGCCCTTAGCAGATTGGATGGTTTAGAGGACATCGCGTAAGGCCTCGTCCTCAAGCAACGGGCTTCGGCCTGTACTTACATCCATATTGGTTGAACGTAGATGCTTAATTGAGTTTAGGCAGTCCTAATATCTCTTGAAGTTCAAAAAGGAAGAAAGAAAAAGAAAAAAATCTTGTTTTTGAATGAAGAAGTTGGATTAATCCTCTAAACTTACACTTCCACCCAGGATCTGAAATGATCAAGGAGACTTAGCTTTTTGAGGTCTTTGAGATTTTAGGTTAACCAGCCTTAGCCATCAGGGTCATAGACTTAATCATCCACATTCTCTTAGGTTTCTAGATTTGCATGTTATATTCCATGCTTAGTCTCAGACATAAAGAATATGATCAACACATCACATGCACGACTGCAGTTTTGATGAGATGAGTTGATTTTTTCACCTGAGGGATTGGGATGAGGAATTCGAATTTGGATTTGATCTAATGATGCTCGAGGATGGGATAAAATCTTTGGAGGCTTCATGAAACCTGAGTGTCAGTAATATTAGCCAGTATGAGAACTTGGTTCTTATACTAATCTCTTGATATTGACCCAAGTGTCAGGGTGTGAAATAAATAAAAATTTGTTGATCAGTGTGCGCCAACTCTTGGTAAAAGCAGTGGAGCTAGCCACAAATTATACAAGTCAATGAAATTTCAAAGAAAAGCTCTCATTCCACAAAGTCAAATATCAAAGAGCTTCCACCAAAGGCGAGCGCTCCCAAACTTTTCAAAGTGTCCACTTGGACCACCGCTATTAGGACCAGGAGTCGGGCTTGCACCAAAAAAGGGCTCTGCATCGTAAATGCTACAAGTCTGGGTGTAGAAGGTACGATAGGTACTCAAAAAAGGCACACCCCGGTGTACTCCCAGGAAAACAAGTGCAGACGGCTCCAACTTCTCTTGACGGACGCACTGATCAACACCAAAAAATGTGTTGCGTAAAAGGCACTAGAGAGAATCCTTGTTCCAATGAGAGGGAGAGAAGAAATGACACAAACCCATATCCTCCATTACTGGCCTGACATCTATTTTTTCTAAGTCTGACAACTAAAGAGATGGTGGACTGAATGTAAGATTTGATTTATTCCCTAGTGTTGAGGATTGGGTCCTTAGGAGATTTTCTCGGACCAAGACTTTGGGTGACGATTTGACTCTACTCTCAGAATCGCAGCCAACACTAAAATGTCATATCCTTTAGATTATATGTACATCAGAGAGAGTCTGGAGAAGTAGAGGAATTGGATGCCTCTTGATTAAGGCTGGGTTGAACTCTAGGATTTTTGGACCTCTAAAGTTGAGTAGACTTGACCAGCTTGGATCCTGTACTCACATGCACAAGGGGGTTAATCGAGCTTATTCATTTTTCTTTGATGCTCGAGGACGAGCATAGTTTAAGTATAGGGGGGTGATGAAACCTAATTTCATCATCGCAATTTCCATTTTTTAACCCCCTTGCTTAAGCTATTTGTCAATAAAACCCAGATAATGTCCTGTAATTATCAGAGTCCTTAAAAAATTAAAAATCACAAAAAATGGCAAAACAAAGTTCTGTGGTATTTTTAGCCTTAAAATACCCCTTAAAAAAGTTTCGAGTCTTTGTTTGACATCATCTCCAGTTTTGGTCAACATGAAACTTGTAGATCTCATCACGATCTACAACTTTCATGTTTTGAGTTTTCTTAAAATCGGCCATCTTGACCCTCAAAAATAAACTTTTTGCTCCGGAATTATGTGATTGGGCCACGTGGCCCGTTCTGGGTGAGCCACGTGGCCCGCTCCCCTTGTTTCAGCCGCCCGCACCTCAAGCCGTTGGATTTCGCTTTCCATCCAATGGCCCAGCTCTATCCACACCCTCCTTTTCTTCCTAGCCATCAGATCTTCCCCGCCTCTGATCTTCACCGCTCATTCGTGCCTCACACGGAGCGCGCCACGTGTCGCCTGTTGGACCCTTCGATAGCTCCATCATCTTTCCATCATAGCCGCTTCTTTTAAACCCAAACCACGACCATTCGATCGTCCTTTGATATGATCTGAACCGCCCGCTGCCGCTTGATTAATAGCTCAACACGTGGTGAATGCATCGCCCTTTGATCACTTTGCCTCGGATCAAATCATACCCGTTCCTCCGTGCGTCGCTCCCCACCGTTGGATCTCCAGATCCAACGGCTAGATACCCGTCTTCCACCTCACGACGCCCATCTTCCCCACGTTCACCACCTCGCGCACCCAGCTCGCCCTTCTTATTTCCTTCACCATCTCCGACTAGTTCTCCCATCACCAACCGCCTCACGGTCAACTCCATTCATCTGTCGTCCTCGCCAGTGTCTCCACGATCCACGACTCGCCTCCAGCCATTCCATATCATCCACTAAACCACTACTCCCATCACCGGAACCTCGACCCTCGATCTTCAAATACCGCGCCTCCCCCTCCGATAACCCTTGTCCACCTTTATGCAAGGGATGGCCCAGCCCTTCTCCTCCTCCCTGTGATAGGGGGAGGAGAGAGGATCGAGCGATGACGATCGTTTCCTCCGGTGTCGACCCACCGCCGATCATGGCGGTGCTGCGGCGCTCCAAGCCCGCTCAAGCTGGTCTGAGTCGCTGTCGGAGTCCAGCGAAGACCCGAGGCTCAATTCGAGCCCCAGCCCAGCCTCCACTCCATCCCCGACGTCAGGTAAGCCCTTCGATCTCCCTTTGCATTTTTCTTCAATTTCATTAATTTTATTAGCTACTTATACGCACCCCCTTGCTCCATTAACCATTCCTCGAGCTTCGCCAACATTCTCCCGTCCACGCGCACTCCTCCGACCAAGCTTCTCTTCCTCCAGACCCCCAGACTGCGTCCAACCCATCTCCTCTGACCTCGCGGCGGATGAGCTCTGAGCTCCCGCTCTTCTCCGCCCTCTGAGCTCCCACTCCACTCCACTACACACACACAACATATTTGCGTGCTTCGGCTATGTGTCTAACGTTGCAGGTCGACAAGTCTTTCAATGGCCGGAGGGATGTAGGAGCTAATTTAGCCAATCACACCGCCATCACCAGGGCTTCAACAGCTCTATCTAGAAGGTGGTGCGTCCTCCCCGAGCTCTCAACCTCCTCGACGAACGTTCATGGAGCTCGGGGGAGGTCTCCAGTGCATGAGCTCTTGCGGCGGAGTTAGAGCTGCTTCACCGGAGCTCTATTCCCGTCGCCAGCCGCTGAAGAAGACGGAGATGCAGATACCATTGGATGGTCTTATCTCAATGACCATCCAACGGTCCAGATGAGCCCACGCAAACATGCTAGGAGCCTTTGGATCCTCACGATCCAATGGCCGCTAACCGGCCACGCGTCAACGCCAGGGCTACTCCGAGCCTCAGCATCTGAGCCTCCATGCTTGGATGTCTCGTGCCTTACCCGAACCTATCCCAAGCCTACAGCGAGCCCAAGCCAACTCCCGAGCCGATCCGAAGCAACGCCAGCCTCTGCCGACCCTGAGCCAGCACCCGAGCCTGGATGGCGCGTGCATAGCACGTGCCATCTGGGTATTTTGCAGAGACACCCTCTGACTTCTCCATTTTTGCAGAAAGGTCCTGACTATACGTGCCAACCACGTGCGCCTGGGGATATTTGCACCTTGGCCCTCGCGGGTTTTAATAATTGCAAATATACCCCCGCACGTGTGGGTATTTTACAGGGAACGCCTCAAATTTATTTTTATTGCATTTTAGTCCTTTCCAGGGACCTTTTTGTAGTTATCTTTTCATGTTTTATTACACTTATGCCCCTGGCTTCTTTCATGCATATCTTGAGCTCCGTATGTCCGATTAAGTTGATTCCAGTTTCATTTTAAAGCTTGTTTGATGTAACTTTTAATGGCATCTTTGTTCTCATGTTTTGACACTGTGATCTCAATGTATTTATTTAAACAACTCAAGTGTCTTTTATGCCTTTTTGACTAACCTTGCAATATATGGCAAATGAGTTATTGCTTCGTTTAAATCTGAAATTAACTTGTGGTTTAGCTGGCTCATCATTTGACCAAGGACGTATTTGTGATGCATTTCATGGCATTTACTTGCATAATAAAAAAATAAAAAAATTTGCATGTTTATTTATTTAATGCATTGTTGTGTGTCTCCTTGCATGATTTGACCTATATAGGCTTCAACTCAACACTTAGTTAAATTAATGAAAATCCGAATAATACGAGAGAGGCTCGTGTCCCTGAGTTCGACCTTGGTTTCTTGCATAGTAAAAAAATCACGACCATCTGATTTTGATTTATATATTTAAATGAGATGGTCTTTGATGAGCCCGAATTGGCCCGACTGCGATGACGTCCAAGTGCTAATTCAGCACTCTTAAAGGTCTGAATTTTGAGGCTCGTCAGCCCTTTCTAGGGTTGTAGGTCTCCTTCAGTGTGGGTTTGGGCCTCTCTACTCGGGCTTCATCTGCAGGGTCTCCATGGCCTCCATCTACTTTCTCTTCCTCTTCATTCTGGGTGATATCTCCTCCTTCTCAAATCATTTAACATGTCCTGGAAGGTGACCTGGGCCAATGCCTGGTCAGTGAGTTGTTGTTGTATTGCATGAATGGAGGCAAGAAGCATATCATTCACTACTTTCTGGTCTGGCTAGCCCTACTCTGGTTGTGGAGGATGCTGTGGGTGTTGATGTCCCTTCCATTTTTCTGTGGGAGCCATCTCTGTATCTATCTTTGAATCTGAGAGAATTTCTGGCTCCAGATCAGGCTTCTAATCTGCACATGGAATGATGCTCCGATTAGACTAAATAGAAGCACCATATGTAGAGAATTATTTTGTGTTAAGGTCAACAAAGAACTTCATCATGGATGGCGATAAATAAGGAGTGAAATCAATTGCCATCCAAAATGAGAACAGTTCAAGAAAAGAGTGATCCAGGATTATTGAAGAAGGCAGTGAGTCTGGAGATCGGTTCGTGGAGTCCAAACTGGGTTCTCAGGAATCACCCCAAATTATTGGAGAATGTGGCTACATTGAAACAATATGGGTGCAACGGAGTCCTGACCAAGCCATCCATGAGTCGCCATCTCGAGGGTGAAGAGGGAGATCGAGAAAGGATGAATGATATGGTGATAAACAATAAATAAAGGGAATAAAAAATAGTAGAAGGCTCAAAAGTGAGCGGGGGTCAAATGAGGAATAAAATAGATAAAATTGAAAAAGGCACAAATATGCGAGACTGATCTTTGAGCTTAAATAAAATTAAATAAAAACCAAACAAGTTTTAGGTGCACCAACTTAACATAGGTAAAGCCACAAGAGTTCAACTATATTTATCGTTTCAATTTTATTTTTGTTATTCAGGCAAAATATTATAACAAGTCCTTGTGAGTGGTATCCCTATATGAGTGTGTGTACTGCCGGGAAAGTACCTCGTACATCTTCCACCTCCTTTGTAACATGTGATCTGTGCACTTTGAGGTCCTTGATCTCGTGCCTGGCGGCTACTCAGGCAAAGAAATAGAGAGAGGATGCCAATAGAAAAAACTAATACTTCCCTCGCAAGTGAGGTACACGACCGCGGGACAATAATACAGACACCCCTGTAAGGGTGTGGCCTATGCTCAATACTTCGGACCAAGTAGGATGCTCCACACAAGGCAAAAAAATTGTCATCTACAAGGCCCTACTTGCCCACGTATGATAAAAGCATCAGTACTTCGTCAACCAAGGTGATAATCAAGGTTGTCACAGAACGGGTTTTTGGATCTAATCCTTAGGGGGTCGTGCCTCACTACCTGAAAATAAGGAGGGCTTTATGAACCCAAAACAAGATGTCCATTATGAATATTAATTAAGGTCAAAGTTTTATTAGCAGTTCCCTTGTTTTAATTTTTAAATTTTCAATTTTTTGAGTATTTTTCAAACAAAGTGCCTTTATTTTCTTTTTGTTCCTAAGTTATATAAGCACAAGGGGGAAGGTGAAAAAGCAATGCAAGTGGATACTATAGTGGAAATCTCACTCTCATATCAAATGATGCATGCATAGTAAGGAAACTTACAGTGCTTCCCAGCTCTCTCCATACGGGATGCAAAATAGAATATTTAAATATCTACACTACATGAGCAGTATGAAAGCGATAAACAGGCCTAAACAAGAGTTGCTATTATCGGGAAAAGCAAATGCTAATTATTCAAAAATGGATCTAACTATCCAATCTTGGAGACTACTCGGTGCCCGCCACAACAAATCCTGCAAATGATGTGTGGAGTCTCTCACGACTTGTGGTTCCAAAATCAAGCAATTAACAATTAATTTTTACTAGATCCAAGTGTAAGAGACTATAGGCGCATGCTTCTATTAGGGCTTTGGACCTAATTTATCGATTCAAGCAATCCTAAATCTAGGGGCTCAATCACATAAAAAAAGGAAAATAAAGGCGTAAAACTCAAAATGCATGAAACAAAAGAAAAAGAAAGGTGATGAAAATGACAAAAAAATCTGACGAGGCCCGCAGGTGAACAGACACCCAGGCAATGGACCTCGTGAAGTGGCAATGTCTAGTGTATAAAATTATTACTATTTAATTATATAAAAGTAAATAAAAACACTCCTCACAAAATAAAAATAAATATCTATGCTATTCCTTGCTCCTCTCCTTCTTTCTCTGCTCCTCTCTCCTGCTCTCTCCGGGTTGGCTCACAAGGAGAAGAGCCAACCTCCTCATAGCTCGAGTGATTCCACCTCTTAAGAAGTGGCCTTCGCCACACGATCCCTCGCAAGAAAGATAAATAACGTAACAAGTGGTCAGAACAGTTAAATAAGTATCGAAACTAAAAAGTGGAAAAATAAAAAGAAATGTAAGTAGTGTAACGTACAAAATGTGCTACACTCTGTTGCTCCCCAGCAACAACGCCATTTGAAATATCAAAGAAAATCCAAGGGATGGTCTTGTGGTCCACACAAGGTGGGACCAGCAGTCGTTGTGATGACAACCCAAGAAGCTCTAATAAATTCAACAGTTAACCCACAATAAATAAATAAATCAATAAACTCAAATGTGGATCAAAATTTATTATAACCCTACAGATAGGTTTGTATAGTGGACAAGTAGGTGGGGTATCGAAAAGAGGGAACAAGTCAGTGGAGCAGGTATATTATTTACGAATAAATAATATAGGAATAATTGTAGCTTACTCACTCACTTATTTACTCAATGTTTTTGTGGGTTTTTAATTATATATATAATTTTATTTAAAAAAATAATTTTTAATTTTTATTTTCTTTTTATGATGTCTAATTTTGAAATTTTTTTTCTTTTTAATATATAATAAAGGAATGTAAGAGTATATATGTGATATGTATGATAAAGAAAATATATAGTAGAAAAATGGGATTGCCCCCGCGCCATTTTCCGCAATTTTTTTATTTTTTGCAAAATATAACCATGTATATTCATCTATATATCCCTCCAATATGCCATTATAATTTTATTTGGAACATAGACTCATATGCCCTCCATCTGGAACATGTAATTTTAACGGTCTAAACATTGTTGTAATCAACATGTTCTAGATGGAGGGCAGAGGAATCTCCGTTTCTGACGAAATTCAAATGACATATTGGAGGGATATATAGATGAAAACACATGATGATATTTTTCAAAAACAAATGCGAAAAAATGACACGGGAGCAACCAAGCCCCATCTAACCCATACGCAATACAATATATATAATAAATGCATAAAAATCAAAAAATACAAAAAGAATAGTTCTTTTTATTTTTAAAGGATCTACAAATATATATATAAGGTATTTATAATGATTACTAATATACTAATTATATATAACTATATTTAAGGGTACAATATAATATAGAGTTATTAAAATTATAAATATAAATATAAATTGTAAAAAACACAAAATATAATATTTTTATGTTTTTTATACTTTTCTTATATTTTTGTGAAATTTTAGGTATTTTCACAAAATTTAATGTATTTTTAAAGTCCAAAATATACAAAATCAAGGACTTAAATAGGCAGAATTATTTTGAGATTTAAAAATACTAAATAAGGTCAAAAAATTTCAAAGATAATTTAAACATATATTAATTGTATAAATAAAAATACATGATAGAAAAGTAATTTTGGGGGTTTTCAAAAATATTTTGTAATTTTTTAGGGTTAGCCAAGTTTTGCTATTTTTGGAGTTTCTTTTGATTTTTTGTGATTTTTGGTTTATAGGTATAAAATACTATAATAAAAAGTAGTTTTTTTTATTTTTAACGGAGGCTTTATATTTTTTTCTATTTTTAATTCAAACAAGGAATAAATAGCTCCTAAACTGATTTTATAAAATAGAAAATCAATGAAAATGCCTAATCCAAAAATATAGCATGAACAAGCATGATAATAGGCATTTACACTAATTATTTTTAACTAAATAAGCACATGAAATATTTTTAATAATTATGAACAAATAAATAAAAATCCAGTTGATACATGGACTAAAAAGGAATTTAAATAAAGTTCAAATGCATTTAGTAATGAGTCCAGGAACTACAAGGGGTTGAACACAATATTTACATAGAACACATGACAGTACATATGAAGCTAGCAGCGACCAATATGCAAATAACAGAACTTCAGGATCCTTAATGCAAAAAGTTTGAATAAAATTACAACATAACTATCATTTGATATATTACAAATAATTAACAAAAGTCGGTGGGGCTCAATGAAATTTACCCAATGATCGGTAATGAAGAACAATGCACAGTGTGCCATGTTGATGCCACTTAAATTGATCGCGAGGTGAGGAAGATGCTTTGCTTCGCATGAGATGGACACTCCAAATTAGATCTGGAGTGTGGTTGTGATTGAATGGTGTGGAAGCTCTCTAGAAGAACGGGGAAGAACATGTTCTTCCCTGAGCTTCGGGCATTGATGTATTCCCCCTTCGAGCTATGTTTCCTTCACCAAGAAGCTCTACTCCTTCCTGGGAGTCCCTTCGATTTTGGATATTCCTTTGAAGATTCATAAACTGAGGATCTATTTTGTTAAAATTTTAATCACGTGTACTCTAATTCGTTGATTGTTTTTCTCAATAAAATTTGCAAAAATCATGGAGACAAATTGGTGATATTTATTAGGGGTCTAGTTTGATGTTAATTGACAAGTTATCTCTGTGATTCGATAAAGGGGAAGTTTGGATTAATTGACAATTCTTGAGCTTGGTCCGACTTGTCGCATCACATTCATCATTGCATTATTTTCGTCATCATTTAAAAAACACAAAAATTATTCTCTCACTACACATCATAGCATTTCTTGCATCAAAAATTATATTCTACAAATTCATGCATCATGTTTTCTCTTTGAAATAGTTACATCTCTTTTAAATCGAAACCCATAAAAAGCTGAAAAATATAAAAACACTAAAATTTTATTTCTTTTTCAAAAAACCTAATTTCTTAGACTATTCAATTATTAATCCTAGACCCTTATATTACCTCCTTGGGTTCGACCTTGAGACTTACCCAAGCAAAATAAATAAATCAATTACATTGAGACTTGATTCTCCATATTAATTCTTAGTGTGATCATTTTTGACGATTCCTAGATTACTCGACTAAAACTTCGACACCATTAATTCAACAAAATTAACAAAGGGCATATTTCTAAGTCACCAGTGAAAAAGACAACGGACTTCTTGAGACGAAATTAAGAGGTTCCACACTTAAATCATCGACTCTGATTGTCAGAAGCATGCTTATCATCCACGCGCCCGCAGATGAGTTAGTGTCGTCGAGATACCTAACGTCCGATCATGGAGGGCATGTGGTGTCCGACAAGTCGGATACGGCAATCATTGTGTTGGTCGCTCCCTCAGCACTAGGTACTCAACTGGAGTGAATCAATCAACAGTTAACCCACAATGATAATCATACAATATAAAGGAGTGAGTTAAAATTTATTATATCCAATAAAAATGTGTATAGTACACAAGTAGTATGGTCGAACCACAGAGAGCAGACAAGATAGAGAAATGTCGAGTAGACTACTTAGAGATTTTTTGTATTTTTTATTTTGAAATGTTTTGTGGGTGATGAATCTTTGATTTATCATTACTATACTCCCTTATTATTCTCTGGTATAATCACCTTCCTCTAAATGTTCATTAATTCCGCATCATTAACAATAAACACTTCTCCTGTAACTAACCCTAATTATTGTACAAAAATTAACCATTTTATTTTCTTTATTTTATTTGTTTTGTTCCCTATTATAAACCCCTTAAAATTAGATTAATTATTGTAGATATTTATTTTGGTATAAAAAAGAAATTAAAAATACAAAAAAATAACAAAGCCGTTAAAAATAAGTGTTTTTATTCACTAAATTGCTTTCAAAAATTTCACTGAGTTTATTTGATCTCTTTTGACTTTTTAACCAACATAAAACTTGTATATCTCATCAAGATCATTAACTTTCATGTTTTGATTTTTTGCTAATCTATCTTTATTTTATTTCTTTTGTATTTTCTCCCTCTTTTCTTATTTCTGAATAATCTAATTGGGCCACATGGTGCTCTCTGGAGCTGCCACGCGGCCCTTTGTCCTCGTGCCACACGCCGCCCTCCTTTGTCGTCAAATCTACCCCTACCCATCCTCATCTCACTCGTTGCTCTCCACAGCTCCCCTGGCCATTCATCTTTCGTGATCAACCCAACATAATAGCTCCTTTCCGCCTCTTCCTCAGTCGTTGGATGGCTTGGCCATCCAGCGGCTCCACTCCCTACACATCATCCATTCCTTCTCAGCCATCGGATGAAGCCCCGGCTTCATCTCCACCGTGCACTTCCGCCACTCTAGCTGCCCTTAGATCAGGTCTCCTGATCTGATCTGAGCGGTTCACCCTCTCTCTTATCTAAGTCATTGGATCACTCAATCCGACAGCCAGTGCGCCATCTTCCACCTCTGGTAACCCCCCTCCGCAAACCTCGCCTTGCCACCTCATCGCCCCCATCCTATTTTATCTCCCAATCCTCGCCACCTTTCCTCGACCTAATTATGCCTCCACGTAGCCCTCCCCCCTCATTCTTGCCCGACCTTTACTCACTCAAGATTCGATCTTCCTGGCCAACACGAGCTGTCTCAATTACTCCTTACCACCACTAAAACAGTAGTGTGTCACCACCTATTTAAACCCCCCACTGCCTTGTTTCACGATCGTCCACCATTACATAGAGTTCTCTCCTAGTCCTCTTTCCCTCTCGGTGACAGGGGGAGGTGGAATCGAGGTTGATCATGGAGATGATCTCCAAGTGTGACCCTTGGCTCCTCCGGCCAAGCACCATGCTCCGGTCGAGCATGTCATGTGATGACCCGAGGCTCCAATGGAGCCTCAGCCCAGGCCTCCTCTGTCGTAATTCATCTCCGATCAGGTAACCTTCTCTCCTTTATTTCTTCTGATTTCTTTTAATTTTCTAGGCGTTACACTTCACTTCACCATCGAATCACTACTGGCATCCTCGCGCTACACTCAATTCACTACCTCCCTTCCTCCACAACCCAGTCGACTCCAAGCAACCGCCTCCGCCATAGGCAGAGGAGATTCCACTCCAAGATCCCTCTTCTCTCCCCGATAGCCTGCCATTCCATCCCCTATCGCTTCGGTTATGTTCCGCTAATCCCTTTTGTAGGGACCTCTTTCAATAGCCGAACTTCAGGCGGAGCTCCATTCTATAGCTCCGCCTCTGGCGTGGGTTCATTAGCAGTTGCTTCCTACATACCTCGCGCTTCTTCCTCCATTCCAGCTTCATCGTCAACAGCCTTGAAACCTCCCAAAGTCTTCAACACGCATAAGAGAAGGCGGTAGAGCTCAGGCACCCTCGTTGAAGCTCCAAATGCCTTGTCTTTAGACAGTGAAGGAAGTAGAGCTAGGACGAACATGTGTCGTTGGATGGCACCCCTTCGACGACCATCCAACGGTTGTGAAGCAGCCACGTCACCTCGTTGAAGTGCGGAGGCTCGGTGGAACCGAGCCTCACCCAAATCTTGACAACCACATGGCCCGAGGCTCCTACATCGGCTATGAACCAGCACCGAGCCTCGCTCGTCGCCCGAACCTAGACTGCGTGCATGCAGCATGTGTATGGGCTGGGTATTTTTCATCGGTGCCTCACATCTTTCCGGAATTACAAATAGGTCCCTACCCAGGTGTGCGTGCCTCATGTGACGTGCATGGGCAGCTTGTAGGAAGACTCCATCGGGTCTTCATAATTATAAAAATGCCCCTAATATGGCCCTTTTGCATAAATTATCTTCTTATTTTCATGTTTTCTTTGAATTTATACCCTTGCACTCTTCATTTAATATCTTGAGCATGTGAACTCCAAATTGGATGATTTCAGTATCATTCGGTTGCTTATTTAATTCTCTTCCCAATGTCATATTTTATTCACTAATTTAACACTTGATTTAAGATGCTAGATTTTGGATATACTATGTGTCGTTTGCTCCTCATTCTAATTCCACTCTTAGAACATTGATGTATTTTTGCGCTTCAATTAATAATGAAATTGGATCTATTTTATTTCTTAATAAATCCGATGAATTTAGGGTATATTTGTATTTTCATATTGCATCATTTTGCATTGCTAAAAATCAATCTCAAAATTGCGAACTTTTCATCACTTCATTCATAGCATTTTATTGCATTTTGCATCACATTTATTCTGCATAAAATAAACCAAAAAATGCATCTCTCATTTTGTGTGCATAATGATTTACTGTCTAGATCATTTCATGCATGTCATCTATTGTCTGTGCATTTTCTCAAGTGCATTTTTATCTGCATTTTATTTGCATTATTATTTGATCTATGTTGTATCCGCATAATGAAGACATGAGTGACTGAAATTGATCACTCTTATTTAATCTCTAATTTCTGATAAATAGACGAGGAGGCTTGTGTCCCTGTGTTTGGCCTTGGTAGACTTTCCAAGTTAAATTCTCCACAACATTCACATATTGTGATTTTTGTTGAATTGAAATATGTCTCCTATACTCAATTTTATATTGTTAAAGAGACAAATTTTGGCTTCATTAAATGGCATCGTTGCCAGGGACACGACTCATCCTTATTTATTTATAAGATTTTATTGTATTATTTATGAGTTGATTATTTTCAAAACTTTAGGATTTCGCATTGTATTTGTTTTTGCATTATTTTTTGATTAATTTTCTTAATATTTTCCTGACGTCTATCTTTTGTGGCATGGCCCATTGAGATAGAGGATGCTCGATCTACATGGAGGCATGGAGTTGGGAGATCCTACTCTAAGGAGCCACAGAACAAACTCAGGAGAATTCGAGGATTTTAATTGTCAAAACAATTCATTATCATTTTGTATATATTTGTATAATTGCATTTCTAGCGGTCCTCATTTGAGGACCCGTGTGTGTAAGATGAACATGAACTTCTGCATGTGTTGTGTGGAGCGTGTTTCACACCAGTCGGGGTGGGGATCCACTTTAGTGATCAAACCAAGGGTTAGGCATGCAACTCTTCGAACTCACCTCATTTCATATATCTTATGCTTGACCATAGGTAGGACACACATAATTCACGAGATGCACATACATCGCTTCACTTTAGCTAAATTAATGGAATTCGTTCTCGCTAATAGAAGCATGTTTAGGTGTGGTTTTCTCGACTTGCAATCATGTAGCGTAAAATTTAATTTTAGTCTTCCATATGCATGGAGAATGCTGGAGGCACTGTAAGTTCTTCTCTCAAGAATGCATCATGGTTTTATTGTATGCATCGGCTTTTCTCGATCTCTCTCCCTTGATTTACGACATAAGATTTTAATGGAAATGGAAGTGGCTGCTAGACGATGCTTGCTTGATTTGTATTCACACTAATACAGTGATAACCTTAAATGATAAAATTGGGATTGTAATACAAGTCTACAAAAAATAAATGAAATAAAATGAACAATAGAGTATGTGAGAGCAATGCCCTCATTGTACGCAGCTTGTGTTTGATTGATGAGAGGTGAGGATGTAATCCTAGGATAGTGCCCAAAACCCACCTTTAAACCTATATAACGGACTCCAGTTTTGGATGATCACCAATAAAATGGACAAGATAAACTTGGACGAACCTTTACGATCTTCATCCCATAACCCTAGATGCACCCCCCCCCCACAATCTCTGCAGATCTGATCATCTTTGTAAATCCACTCCCCTCTAACCCTAACTAACCCTCGGTTCCCCATCCTTAATTTCACATCCAAATACTTAGGCTACTCTTCAGCTTAAGTCTAGGAGGAACCTTGTAGAACTACTGATTATCACCACGGATCTCTCCATCCTTATAGTAAATCCAATACGTAGGCTATTCCCATCCTAAGTATAGGAGGACCCGAGTCAAGGCCATCCTTCCCTCTTCTTGTTCTTCTTATGCTTAGGATATTTAATCTAAGTATAGAGGGATCATATGAGTCAGTTCTTCTATATCACCTTGTATTTAACCTGAGCTATGGTTTCATATTACTTTGTGCTATGAGGACATAACATAAGTTAAGTATAGGGGGTATACCATATATATTATATATATATACTTTAGCCATAGCTCAAATTTTGAAAAATTTGAAACTTTTTTGGGCTTGGGTATAAGTATTTTTGAACTGATTTTCGAACAATATTTGTAAAATGCTTTGAAAAATTTTCTAACTGTGTGACACTATTTTGAAAAATGTTTGACAATGGTTTGAAAAATGGAGATTTGACTCGTTTTGAAAATCAGTTTAAAAATGTATTGAAAATCTTATATATATTACGTGACATGGTTTGGAAAATATTTTCAAAAGTCTTTTCAAACTAAAGGACTAGCTGCTTTTACTATTAACCTTATTCAAAAATTCCATAAAAATCTAAAAAAAATAAAATCTTTCTTGAGCAGTGAGTCTGACTATTGAGCTTAAAATGAGTGATATTTCTCAATGAGGGAACTACAGTCGTCCTTAGTAGAGTGGGTGGATAAAAGACAATACGAATGGCACCATCTTGAAGTAATACGGGTAGTCGTCTAACGGTCCGTACTTATACCCATATTGGTTGGAAATGAATGCAATTATTCAAATGAGCTTGGTCCAATCATTATTGCTCTTAAGATTAAAAAATCCCATAAAAATTGTAAATTTCAAAAATCTCAAAAAAAAATCATTAATAATGGAGTTGTTGTATTCCTGACACATTCACTATCACTCAAGGCTTAAGGATGTGAGGGCACTTGATTTCGGAGATCTTGAGAGTCTGAGTTAACCAATCTTAGTCATTAGGGTTTGGAACTTAATAATCCAGACTCCCCTAGTTTTAAAGATATGAGCGTTATATTGCACTCTTCATATCTACCTTCTAAAGAATAAGATCAGTACATCACTTTCACAACTACATGATTGATGAGATGAGTTGAGTTATCACTTGAGGAACCGATACGGGTGATTTGTGTCGAGGTCCAATTTGATGATGCTCGAGGATGGGATAAAGTCAATGAAGGCTTCAAGAAACCTGAGTATCAGCAAAACCCTAGACGGTATGTGAACAAGTTCGCATGCTATCATTTGATATTAACCTATGTACTAGGGTGTGACAAAACTAAATAATTGTTGATCAGTGTGTGCCAACTCTTGGTAAAAATAGTGGACCTAGCCAAGAAAAGAAAAGAAAGAAATATTGAAAGAAAAGCTCTCTTAATTCAAAGTCAAATATCAAAGAGCTCACATCAAAGGCGAGTGCTCCCCAACCATTTCAAATAGTCCACTTGGACCAAAGCTAATTAGGACCAAGGAGTCGAGATAGCACCTAAAAAAGGCTCTGCATTGAAATGCTACAAGTCTAGGTGTAGAAGGTATATTAGATACCCAAAAATGGCACATCCTGGTATACTCCTAGGAATACAAGCGCAGACGACACCAAAAACTCTTGGCGGACACATGAAGATGCACTGAAATCCCTAAGTTAATTAAGAAATTAATGGATGATGTTGTTGAAGTGGTAGTTGGAAAATCTAGCTATTCGTAAAAAAATGATCACACCAAAAAATGATATGGAAAATCAAGTCTCAATGCGATCAAATTTATTTATTTTACTTGGGAAAGTCCCAAGGTCGAACTCAGGGAGGTAATATGAGGATTCATGATTAATAATTAAATAATTCAAGAAATTAGGTTTTCAGAGAAAAGAAGATGAATATTTTTGGTGTTTTTATCTTTTTCAGCTTTTTTATGTATTTTTAAAATAGATGTAATTAATTCAAAAAGAAAATATGATGAATGGATTTGCAAAATGATTTCTAATGCAAAGAAAATATGATGCTATGATGCGTGGTAATTCAAGAAATAAATAATAAACAAATGCAATTTTTATGATTTTTAAATGATGCAAAAATATGATGCAATGTGATAATGTGATGAGTAAGCTAAGTGATTAGCACAGACCCACTGATCGCAGCAATCAATAATTCAATTAAGTACTTGATTGATTTCTCGAAATAAATCCCCAAAAAATCACAAGTTATTGAGGAAAATAATTAATGAAAATAAATAAAGGTGCTCAAAATGTAGTCATTAGGGTTTGGAACTTAATAATTCACACTCCTCTAGTTTGAAAGATATAAGCATTATATTGCACTCTTCATCTCTACCTTCTGAAGAATATGATCAGCACATCACTTTCACAACTACATGATTGATGAGATGAGTTGAGTTAGCACTTGAGGAACTGGTACGGGTGATTTGAGTCGAGACCCAATTTAATGATGCTCGAGGATGGGATAAAGTCAATGAAGGCTTCAAGAAACCTAAGTGTCAACAAAACCCTAGCCAGTATGTGAACAAGTTCGCATGCTATCATTTGATATTTACCTATGTACCAGGGTGTGATGAAACTAAATAATTGTTTATCAGTGTGTGCCAGCTATTGGTAAAAGTAGTGGATCTAGCCAAAAAGAAAAGAAAAGAAAGAAACATTGAAAGAAAATCTCTCTCAATTCAAAGTCAAATATCAAAGAGCTTACATCAAAGGCAAGCGCTCCCCAACCTTTTTAAAGAGTATACTTGGACCAAAGCTAATTAGGACCAAGGAATCGGGCTAGCACCAAAAAAAGAGCACTTCATCGTAAAAGCTACAAGTCTTGTGTAGAAGGTATATTAGATACCCAAAAAAGGCACATCCTAGTATATGATGAATCTACGTTTCATCATCTTTATTCTATCATTTTGGCCTTAAAACCCTAGTAAATGCGTGTAAATAGGCGTAATTCATGCATGTTAGCATTCATGCAGTTGTGTGTAAATATTGTATAAATTGTGGTTTTTAAAGCCAAAATTATAGAATAAAGGAAAGAAAAGAAAAATAATAAAATATTGTAAATATTTTATGACCCGAAGCCTCGAGACCTAGGCATCTTAATGAATAGGTCGACAAGGAATAAAGTAGGGGGAGATAAGGGTCAAATACCTATATTATTTAATTCATTCTTTATTCACTTTGGGACCTATTTTTGGTTCCACTTTTTATACATCAAATAAAGAAACTTTGTACATGAAAGTTGTAGATAATTTAATAAAGAAAAATACAAAATTGATTTCACAGAAAAATATTACAGTGACAAAAAGTTATGGTCTGAATAAAATTCCAGAATCTCAACTTCCCAGACCCGTATCTCACAAATGAAAACTCCAAATGCAGCATACTCGCCTTTAATTGTATATAGAAGAAAATAAGCTATTTAATGGCAGTGGTTTCGCATTTGGCGGAGCTACGGTTTGAAAGTTGAGTTTTGGACCCCTATTTTATAATTGTACAGATTAAAATATTTGATTTATTATTTATTCACTATTTTTATAATTTTATATTTTTATAATTATGTATATATTACTTATAATAATTATGTGCATTAAAATCAGAATAAAAACATAAATAAAACTCAAATAAAAATACGTGTATACTCAAAACATAGGTATTATACCTATATACATACCTGTATAAACTATACATTTATTTTATTAAATATACAAAACATATCATAAAAATAAAATAAAAAGATATTTAAGTGTATAAAAGTATTTTATAATTTTATAAAATAAGAAACAAAAATAATAAAATTAAAATCACAAATTAAATATCAAATAGTCAAATATATAGATAATATACCTATATAGGGGTATAAAAGCAACTTGTAAAAATAAATCCCATAAAAATAATTAAAATCGGAATAAAATACTATATAAAATAATAAATATTTTTCATTAAATAACCTAAAATTAATTACATCATTTATTATTTTTAATTAAATTTACAAGGTATTTATTTAAGTCTTGTCTTTTTGCGGATGACGTGGCCCAATCAGGCCACACCATCCGTTGACCAGGGGTCAACTCTATGACCCAGGTCACAGACCGCTGGACATGTGTAGGTACCCATTTTCGCGGATTTTTGGAGACCACACCTTTTGCCATTTGGGGTCGATCCCTTCTTGGTTTTTTCTCCCCTACTATTGATCTTACACGCCTACAGCTCACATTGGGGAATGGATTCACGATGCATCAGATATGCCTTGATCTTCTAGCCCTCTCAACCATTGTTTCAAAACCAACCCCCATGCCCCCTTTGATCTTCGAACCTCTTTTGGACCCTGGTTTGGACTTTCTTCGCGCAGCTCAGGACAGGAGGCGTGACAGGCTTCCTCCAGCTTGTCGGAGGAGCCCAGGCGAGGGCCGGAGAGCGCTCCATCAACCCCATCTCCGGCGAGAAGTCGTGAGGTCCCATCTCGGGTTATACACCCTCGAGGTCGTCTTTCTTCCTTGTTTTTCTTATTGCTTAGATTAGCTGACAGTATTAGGATTAGTTTCATGTTTTTATTTTGCTATTTCACCGTGTGATTCGCCCCGATTTCGCACCCGATCCCCCTCGCCGGAGCTCAAGAGCTCCGGCAACTTGCCTCACGTCCATGCCCTCCATTCCAATCGCCTTGGCCCTTGGGAACCCCTTCTGTCGAGTTTGCATTTTTCTTGCAGGTCCTAGGGCCGAAGACCCCCACCTGGGGTCGTTTTTGTTGACGCCCATGCAACCTGAAGCTCTCCTCCTTCACCGACCTCGCAGCGGCGCCCCGGTGGACTACGCGCCATTTTGAGGCCTCCGCTCGTCAGAGGAAGCTTCCGGGAAGGTCTGTGGGTCATCGAAAGGGAGAGATACGACCCGAGCGTGCAGATTTTGAAGCCTCAGTTCCATCCACACCGAGTTCATCGGCGGTTCTTCCTGCGTGTCGGCGCACCGTAGATCTCAGCCGCGTTCTTGGTGGCGTACAGCCACCGTTCGATCTTGTGCCCCTCCAGCTGTCAGATTGCGGTACAGGATCTAATCCTGGCCGTTATAACCCAAGGGGTATCGCGCGTCCACGGCGTGACACGTGGCATAAGTAACTCATCAGCCATCGTCGGATCGCAACTTTGATGGGGTATTTTGCAAACTTTGGCCCAGACTTTTTGTATTTAATTAGTACTCCTCAAACATTCCTCTGAAGGTTTATTTTTTTTGTACATTTTGCATTTTGGCCCTGCAGCTTTCGTGAATTACGTTTACACTCCTGTCAGGCGTGCGTGCAAGTCATGTGCGCCATGGCGTTTTTGCAAAGTTAACCCCGCTGCTTTGGGTATTCCTTTTTGGTCCTGAAAAGTGTCTGTTCAGTTATAATATTATTGTGAAAATTGTGCTAAGGCCCTCGTACTTTCATGATATTACTAAAATGCCCCTGCATGTGTGATTTTTCTTTATGCTTCTAGTAATTTTTGCATGCCTCTATTAAACTCCAAAAAAATCCCCAAAAATTTATTAAAGTCTCTGTTGCATAGTAGTTCATCATCATATTTTTATTTTCTATAATTCTTGCATTTTACTATTTATTAAAAATCAAAAACGTCCATTTTCTGCACTGTCTAGCTTAAAAAATCTCTAAAAAACATAAAAACACTCCAGAAAAATCCCAAAAAAATATATTTTGTCTACTTTAGTTTGTTTTAACTCCAGACCAAAAATCATTAAAAAAATACAAAACCAAACTCCTAAAAATTGCAAAACTCTAAAAACCTTCTAAAAAATCCTAAAAATTCCTCAAAAATCCTAAAAATATATTCTTGGTGTCTAAGTTTTCCTTATTTTATTATCTTTCATTGAAAATTAATTTGGAGAATTTTTTCTACTGTTTTCTATTTTATTTCTCCATTTTAGTTTAAGTCTTGCATTTTATTCACTATTTTCTCTATTTTGCTATTTAAAAATACCAAAAACATTCTTAAAAATTCCCAAAAATCACAAAAACGGTAAAAAGTATAAAAAACCAAAATGACTTTATTTGCTAATTTTTGGACATTTTTATCTATTTTTATAAATATCCCTTTCTCCCTTTTATTACTTAGTTCATATATTCCAATATTAAAAAAATAAAATAAAAAAAATAAAATATAAAAAGAAAATATAAAATCAGTAAATTAAAAATCAAAATACAAAATTATAAAATCAAAAATTAAATAAAAAAATATAAAAAATTAAAAACCCACAAAAAAATTAGCATAACTAGACAACTTGATCACATTCACACTCATTTTGAGCATTTTTGCCTCGATCTAGCCTTTCTGCTCCCTGTGTTCGACCTCTACACGTACTTGCACTATACACATCTTGTTGTATAGTTATACTAAATTTTAACTCCGCACATTTACTTTCATTGCTTGATTTAATTGTTGTGGGTTAATTGTTGTTTGAATCGGGATTTTCGAGCGGTCACCGCATCGACTGCGGTTTTGCCTTGTGAAACCACACGACCCTCCATTTTCCCTGTTCAACAAATGGCGCCGTTGCCAGGGAGCAACAGCGCTTAGTTCGGGTCTTGTTCATGATTGTGATTTATTGTCTATTTCGCGGCTTTCATTTTTGCTATTTTATTTTTCTTTATTTTTGATATATCTGTTGAGCGGTCTAACCCTCTCTCTTGTTGACTTTGTGCGAGGTACCGTGGATCGAGGGAGGCGCTCCACCCTAGGCGCTTACGCACCCACGTGAAGCCGGCATCTGCCAGCCGAGCACCGAGGAGACGAGAAGAGATTTTTGAAGACCGAGCTCCACCTTTAGTTGTAGAATTTATTTCCTGCATTTATTTTTGTAATTTGTAGTGAGAAAGAGACTATTCATTGTAATAATACAGGTACCCCCGGACATTTGACATTCGAGCCTAATTTCCAAGTGATTGTTCACTTGGGGGCTCGCCGCGGCTTTTCTCGCGTTTTTATTCGCATTCTTTTTATTTTGTTTTGTTTTTCGATTTTATTTATTTTGTGTGATTGAGCCCTTAGCTTTAGAACTGCTTGCGATAGACTAAGGCCAAACACTTAATATTTTGCATGCACCTATAGTCTCGTTTGGACTTAGTCAAATTTTAAACAGTTGATAATCACCTTCAATCTGTCGCGCCGCGAGCTCTCCCCACAAAGCGCTTTCTCCTAAACTCAAGTGTGTTGAGCAGAGGAGGGGTGAGCCTATACCGCACTCTAGGGTTGAGGATTGGTGGTCAGCTTGTGGTTCTTCCCGCTAATAGCAATTTCTGAAACTTAGGGCGATTTCATTGGCTTTGCATTTGCATATAGATAGGTTTCAATTCTGCTGAGCATCCTTGCATGTAGAGTGCTGGAGGCAAGGTGAGCATTTACGCTTTAGCATTCATCATCGTTTTTGCCGCTTGCATTGCTTTTCCGCTCCTCTTCCTCTTATTTTGATCACCTAGGAGCTTAAGTGAATTGATTCCCCGTTAGGCTCGTGCATTAATACTAAAAATTCAAAAAAAGTGATAACCAATAAAATTGGGACTGCTAACCTTACTTGATCCTAAAATCGATCAAAAAGAAAAACCTTGTATTGGGGCAAGTAACCCCCTCATTGTCTCCGCTTTTACTTGCTCGCGCACACGCTAAGGATTAGTGCCCAAATCCCATCTCAGCCCCCTAAGTGTTTGCGCAATATTTCGACTTCTCACCTAACTCTAAAACAGACAAGATAAAAAGACCGCTCTTTGCGGTCTCTACCGAGTTGAGTAGGTGAATTGAGGGTTTGACTTGTTTCCATTTTTGTTTGTGATTGCTTTGTGTGTATTCTAGATCTTCTCTGCGCATTTGCGCCTTTCTTCCCACTTCTCTTGACTTGACCATCGTGCTCTCCCGATCATTTTCCTTTGTTTTGAGATGTTGGCTGACTGGAGCGTATTTTATCCGGACTTTGTGGATCATTCGTTCACTCCAGTTGGTCCACCTCCTTTCTTCCAGGAGGACTTTGCTTCTGACTTTTGTACATATCCGCCTCAGCCACAGTATCAAACCTCGGATTTCTATCCACACCCACCTCCACTTTTGCATTCTCCACCTTCACATCCACCCGAGGCCGAGCTGTTGGAGTCACCTTTCATGGAGTCCACCCTTGAGCACTTGACCCAGATGATGGATCATATGAGGCAGAGGATTGACACCCCCACTAGTACAAATAAGAGCGACCATGATATTCCACCATTTGAAGATAAGGGTTCACTCGAGGATTTCCATGAGAGCTTGCAATCGCTCAAAATACAAAAAAATGAGAAAATTTTAAAAATACAAAAAGAGTTCGGGAGACACATGATCGAGCCAGACTGTGAGGAGATGTACCACTTGCCAGATCCTTTGACCACACAGCCTCTCACACTTTGTCCCACCTTTGACCGCGAGGATGCTGCTGTATAGACTACTCTTGGCATGCCTCGGGTAGATGATGATTCCGACTTCCTCCCTTGTATGGAGGAGGTCCAAAAATTCAAAAAAATGTTGACTAAACCCGAAGTGGTGGCCACCATACATGAGATTATCCGTGCCCCACTTTAGCAGGCCATGACTGATTTATCTGCTCCTCTTCCTAAGAAGAGAAAGCGAAGGAGCAGATCTGAGCGTCATATCTTGACCATGGCCACTGCCCACGCCATCGCACACCGTCCCATTCCTCAGAAGAGGAACACTGCCACACCTTTCATCACTTGCACCATCTCTGACTATACTTGTGATCGCACTCTCATAGACGGCGGTGCTTCGATTAGCATACTACCCTTCTCGCTGGTACAGTCTCTTCACTTAGGGCCACTCAAGAAAACCAGGATGATCGTACAGTTTGCTGATGGATCAATCAAGAGGCCGAAGGGTATCCTTGAAAACGCCGTCATATCGATTCAGGGCATGAGTTATCATGTTGACTTTGTCGTATTGCCCATGGAGACCTCCACAGGGGAGCACTCTCCAATCATCCTGGGGCGACCATTCCTCGCCTCCGCGAGGGTCGTTATTGACTATGGATCAGGAGAGATTCGCTTCCGTCCTGCTGACGAGAGCGAAGCATTGATCACCACACCCACTGTTGACCAGAGATCTGTACCTGATGTGAATACACCTGTTCTGGCTGACCCCGAGGACTATGATCTATATGAGGATATTAGAGAGACATTCTTTATGACCGATGATGAGACCCAAGAATTCCTCTCCAAGGAGGAAGGCTTGGAAAGCATAGACCTTGGTGTTTCCGCTTCCTGTGATTGGCGATGTGTTGATGACATCCGCGGGATCTACACGATTGACACCATTGAGCGGAGGGCAGAGGTAGAGACCAGACAGGACGGGCACGTTTTGACTACTTCCACTGATGAGTCCGCTCCTATTCATTTAGATTCAGATGAGCCAAAGGCTGAATTTGATTTGATTCTTTTTATTTGGGAATTCGGGCCTTTTGATGAGAAAGATGATCCGGTTGAGATTATAGAGGACGACCAGAGTTCGACTACTTCCACCGATGAGTTCGTGCCTTTTGGTTTTGACCTGGACGACACCTCGCAGGACGACTCCGAGTACACTACTTCCGATGATGATGAGTTCGTCCCATTCCACTTTGATATCAGCGAGACTCCCAAGGCCAGACCCGACCACACTTCTTCCACTCACTCGTCTGTGCCTTCACACCCTAGGGCCCCTGAGGACCTCCACTCTGTCGACCCTGATCGGCTTCCGTCCACTGTGGACCCCAATGTCGACCTGCATCACACCAGATCCATTCCTCAGCGGTCCCGCAAGAAGGTTCGCTTTCGACCTTCTTGATCATGTGTACATCCACCTCTGTTGTATATCCTCTTCTGTTCATCTTCGATCTTCTCCCGTTTTGCTCGTCCACCCATTCTCGTGTTAGCCTTACTTAGGATGTACTTTGTCCTAAGTATAGGGGGTGGACGAGCCGAGTGTTCATTCGTCGTTCCGTGTCATCACTCCTGTCGTTGCCTATACTTAGGGCTTCTTTTACCCTAAGTATATGGGGAGTGGTGTGTACATCCTTACGATCTATTCATCCATCTTCTGATTTCCTTTCTTCTTTTCTTCTTTTCTTCTTTTCCTCTTCTATTTTCTTTATCTATCAAAAAGGTGCCGCCCTTGTAGACAGTCTTCTATACTTAGGACGTACTTTGTCCTAAGTATAGGGGGCTGTGCTCCCCGAGTTTCTCTATTTTTCGATCCTCTCCATTGTCTCCACTTCTTGTCTATACTTAGGGATATCGTACCCTAAGTATAGGGGGAGACAATCTGAGTACGATCTGTTCATTCCCACCCTTGACCCTCCCTGCTTTGTGTATAGTCTGCTATACTTAGGATTATTTGATCCTAAGTATAGGGGGGACGGTCAACTTCTCATTTGTTTGTTCATCCATTCCTTTATTTATTTATTCTTTAGATTTTCCTATACTCAGTACGAGTTATGTCTTCTCTTTTCTCTCTGATCTATGAGGACATAGCTCAAGCTAAGTATAGGGGGGTCGTATATACTACGTATATACTTTAGCCATAACTCGTACTTTCGTATTTTCCAAACAAATATGGCTAAAATTCATTAAAACCTTAATAAAAAGATGTGACTATTCCTCAAATTCTTTTTATATTTACTGATTAATAAATCAGGTGAAAATGTTTTTTGCAAAATGTTTGAAAAATAGTTTGAAAATCTTTGTGAACATCTATTGAAAACTATTTTGAAAATGTTTTGTTACATGTTTTCAACCTGTGTAAAAATGTGTGGTTTGTAAAAATTTCTTTTCTTTGTGTGAAATAAAAAGTTTGAAAAATGATTTGCAAATGGTTTGAAAAATGGTTGCAAAAATACTTTGAAAAATCTATATATACTATTTTGAAAGCCTTTGCAAAATGATTTTCAAATGTGTGTACATGTTTGTAAAATGTTTGTAAAAATTATTTTGGACTATAGTTTTCAAAAATTGTGTGAAAAAGCGTGTGTCAAGTAAGTTTGAGGAATATTTACATCACACCAAAATCCACTATATGTATATATACGTATAAAACTGACCACTTACCCTTGTAAATTCTTAAAAACCACTTCTTGTATATATGAAGAAGCACTCCCGTGTACATAGTTTTCACCTTGTTTTAAGCCAAAATCTTTTTGTTTTGAAAAATCCCAAAATCATTTGCAAAATTAAAATCCAAAAACATTTGAAAAATCTTTTTGAAAAATACAAAAAAATGCATCTGCATATGCATCATCATTATCTTTTCAAAAATCCATAAAAAGTTCAAAATCTTGAAAATTGCATCACAAAAATATTTCCTGCATAGCATTGCATAGCATGAGCATTTTTCGGATTAAGTTTGATAGTTGAACAAGTCTAAGTAAAATCCGGAGATTGGAGCTTGATTGGACCTTTAAATCTACCAAATAACAGGAACCTTATAGGAACTGGGTTTGAGGTACTTCAGGTCTAGTTGACTTAATTCTTTGAGGATCACGGGACTTGGTTCAATGGATTCTTGACTGCCTAAGTAGAGTATTTCAGAGCACACGCACGACTCTTGTTGATAATGACCTAACTTGGACACATGCACCTTTCACATGGCTCAACTCAGTTGGAGTGGTGAGGGGATTGGATTTGCCGGTATGAGACGCACACAAGTGGAAACATTTGTCCTCCTCTAGGGAGGGAAGTGCACCCCAACCCGTCCAGTGATTAGGAATTCTAAAGACAAGAGGCTGTGGGTTGCAATAAAGCTTCAAAAGAGGGATAGTCTACTGGCTCAAGAGGAAAAACTCCTTATGTAAATGCTGTTGTGAATAGTATTTCAAAAAAAAAGTTCAGGCATGTACAAAAATAAAAAGCCTGCAAGTATGTACAAAGTCAATAAGCAAGCTTGAATTCCAAAGTCATATCATGTGAGCCTGCAGCAAGATGACTTGACTACACTGGTCTTGCATCCCAGGATAGGTAGCTACACTGGCTACCGTCCATTCTTCTCTTCACCCCCTCCTCTTGAGCTGGTTGCCACTTGAACTTAGAAGGGAATACCCCGCTCCTCGAGGATGGAGTTATTGGATTGGGGAATCATTGGGTTTTCGTACTGGAGAAGTCAGTTTCTTTGTCATTCTAGCTGAGGAGAGTCACCATCACTTACACTGTACGAGTCAGATTCATAGTCGTAAGGGTTTGCGTATGAATTGAGATATTTCTGACCTGGCTATTGAGGAGACTTGGACAGAGTTTTGGGATTCTTAAGGACTGTTGGATTTCAAATCCGGTTCTCAATAAGGTTCCGCCCGCACTAAAATTTCGAAGGTCCGACTTAAGCTCCAAACTTTGATTTTGTGAAGACAAGTTTGGTAATTACACTTAATCCACCTTCTTCTTTTTCTTTTTCTTTGTTTTTCTTTTCTGCACTTATTGCATAAGTGTTTACTAGGGACTAGCAAAGGCAAGTATAGGGGGATGATGAATCTACGTTTCATCATCTTTATTCTATCATTTTGGCCTTAAAAACCCTAGTAAATGCGTGTAAATAGGCGTAATTTATGCATGTTAGCATTCATACAGTTGTGTGTAAATATTGTATAAATTGTGGTTTTTAAAGCCAAAATTATAGAATAAAGGAAAGAAAAGAAAAATAATAAAATATTGTAAATATTTTATGACCCGAAGCCCCGAGACCTAGGCATCTTGATGAATAGGTCGACAAGGAATAAATTAGGGGGAGATAAGGGTCAAATACCTATATTATTTAATTCATTCTTTATTCACTTTGAAACCTATTTTTGGTTCCACTTTTTATACATCAAATAAAGAAACTTTGTACATGAAAGTTGTAGATAATTTAATAAAGAAAAATACAAAATTGATTTCACAGAAAAATAATACACTGATAAAAAGTTATGGTCTAAATAAAATTTCAGAATCTCAACTTCCCAGACCCGTATCTCACAAATGAAAACTCCAAATGCAGCATACTCACCTTTAATTGTATATAGAAGAAAATAAGCTATTTAATGGCGGTGGTTTCGCATTTGGCGGAGCTACGGTTTGAAAGTTGAGTTTTGGACCCCTATTGTATAATTGTACAGATTAAAATACTCGATTTATTATTTATTCATTATTTTTATAATTTTATATTTTTATAATTATGTAAATATTACTTATAATAATTATGTGCATTAAAATCAGAATAAAAACATAAATAAAACTCAAATAAAAATACTTGTATACTCAAAACATAGGTATTATACCTATATACATACCTGTATAAACTATACTTTTATTTTATTAAATATACAAAACATATCAGAAAAATAAAATAAAAATATATTTAAGTGTATAAAAGTATTTTATAATTTTATAAAATAAGAAACAAAAATAATAAAATTAAAATCACAAATTAAAAATCAAATAGTCAAATATATAGATAATATACCTATAGAGGGGTATAAAAGCAACTTGTAAAAATAAATCCCATAAAAATAATTAAAAATCAGAATAAAATACTATATAAAATAATAAATATTTTTCATTAAATAACCTAAAATTAATTACATCATTTATTATTTTTAATTAAATTTACAAGGTATTTATTTAAGTCTTGTCTTTTTTGCGGATGACGTGGCCCAATCAGGCCACGCCATCCGTTGACCAGGGGTCAACTCTATGACCCAGGTCACAGACCGCTGGACATGTGTAGGTACCCATTTTCGTGGATTTTTGGAGACCACACCTTTCGCCATTTGGGGTCGATCCCTTCTTGGTTTTTTCTCCCCTACTATTGATCTTACACGCCTACAGCTCACATTGGGGAATGGATTCACGATGCATCAGATATGCCTTGATCTTCGAGCCCTCTCAGCCATTGTTTCAAAACCAACCCCCATGCCCCCTTTGATCTTCGAACCTCTTTTGGACCCTGGTTTGGACTTTCTTCGCGCAGCTCAGGACAGGAGGCGTGACAGGCTTCCTCCAGCTCGTCGGAGGAGCCCAGGCGAGGGCTGGAGAGCGCTCCATCAACCCCATCTCCGGCGAGAAGCCGTGAGGTCCCATCTCGGGTTATACACCCTCGAGGTCATCTTTCTTCCTTGTTTTTCTTATTGCTTAGATTAGCTGACAGTATTGGGATTAGTTTCATGTTTTTATTTTGCAATTTCATCGTGTGATTCACCCCGATTTCGCACCCAATCCCCCTCGCCGGAGCTCAAGAGCTCCGGCAACTTCCCTCACGTACACGCCCTCCATTCCAATCGCCTTGGCCCTTGGTAACCCCTTCTTGCAGGTCCCAGGGCCGAAGACCCCCACCTGGGGTCGTTTTTGTTGACGCCCGTGCAACCTGAAGCTCTCCTCCTTCACCGACCTCTCAGCGACGCCCCAGCGGACTACGCGCCATTTTGAGGCCTCCGCTCGTCAGAGGAAGCTTCCGGGAAGGTCTGTGGGTCATCAAAAGGGAAAGATACGACCCGAGCGTGCAGATTTTGAAGCCTCATTGCCATCCACGCCGAGTTCATTGGCGGTTCTTCCTGCACGCCGGCGCACCGTAGATCTCGGTTGCGTTCTTAGTGACGTACAGCCACTGTCCGATCTTGTGCCCCTCCAGCTGTCAGATCGCGGTCCAGGATCTAATCCTGGCCGTTATAACCCAAGGGGTATCGCGCGTCCACGGCGTGACACGTGGCATAAGTAACTCATCAGCCGCCGTCGGATCACAACTTTGATGGGGTATTTTGCAAACCTTGGCCCAGACTTTTTGTATTTAATTAGTACTCCTCAAACATTCCTCTGAAGGTTTATTTTTTTGTACATTTTGCATTTTGGCCCCGCAGCTTTCGTGAATTACGTTTACACCCCTGCTAGGCGCGCGTGCAAGTCACGTACGCCCTAGCATTTTTGCAAAGTTAACCCCGCTGCTTTGGGTATTCCTTTTTGGTCCTGAAAAGTGTCTATTCAGTTATAATATTATTGTGAAAATTGCGCTAAGGCCCTCGTACTTTCATGATATTACTAAAATGCCCCTGCATGTGTGATTTTTCTTTATGCTTCTAGTAATTTTTGCATGCCTCTGTTAAACTCCAAAAAAATCCCCAAAATTTTATTTAAGTCTCTGTTGCATAGGAGTTCATCATCATATTTTTATTTTCTATAATTATTGCATTTTAATATTTATTAAAAATCAAAAACGTCCATTTTGTGCACTGTCTAGCTTATAAAATCCCTAAAAAATAAAAAAACACTCTAGAAAAATCCCAAAAAAATATATTTTGTCTTCTTTAGTTTGTTTTAACTCCAGACCAAAAATCATTAAAAAATACAAAACCAAACTCCTAAAAATTGCAAAACTCTAAAAAACTTCCAAAAAATCCTAAAAATTCCTCAAAAATCCTAAAAATATATTCTTGATGTCTAAATTTTCCTTATTTTATTATCTTTCATTGAAAATTAATTTGGAGAATTTTCGCTACCGTTTTCTATTTTATTTCTCCATTTTAGTTTCAACCTTGCATTTTATTCACTGTTTTCTCTATTTTGCTATTTAAAAATACCAAAAACATTCTTAAAAATTCCCAAAAATCACAAAAACAGTAATATAAAAAACCAAAAAGACTTTATTTGCTAATTTTTGGACATTTTTATCTATTTTTATAAATATCCCGTTCTCCCTTTTATTACTTAGTTCATATATTCCAATATTAAAAAAAGAAAATATAAAAATATAAAATATAAAAAGAAAATATAAAATCAGTAAATTAAAAATCAAAATACAAAATTATAAAATCCAAAATTAAATAAAAATATAAAAAAATAAAAACCCACAAAAAAATTAGCATAAGTAGACAACTTGATCACATTCACACTCATTTTGAGCATTTTTTCCCCGATCTAGCCTTTCTGCTCCCTGTGTTCGACCTCTACACATACTTGCACTATACACATCTTGTTGTAGAGTTATAATAAATTTTAACTCCGCACATTTACTTTCATTGCTTGATTTAATTGTTGTGGGTTAATTGTTGTTTGAATCGGGATTTTCGAGCGGTCACCGCATCGACTGCGGTTTTGCCTTGTGAAACCGCACGACCCTCCATTTTCCCTGTTCAACAGTATACTCCTAGAAACACAAGTGTGGACGATTTCAAAAACTCTTGGTGGACGCATGAAGATGCGCTTAAATCCCTAAGTTAGTTGTAAGAAATTAGGATGATGTTGTTAAAGTTGCAGTCGGGAAATCTAGCTATTCGTCAAAAATGATCACATTGAGAAATGATATGGAGAAACAAGTCTCAATGTAATCCAATTCATTTATTTTACTTGGGTAAGTCTCAAGGTCGAACTCAAGGAGGTAATATGAGCGTTCACGATTAATAATTAAATAATTCAAGAAATTAGGTTTTTAGAGAAAAGAAGATGAATATTTTTGATGTTTTTATCTTTTTCAGCTTTTTATGGATTTCTAAAAGAGATGTAATTAATTCAAAAAGAAAATATTATGAATAGATTTGCAAAATGAGTTTTAATTCAAAGAAAATATGATGCTATGCTACATAGCAATTCAAGAAATAAATAATAAACAAATGCAACTTTATGAATTTTAAATGATGCAAAAATATGATGCAATGTGATGATCAAGCCAAGTGAATAGCACAGACCCCACTGATTGTAGCAATCAGTAATGAAACTCGATTCATCATCTTTATTTCCAATTATTAACCCCCTTGCTTAAATATGTGTCAATAAAACCCAGTTAATGTCCTGTAATTAACAGAGTCTCAAATAAATTAAAAACCACAAAAAAATCGCAAAACAAAAATCTGTGGTATTTTTAACCTTAAAAATAGCTTCAAAAATATTTCGGGTCTTTGTTTGATATCATCTCCAGTTTTGTCAACATGAAACTTGTAGATCTCATCAAGATCTACAACTTTCATGTTTTGAGTTTTCTCAAATTCGACCAAATTAACCCTCAAAAGTCAAAAATACTTCCCTAATAATCTGATTGGGCCACGTGGCCCGTTCTGGGTGAGCCACGTGGCCCGCCACCCTTGTCTCATCCGCCTCCATTGCCAGCCGTTGGATCGACGTCTTGATCCAACGGCCAGCTGCTCTTCACACCTGCTCTTATCCCTGGCCATCCGATCTGCTCCCAACTCTCATCTGCACCACATATTCGCGCCTTAACCTCTTTGAGCCACGTGTCATGATTTTGCGCCCTTTGATCATGCCAGAGCTTCATGATCTCCACCGTTAATGATCTCGATGATAGAAACCGCTCGATCAAATCTCCAGAGATGATCATCACCGCACGTTAGCGCCTTGCGCAGAGCGCGCCACGTGGCGGTTTGCAGACCGCCCGATCGCGACCTCATCTATCCATCACAACTGCTTCTTCAAAGGGCGCTCCTGAGCCATTTGATCTACCCTCCATCCCATCATGGCCGTCCTTTAGCGCCTCGCTCTCGATACGCCACGTGGCTCAACTACTGCCCCTCGATCATATCGGCCGAGATCTAATCCACTCCACTCGTTCGCACTGAGCCTCCAGAGCAACACGTAGCATCATCTTGGACCCTCCGATTGTGCCGCTTCCGATCTAATCTAGACCGTCACTTCACACGTCGCTCATCACCGTTGGATCTCCCGATCCAACGGCTGGGCCCCGTCGTCTACCTCCAGCCACTCTCTCTCACACGACTTCCATTTCGCGAAAGCCTCTCCCCCTTCCCTTTTTCTCCATCACTCTAGTGACCATCGCCTCTCACCAACCGCTCCACGGTCTTCCCCACTCTTCCCTCCACCTCACGAAACCTTCGTAACCCACTAACTCTCCTCCCAGGCGCCCCACATCTGCCCTTAAACCCACGTCGCCACGCACCTGGACCGCCAACTCGCTCTTCAAATACGCCGCTCCCTCCTCCATTTCCGATTGTCCACCTTTACGAGGGGAGTGGCCCAGCCCTCCTCCGCCTCCCTGTGACAGGGGGAGGTGGAGAGATCGAGCGAAGATGACCGTCTTCCCCGGTGTCGACCCGTCGCCGATCATGGCATCGTGGCGGCGCTCCGAGCCCGCCAAGCTGCTCCCAACGGCTGGGGGAGTTCAGCGATGACCCAGAGCTCCTCCTCGGAGTTCGAGCCCAAGCCAATCGCGCCGCCATCTCTCAGGTAAGCTCTCCGATCTCTTCTTTGAATTTTTTTTCAATTGCGTTGAATTAAGTAGGGCTTTCTCCGTCTTCTCGACCTTCACTGAACCCCCCTTTAGTTTCGCCGCATACCACCCTTCCACGCGACGTTCTCCGATCACCCAAACCCTCCTTCTTCGCCTCTGGCCATCTCCGACCCACCTCCTCTCCGATCACCGGAGATCGAGCTTCGGTTCCTCGCTCTCCCCGCTCGCACGGAACCTCACTTCACTCCCTTTCACGAAACCCTTTGATTTGGATACAGACTAACACTGTAGGTTAGCCAAGGCCTTCAATGGCCGGAGGATCATCGGACCCAACTTCGTCACCATCGCTCTCGTCATCAGCACTCCGATGGGTCGAGCTGAGATACCAGACACCTTGCCCGAGCTTCCAACTTCATCGACAACCTTTCAGGAGCATCGGGCAAGCTCCACCATGGCCGAGGAAGAGCGGCGGAGCTGGAGCTCCTTTGTCGGAGCCTTGTTCTTGCCGCCAGTCGCGGATGAAGACAGAGGCACAGCAGCCGTTGGATGGTCCTCTCTCAGCGACCATCCAACGGCCCAGACGAGGCCACGCCATTAATTTCAGTGACCGTTGGATCCTCAAGATCCAACGGTTCCCATGCAGCCACGCCACCAGCTAGAGCCTCCTCCAGATGTCGTAGGATCGTTGAAGATCGGACGGTTCATGATCACCCACGTGGCGGCGCCAGAGCATCCCCGAGCCTAGCGTCTGAGCCTCCAGGTTTGGATACTTCCGAGCTGCCACGAGCCTGCATCGAGCCTAAACCGACACCCGAACCAACCCGGGCCTCCTCCGAACCTCCGAGCCGACCCAATCCTAGGAGAGCGCGTGCACGGCACGTGCCTACTGGGTAATTTGCAAGGAAGCACAGCCACTTTCTTCAATTTGCAAGCAGGTCCCGATCACGTGCAGCGTGCGTGCATGGTGGGAATTTTACAGGGAAGGTCCCGTTCTTTTACTTATTTACATTTTAGTCCCTTTGAGGACCTGTTTGTAGTTATCTTTTTATGTTTTTATTGCATTTATGCCCCTGCTTTCTTAAAATTTTAAAGAAAGCAGGGGCATAAATGCAATAAAAACATAAAAAGATAACTACAAACAGGTCCTCGGAGGGACTAAAATGTAAATAAGTAAAAGAACAGGACCTTCCCTGTAAAATTCCCACCGTGCACGCACGCTGCACGTGATCGGGACCAGCTTGAAAATTGAAAAAAGTGGTTGGGCTTCCTTGCAAATTACCCAGGAGGCACGTGTCGTGCACGCGCTCTCCTAGGTTCGGGTCGGCTCGGAGGAGGCCCGGGTTGGTTCGGGTGTCAGTTTAGGCTCGATGCAGGCTCGTGGCGGCTCGGAAGTATCCAAGCCTGGAGGCTCGGACGCTAGGCTCGGGGATGCTCTGGCGTCGCCACGTAGGTGATCATGAACCGTCCGATCTTCAACGATCCTACGGCATCTAGAGGAGGCTATGGCTGGTGGCGTGGCTGCATGGGAACTGTTGGATCTTGAGGATCCAACGATCACTGAAATCGATGGCGTGGCCTCGCCTGGATCGTTGGATGGTCACTGAGAGAGGACCATCCAACGGCTGTTGTCTTCATACGCGACTGGCGGTGAGAACAGGGCTCCGGCTAAGGAGCTCCAGCTCCGTCGCTCTTCCTCGGCCATGGTGGAGCTCGCCCGATGCTCCTGAAAGGTTGTCGATGAAGTTGGAAGCTCGGGCAAGGTGTCTGGTATCTCAGCTCGGCCCATCGGAGTGCTAATGACGAGAGCGACGGTGACGAAGTTGGGTCCGATGATCCTCCGGCCATTGAAGGCCTTGGCTAACCTGCAGTGTTAGTCCGTATCCAAAGCAAAGGGTTTCGTGAAAGGGAGTGAAGTGAGGTTCCGTGCGAGCAGGGAGAGCGAGGAACCGAAGCTCGATCTCCGGTGATCAGAGAGGAAGTGGGTCGGAGATGGTCAGAGGCGAAGAAGGAGGGTTTGGGTGATCGGAGAACGTCGCGTGGAAGGGTGGTATGCGGTGAAACTAAAGGGGGGTTCAATGAAGGTCGAGAAGACGGAGAAAGCCCTACTTAATTCAACGAAATTGAACAAAAATTCAAAGAAGAGATCGGAGAGCTTACCTGAGAGATGGCGGCGCGATTGGCTTGGGCTCGAGCTCCGAGGAGGAGCTCTGGGTCATCGCTGAAATCCCCCAGCCGTTGGGAGCAGCTTGGCGGGCTCGGAGCGCCGCGACGATGCCATGATCGGCGACGGGTCGACACCGGGGAAGACGGTCGTCTTCGCTCGATCTCTCCGCCTCCCCCTGTCACAGGGAGGCAGAGGAGGGCTGGGCCACTCCCCTCGTAAAGGTGGACAATCGGAAATGGAGGAGGGAGCGACGTATTTGAAGAGCGAGTTGGCGGTCCAGGTGCGTGGCGACGTGGGTTTAAGGGCAGATGTGGGGCGACTGGGAGGAGAGTTAGTGGGTTACGAAGGTCTTGCGAGGTGGAGGGAAGAGTGGGGAAGACCATGGAGCGGTTGGTGAGAGGCGATGGTCACTGGAGTGACGGAGAAAAAGGGAAGGGGGAGAGGCTTTCGCAAAATGGAAGTCGTGTGAGAGAGAGTGGCTGGAGGTAGACGACGGGGCCCAGCCGTCGGATCGGGAGATCCAACGGTGATGAGCGATGCGCGAAGTGACGGTCTAGATTAGATCAGAAGCGGCACAATCGGAGGGTCCAAGATGATGCTACGTGTTGCTGTGGAGGCTCAGTGCGAACAAGCGGAGTGGATTAGATCTCGGCCGATATGATCGAGGGGCAGCGGTTGAGCCACGTGGTGTATCGAGAGCGAGGCGCTAAAGGAAGGCCACGATGGGATGGATGGTAGATCAAATGGCTCAGGAGCGCGCTTTGAAGAAGCGGTTGTGATGGATAGATGAGGTCGCGATCGGGCAGTCTACAAACCGCCACGTGGCGCGCTCTGCGCAAGGCGCTAACGTGCGGTGATGATCATCTCTGGAGATTTGATCGAGCGGTTGCTATCATCGAGGCCGTTAACGGTGGAGATCATGAAGCTCTGGCGTGATCAAAGGGCGCAAAAGCATGACACGTGGCGCAAAGAGGTTAAGGCGCGAATGTGTGGTGCAGATGAGAGCTAGGAGCAGATCGGATGGCCAGGGATAAGAGCGGGTGTGGAGAGCAGCTGGCTATTGGATCAAGACGTCGATCCAACGGCTGGTAATGGAGGCGGATGAGACAAGGGTGGCGGGCCACGTGGCTCACCCAGAACGGGCCACGTGGCCCAATCAGATTATTAGGGAAGTATTTTGACTTTTGAGGGTTAATTTGGTCGAATTTGAGAAAACTCAAAACATGAAAGTTGTAGATCTTGATGAGATCTACAAGTTTCATGTTGACAAAACTGGAGATGATATCAAACAAAGACCCGAAATATTTTTGAAGGTATTTTTAAGGTTAAAAATACCACAGATTTTTGTTTTGCGATTTTTTTGTGGTTTTTAATTTATTTGAGACTCTGTTAATTACAGGACATTAACTGGGTTTTATTGACACATATTTAAGCAAGGGGGTTAATAATTGGAAATAAAGATGATGAAATCGAGTTTCATCAATCAGTAATTCAATTAAGTACTTGATTGATTTCTCGAAATAAATCCCCCAAAAATCACAAGTGATTGAGCAAAAGAACAAATGAAAATAAATACTCAAAATGAATAAAATATAATCTCAATTAATTATTATCAACTAATGTCTCAAAAATAGAATCTCAGAATTCAATATGATAGAGGATCAAATAAGCTTTAAAACAATACTAAGAATTTGAAAATTCGATAAATGATGCTTAAGTTATGAGTAATTGAAGTTCAGAGACTAAATTGTAATAAAAATAAACAAAGTTCTTGCATTTATACCCATGCAGAGGAACCTTCTGTAATTATGTAGGGCCATTGGTTCTTCTTTGTAATTTACCCCTTGTGGGGGCATATCTTTAGTTCTAGGAAGCTTGGAGGGTGCTTCTACAATATTTCTGCTTTGCACGTATGCCTCACGTGAGCGTCAGAACAACGAAGCTCCTTCGGTTATCTAATGGAAAAAGGGGGCGTCAGTGCAATTTCCCCACCGTGCACATATGTGGCGTGTGGGTTGTAGCTTGGTTCAAAAGGTGACTCGGTCCAAGGCATCCGCGTGTCGCATCTAGAAAGCCTTAGTGAAGGCCCGAGGCAGGAAGCTCGGGAACTGGTTTGATGGCTGAGGCGTAGGCTTGGTATGAGGGCTCCATGTGGCATGCCCCGATGCCTTGGCTACAACCGAGATTGAAGGTTTGGCTCCGTGGCTCAGGGTTGATATGAGACATCCATTTTTCTTATGATCTGATGGCAGAAGTCAGTCCATGTGGCACGATAACGTCCGTGCGATGAAGGGCGATTAATGGCTATGTTTTGGGCGAGAAGCAATGGTGAAGATGCGTCGTGTTCTTGATCGTATGGCACATGGAGGTTGAGTTCTTCGGCTACGGTTTGGACTTGGGGGTCCTTCTTCGCTTAGGGGAAGTGGATGGCGGCTTTGTCTAACGATGGAAGTGGTGCGAAGGTGCTCGGAGTTGTTGGTGCGATGAGGGTTGATGGCGATAATGTAGGGGAGGTAGCCGTAGCCAAGGCGGAGGGCGAAGATGCAATTAGTGGTTGAGGCTGAGTGAGAGGGTGAGTGGTGTAAGCGGAGAGAAAGGGAAGGGAGAAGGAGCAAAGAATGAGGAAGGAGGAGAAGGTGCAAGGGGGGGTCACCTGAGTGGGAGGAGTGAAGCTCGACTCCTGATGACTGCCTCAACCGTGGGCGGTCATGGCGAAGCTGTGTAGTGGCTGGAGCACACAGCATGGTGAGGGAATCACGAATCACATCTAGGGATAGGTCTTTGTGGGGTGTGGGGGGGTTGAATTGTTGTCACCAATTTGGCCTTCATCTCTCTCTCTCTCTCTCCTTGATTCCTTTTGTTAGAGGATGATGGATATCGGTAGATGCCGGTCGAAGGCTGACCGGAGATGGGATTTAATAGGGGAGGAGTTGGGTCATGGTCGGAGATAAAGGAGATGGTGGTTATGGCGTTGGGTTCCGAGGATGGTGGAAGGTTGATAAGGGCAAAAGGCATAGCTAGGGATAGATGGTCGGAAAGAGATAAGTGAAATATGGCAACGAAGGAAGCAGAGGGAATTTAGGGTTTTGATCAGGGTTTTGATCAGGGTGCTGACAGCGAGGGTTTGGGAGCTCTGAGGATTGCGGGAGATGGTTGATCCTAGAAGATTGGAGGGGATGACAGTGGTGGTTTGGCCATTTGTGGGTTACGAGAAAGAGCGAGTTGGCCGGAGGGGATAAGGGTGAAGTTGGTAGTTGGAAGGAGATAGGCAGCATGTGGCTCGTCCAATGAGGCGGAGGTCCGGCAGTGGGTTGTTGCAGCAGTGGAAGAAGATCACGTGTCAAGCACGTGATGGAACTACTTGGGTTACGTACTAGGCATGTGTTGCGGAGTAGGGAGGATGTCACGTTCTAGGCACGTGAGGGGTGAGAAAAAAAGGAGGCCAAGGCTTGTGGTGGGCAAATCAGAAGGTGTCATGAGGCACGGAGTTGACCAGGACTTTGACCATGCATAAAACGAAAGAAAAGAAAAAGAAAAGAAAAAAGAAATAGATAAAAATTATCAAACGACTTCAAACGCAAAGAAGCCCAACATGAAAATGATTATTTAAATGTGATCTACAATGTTTATGGACTCAGATGCAAATCAAATTATAAATATAAGATATGAATTCTTTGGTGATATTTTATGTATATAAAATACCCTTGTTTAGCTTTGTGATTTTTATTTGATTTTCTATTGATTAATAAATACATGCAAAAATACCACATGATGTGATATAATGTAGTGGACTCAAATGTGATTTTTTTCGAATTTTATGGGTCTTAAATAGGTCAAAAAAATTAGGGAGGTTAATTATGTACAAGTTGATTAGGTGAATAAGTTCAAGTCAGAACATGTCATTTTTATTACTTTTCTGATTTTTTAATTTTGATTTTTATGTATTTTATTTAAATAATGAATGAATTAAAGAGATAAAAATAATTAAAATGAGTGAAATATGCACATGAAATGATGGGTCAAAAATTAGTAAAAAAATGCACATGCATAGTTAGGTCTCAAAACTCAATCTTCACACAGGGACCCCGATTCTTTTGTAATTGATCTTGATTTGTAGATATTTGAACGTACATTAATTCAAAAGCGAGTAGAGTTCATTTGGACATTGTATGAGAAATATATCAACGTTTTCGTCTGTCTTTTCTGAAATTAGGGTTTGAGATTATTTTGCATATATACAAGTTAGCATTTTTTTTGGATTTTTCATGGATTTAAGTTAGTAATATGTACAAAATGGAGTTGGTTCTATGTCAATTCGAGTAAGCATGAATTAATTAAAAATGCATGAAATTAGGTGAAAATGCATGGATGATTATGAATGCAATATGCAAATTATTTACAGGTGCCTGAAAGTTGATTTTATGAAGTTAACATGCAAATAAACCTAATTACAGGGACGAAGCTATATTTTCATCTATTTAGTGTGACAAATCACAGATTTATCAATGCACTGGTCAGCAACCAAAAATACATGTGTTGAGTAATAAGGCACATGAGAGGATCCTTGTTCAAATGTGAGGGAGAGAAGAAAATGCACAATCCTATGCCCTCCATTATCTGGCCTTCCATCTAAACTTTCAAGTCTAACAAACTAATGAGACAATGGATTGAAAGAAAAAAACACTTATTCCCTAAGGTTGAGGATTAGGTCTAGAGGAGAGTCTTTTGGACTGGGACCTTGGGTGACATCTCAACTCGATTATCATGATTGCAGTACACCAAATGTCATATCCTTATATTATATGTGCAATACAGAGAGTTTGGTAATTAGATAAGTTGGATTCCTTTTGACGAGAGCATGGTTGAGCCCATAATTTTAGGATCACTCGAATTAAGGGTCCTTGATGAATTAAGCCTTGAAAAATTACATACACTATCAAGAATTAATCCAGCTCCTTCATTCTTTATATTCTCGAAAACGAGCATAGTTTAAGTATAGGGGGTGATGAATCTCTGATTTATCATTACTATACTTCCTTATTATTCTCTGAGCATAATTACCTTCCTCCAAATCTTCATTAATTCTGCATCGTTAACAATAAACTCTTCTCATGTAATTAACCCTAATTATTGTACAACAAATAACCCTTTTATTTTTCTTTATTTTTTCTTTGTTTATTCCCAATTAGAAACCCCTAAAAATTAGATTAATTATTGTAGATATTTATTTTGGAGTTAAAAATAGAAATTAAAAATATAAAAAATAACAAAGCCATAAAAATTCAGTGTTTTTATTCACTAAAAATGCTTTTAAAAATTTCACTATGTTTAGTTTATCTCTTTTGACTTTCTGACAAACATGAAACTTGTAAGTCTCATTGAGATCTACAACTTTTATGTTTTGTCTTTTTTGCTATTTAGCTTCATTTTATTTCTTTTGTATTTTCTCCCTCTTTTCTTATTTCTGAATAATCTGATTAGGCTACATGGAGCTCTCTGGAGCCGCCATGCGACCCTATGTCCTTGCGCCACCCGTCACCTCCTTTACTGTCAGATCTACCTCTGCCTGCCCTCATCTCACTTGATGATCTTCAGAGATCCCTTGGACGTTCATCTTTCCTGATTGGCCCATCAAAACCACTCCTTTCCGCCTCTTCCTCAGTCGTTGGATGGCTTGGCCATCCAGCGGCTTCACTCCCTCCATGTCATACATTCCTTCTCAACCGCTGGATGAATCCTCGGGTTCATCTCCACCATGCGCTTCCTCCTTTCTAACAGTCCTGGGATCATATATCCTGATCTGATCTGAGCGGTCCACCCGCGCTTCTATCTAAACCGTTGGATCACTTGATCCAATGGCCAGCGGGCTGTCTTCCACCTCCGGTAACCCCCCTCCACAAACCTCGCATAGCCACCTCGTCACCCCCTTCCTATTTTATCTCCCAATCCTCACCACCTTTCCTCGACCTAATTACGCCTCCATGTAGCCCTCACACCCCTCATTCTCCCTCGACCTTTACTCACTCCAGATATGATCTTCGCGGCCAATGCTAGGCTTCATAATCACTCCCCACCACCATTGAAACGATCGTGCATCACCACCTGTTTAAACCCCCTTCACCTCATTTCACAGGCATCCACCGTTACATGGAATTCCCTCCAAGTCCTCTTCCCCTCCTCGTGACAGGGAGAGGCAGAATCCAGATCGATCATGGAGATGATCTCCATGTGCGACCCTTGGCTCCTCCGACCAAGACACGATGCTCCAGCCACCATTGAGCACCGTGCTCTGACCGAGCATGACGTGCGACAACTCGAGGCTCCAATGAAGCCTCAGCCCAAGCCTCCTCTGCGACAATTCATCTCCGATCAGGTAACCTTCTCTTCTTTCTTTGTCTTTGACTTATTCTAATTTTATAGGCGTACACACTTTACTTCACCATCGAATCACCATCTCTCCAACTTCACGTCGCCACTGCCATCTTTGCACCGTACCTAGTTCACTGTCTCCCTTCCTGCGCAACCCCGTCGACTCCAGGCAATCTCCTCCTCCGGAGGCGAAGGAGATTCCACTCCAGGCTCCCTCTCCTCCGCCCGATAGCATGCCATTCCATCCCTATTGCTTCAGCTATGTTCCGCTAATCCCTCTGCTGACACCTCCTTCAATAGCTGGACTTCAGGCAGAGCTCTGTTCTATAGCTCCGCCTCCGGCATGGATTCATTGACAGCCGCTTCCAACACACCTCGCGCTTCCTCCTCCATTCGAGCTTCATCGTCAGCAGCCCCAGAACCTCCCCAGGTCTTCAATATGTACAAGAGAAGGTGGTGGAGCTCAGGCACCCTCGCTAGAGCTCCAAACGCCTCATCTTCAAGCGGTGGAGGAAGTAGAGCCAAAACGTACAGGTGTTGTTGAATGGTGCCCTCCAACGACCATCCAATGGTTGTGAAGCAGCCACGTCACCCTGCCGAAGCACGGAGGCTCGGTGGGATCGAGCCTAGCGCAAAGTCACCTATGGTTGCCATGTGGCCCGAGGCTCTTGCATCAGCTCTGAACCAGGACCAAGCCTCGCCCACCTCTCGAACCTAGCTCACGCGCGTGCAGCGCTCATGCGGGCTGGGTATTTTTCATCGATGCTCAACCATGTTTCTTGCATTACAAATAGGTCCCTTCCTATGCACGTGTGCCTCACGTGTCACGCCAGGGCAATTTGCAAGAAGACCCTACCTGGTCTTATTAATTACAAAAATGCCCTAATAGGGACCCTTTTGCATAAACTATCTCTGTATTTTCATGTTTCTTTACATTTATGCCTTGCACTCTTCATTTAAAATCTTGAGCATATGAACTCCAAATTGGATGATTTCAGTGTCATTTTTGTTGCTTATTTGATTCTCTTCCTGATAGAATATTTTATTCACTGATTTGATACTTAATTTAAGATGGTACATTTTGGATATTCTATGTCATAAGCTCCTTATTCTAATGCCACTCTTACAACTTTGATGTATTTTTGTGCTTCAATTGATAATGAAATTGGATCTATTTTATTGCTCAATAAATCTGATTATTAGGGCATATTTGTATTTTCATCTTACATCATTTTTATAGCTAAAAAATCAAACTAAAAATTACAAACTCTTCATCATTTCATTCATAGCATTTTATTTGCATAAATAAAATAAAAATTGTATCTCGCATTTTGCGTGCATCATGATTTAACTATCTAGATCGATTCATGCCTATCATATATTGTCTGTGCATTTTGTCAAATGCATTTTTATCTGCATTTTGTTTGCATTATTCCGTGATGTTTGTTGTATTTGTATAATAAAGACCTTAATGACTGAAATTGGTCGCTCTTATTTAATCTCTAATTACTGATAAATAGATAAAGAGGCTCGTGTCCCTGTGTTCGACCTTGGTAGACTTGCCAAGTTATATTCTCCACAACATTTAAAGATTGTGCTTTTTGCTAAATTGAAATATGTCTCCTATACTACAATTTTCGATTATTAAAGAGACAAATTTTTTCCAATTAGTGAGTTCTCATTTGTATGTATTTTTTATATATTTTTAACTTTGTAATTTTTTTATCTTTGATTTTAGAAATAAAATGTAACGTAAAATAGTTGATAAAAATACTATTTATAGGGAATAGAAAAGATTTGTTTTGAATTCTTAAAAGATAACAAATAAACTCAAAATTACAAAAATAAATTGTTTTGGATTTAATAAATTTTCACCATTTTCGATGATTTTTGGCTAAATTTATAGAATTTAGTGGATTTTTAAATATGGAAACACACAAAATAATTCAAACAGAAAATCCATGAACTTAAAATGGGTTTAAGAAACTATTGATTTAAATCGAATCTAAAATACATTTTCATAGATACTAGAAAGTATAAAGAAAATTCAGAAACTTAGAACGTGTTTTTGTGATTTTACTATAATTTTATAGAATTTTTATAAGGTTTTATGTGTTTTGTATTTTTTTTCAAAGTTTTCTTAGTATTTTGCAAAAATACATAGTCAGAAAATGAAATATAATAAAATAAGCATACATGAATTTCGGGATTTTTCAAAACATTTTGTAAATTTTATGAATTTTTATATGCTAAAAAGGAGAAAATGAAATGTTTTTAATTTTTTATAAATAGGAAAATAATTTTTAGTATCTTGCAAAAGATATATATGATGGAATAGAGTTTCAGACACTTCAGATAATTTTCCAGTAATTTCTAAGATGTTATAGAGCATTTCATAACAACTTAACCAAATCTAAGGGCATACATGCATTTTTATGCCATAAAATTTAATACATGTCTCGAAGGGTTATATATGCAAATATCAGAAATCACATGACCAAGTACGCAATTTGTCCAAGATATTTTGGACTAATATTAAAAGTTTTGAGACTAAATAAAAATACACATAACCCGAAGGGGGTCCACGTAAAATGCCCAGGTACCTCATGTGCACAGGCACCTGAGATGACCTGACACTGGACTAGTACAAATAGATGAATGTTTAGGGTTCTTAGAGTAAAATTACAAAAATATTATAATTGGAATTGGAAGTTTAAATACTAAATGATAAATACAAGAAGGTGGGGGTCTATAATGCAAAATACCAACTTCGCGCGCACTGGAGGACGGCTTCCATTTATCCGTGTGGCACGCTCTCAAGGGATGATGATGCTTCGTGGATGAGGGACTGAGATTAGATCTCAGCCCAGATCTGACGACTCATGGGTGCTTGATCGGATGGCTACTACGCCACATGGATGATGAATCTCGGATTCACCACTCTAAGTCTCATTAATTAATCTCAAGTCCCTCAAAATCAACTGCATTTCTGCATTTATTTTGCATAATTAACATTCATGCATGATTTCATAAGAATTGCATTTTAGCATTAATTTCTGCATAAAATAAGAAGCCAAAAATCCAAGCCAAAGTTGACCTATAAATAGCCTAACTTCCCCTATTTTTAACTCATCCATGCTAACTCCGAATGACACAAAACGATCTCCACTATGTACACATCACTAACAAGAATAAATGAAAAATACAAAAAAAAACACTAATCCTGTTAAATGGACCAAAAACCCAAACCCTAGTTTCAGGATTTTCGGACTAAAAGCCACATATCTTCCCCATCCAGTGTCCGATCTGATCTACTTACTTTTGAACTAATGCACATTCAATTACCTTCAAAACAAGACCAAGTTTAAGTGAATCGGAGCTCGTATGTGAAAGTTGAGTTTTGGCCCTCTTTTGTACATTGTATATTTTCGCGGTTTTCGACCTTGTATTTTATGTATACATTTTCTTTATCAATAAAAATCTAAAAAATGAAGATTAAGGTGTCTTTTATTTATCTTTGATTTCTCTATATTTTTTTAGGTTTTTATCTTGTTTTAAAAATGACAAAAAAATTAGAAAACCCAAAAATCAAGGTATTCTATGTACATGAGATACCCCAAAAATTCACTTTTCACATTTGACCGAATTTGGCTTTGATGTCTTCATGAAAGTTGTAGATCTCGTCGAGACGAGCATTTTTTGAGAAGGAACTTTTTCGATCCGAGGTCATTTGCTTATTTTTATCGATTTTACAAAGGTTTTTATTCTCGAAATTTCTGATGCTGACACGTGGCAGTCCCAGAGGCCGCCACGTGTCAGCCATTTTTGGCCCCTTTTATACTCGTTTTTTAAAAAAATTAAAGGGCACACACGTGCGTCGCACGTGCCTCTCCCCTTCTCTCTTTCACCCGCCACGTGGCGCGGTTCCGGGGACCCGTCTTCTTCCCTGCGCCCCTTTGACCGCTCCGCCGCACTCCTCGCAACCATCTCCCTAGAAATGGCGCCATCTGACGAGTCCATGCCCTTTAATTTTTTATGATTTTTTATGAATTTTTCAGATGGCGCCGTTGCCGGGGAGGCAAACGGCTTAGATTTTTGTTTTGAAAATTTTCGTTCGGTTTTCCGAATTCGGGTAGTCTGACCCCCAAATTTTTCATTGTAAATCCCATAATTTTTTTTCAGCATTTATTTTCTTATTTTATTATTTTCTGAGTCACTCTCTGACATTCTCTCTCTTATTTTTCTTGCGAGGTACCCGACGTACGTGGAGCAGTTTTTCAAAAAAAACCCGACGCATCTTCACCGACATCCGAAAAGCCGCAATTAATTTAAGATCGAGTCGAGTCATGAGAGAGCGTAGAGTCTAAGTTTTTAATTTCTGCAAATTTTAATTTCTGCTCATTTATAGCGGTGTCCGTTTGGACTCTCGCGTGTGTAAAAAGACTCTGAACTTTATTTGTGGTGTGTCGTGGCATGTTTCACTCTCCGATGAGGGTGGGGCCCAACTTGAGTGGCGATTAGGATAGGCCTGCACATACGGCTCTCAGAGCATTTTTATTTTTTTGATTGTGCTCGTAGGATCTTAAGCCACACTGCACTTTAATTGAGACGCACATAGATCGTTCAACTTAGCCAAATTTAACTCAATTCTTCCCCGCTAATAGAACTTTCTGCTTAGGTGCGGTTTTCATCGGCTTGCATACATTTAGAGTAATTTTTCAATTCTGTCTAGCATCCCACATGAAGATTGCGAGGATTTACTGTAAGTCTTCTAATTGAGCATCCATCATAGTTTTCCGCGTGCATCGGCTTTTCCCGAATTCCTCCCTCTTGTTTTATCACATAAATCTAAAGGAAATTGGGACTGGACGGTAGACGTGTATTTATGCTCATTCAAATTCTTCAGTGATCACCTAATTAAAATTAGGACTGCCAACTATAACCGATCTTAATAACCCATAAAATCAAGAATTTCTATGGGAGAGCAACCCCGACCTTGGATGATTTTATTTTTCTAAGTGAGCGAGAGACGACACTTAAGGATAGAGCCCAAATCCGAAATCTCATCTCGCTAAATTTTTGCCAAGATTGATTTATCACCAACTAAAATCGAAAAGATAATAGCCGAGCTCTTACGGCTTCATTGTGTGCGTTGGTGAACCCGGGGTTTGAATTGTGTTTGCATTGGTGTGCGTGAACCGATTTCAAGATCAATAGCCGCACATTTGATTACTCTTGACTATCCCATGCAATCATCTCTCCTCTTTTCTTGATAATGGAATTCTTGTACAAAAACAGACCCAACCCCTCATTCCTTTCAACTCTTTCAGAAATGACCGAGAATCCATCAGAACTATACTATGAAAACGAATTCGTGTCGGTTAGACCCAAAACACCTCCTCCAAGAGACTCTCAACCACCATCTCTTTTTACCAATCTGATATGCTTCATGAATGACAATCATCTATTTCCAGACCTGACAAATCAACAACTGACTGAGGTCTCCACTTCTTCATATATCAATCCTCTCTACACCGATCATGCAATTCATCCATCATATTCGGTGAACATCAATCCATCATTCCTGGGAGATGACAACCACATTATCGAATTGAACACTTCTTTACCTTGTCCTTCGACTCTGCCCTGGAACATTAATGAACAATCATCATCTTGGATTGACCATGACAACCCCCTCTTCAGACATGACGATCAGACAGAGGACTGGACTGACTACATAGAAACACATGAGCCCTGTTTGCTGACTCCACCATACCAAGATCCGACCACTCAAGATCAAAGGAATAAATTTTACTCGGACCGACTCTACATGTCTGGATCATAAGAGCGGCCGCCTTCCATGATTATTGAGGAAATATTTTCTGAAATTAATGATCATATATTGAATATTCCAAGAAATTCTCCTCTCAGCACAAACGAGAAAATGGAAGATGAAATTATCAAACACAGACCGACTGCGCCCATGATTGATCATGAATTGAATTTTGCGGATGATATTTCGAGGATAAAAACAAGATTCGAATTGATGGAGGATAGATTTCAAAAATTCACCGACCGATTCATCGCATTCTATGGTAGCTCGGACATTAAAATAAATGAGGAAATGATTGGATCTGAGATTGAAAATTCTGAGGATATTCAGGGACATAGGGACGATTCTAACAATATCACTTCTGCATATTATTTCCTTAGAAATGACTATGTCGCTGACCATCACCCAGAACACCAGAACCCCTGCTCAGCTGAAGAACACACCACACCCCCACACCACACAGAAAATACCAAAAAAATAGAAATATTTGAAAACCACAAAAAAATTGGAAATTTAGAAAATTTCATAAAAATTGAGACTAAAGACGATCTGAGGAATTAAAATCCGACTGTACGGGAAGCACTAGGAAAGAAATTGATTTTTGAACTTCCCTTTCTACAGGCCATTGAACACTTCCCCGACTTTAAAAGATTTTTAACAGAAAAATTAACTATGAAAAAGTCGGGCAGGATTAGAACCAAAACCGAGAGACATATATTGTCAATGACGTCCTCCTTGGTGTTGAGGAGAAAAACCAAGAGCCGCATAGTGAAGCGGTTGCCTAAATTTGACTGCGAAATCAAAGACACAATTTTCACCCATGCTCGGATTGATGATGATTCATCGTTTAATATCCTCCCGACCTCTGTATTTCACGAACTCAAACTCGGACCGATTCTGAAGAAACAAGAGATTATTCAATTAGCGGACCGATCTATAAAGCGACCGAGAGGAATCATTTCTGTCATCATAAAATTCCAAGGTGCTCCGCTCAAAGTAGAATTCACGATCATTGATATTGAGCATCAAGGAGAATTCACCCAGTCTCCAATCATTCTCGGAAAGCCATTCTTGGCATTGGCCAAGGCAATTATTGATTGTGAGACTCGGGAAATCAATTTCACAGCATTGGAAGCACTTAGATCTGACCTTATCTTTGAGGAACCACAATCGCCTGAGGCACCCACGAAGTCCCCAACAACCTTAACCATGAAGCGGTAGAAGAGCCCTACCCCGCAGCCACACCTGAGATAGCGGTTGTGGATAAGACTGTCGGTTTAGAGACTCTCCCTAGTATTTCAATTCATGTGGATCTCAAAATAGATAAATCCTTCTACTACGATCTTGAAACGTATGCATGGTCGCACCCTGGAGCAACATTCTCTGAATACTTGAACCAAATCATACCAAACCGCGAGTGCTCAAACATTCGAGAGACTAAGAACAAGCACTCAGACCAAGCACCGACCAAGGAGAATTCCAATGGCTATTCATCTGGATACTCAAGTGAACCGACACCTTCATGACGAAATAAAAAGAGAGTCACCTTCTCGGAAGAGGAATCAACTGATGATCTCTCATCAAGTCCGGAAAAGGTGGTCTACATGAGTGAAGTCTGTTCGACAGCTCTAAAACCATATCTTCGCAAGGATCCAAAATTCAATTCTCGTTGGACAACTCCCGTTCCTAACTACTACTCATCCAAAGCTGATGCTCCTGCCCTCTTCAAGTACAGTGGAATTATTTCGTATGAGCTAACTGAAACCGGTGCTTCTGAGTATTCATCTGAGGACAAATCGATTGACCCTAAGAAGGAACGAATTCTGAGGAAACAACTGAAGAAACATAAAGACCAGAATACTTGGAGTATGTCCACTTTCAAGTACTATTCCTCTGAGGATAACTCTGATGATGGATATCTTTCATCTAACTCAAACACTTCATCTATTATCCATCATGATTTTTCTGAGGATGACACTGATCATAGTTGGGAATCATATGCCTCATCTCTGACTCATCATTACGATCTCCCACCGCAGGCTCACAAGAAGATCAGCTGAAAACCGCCTTAATCATCGGCTACCCACCCTCCCTCCCGACCACATCGGTCTCCTTGTACAGCTTCTTCCTCTACTTAGGTCAAGGCTTAAGTATAGGGGGGACTGATGCCATCTGTACATACCATCCTTCTCCTTCCTCCAATCACTTCACTTCCACCTCCTTCCATATTTAGGCTGATCAGAGCCTAAGTATAGGGGGAACCGACACCCACCTGTTTATACTCTCCTCATTTCCCGACCGCTTTATTTTTCTTTTCTTTTTTCACTCTCTTACTCTTAGCCCGAGCTATGTCTTCTTTATGCTTCTTGTGCTCTGAGGACACAGCACTCGCTAAGTATAGGGGGGTCTGTATATACTGTGTATATATTTTACCCATATCTCGTACTTTTGCGTAAGTCTATATGTATTTACGGGGTGGGTACTAACTTGAAAAAAAACAAAACAAAACAAAAAAACAAAACAAAACAACAAACAAGCACACACAAAAAAGTTTTTCTACTAACACTAACAGTGCCCAAAAAATTTTGAAAAATAAAAGAAGGCTTCTTATTCCATTTTCTGCATAAAAAATCCCTTGCATAAAATGTCAAAAATAAAAATAATAATAAAACAACAAAAAAATCAAAAAAAATTGTGTCTGCATTGCACACACCTGCACTTCATCCAACATCGCATGCATTTGCATCTGTGAAAAGTCATTGGGTTCCGAACCGAGTTATGAGTAGAAACCGAGAGTGGTCTGGACTTGACCTTAATCCACCTAATTTTCAGAGGAACTTCACCGAGAAATAGGATTTTAAGAGCTTCAGGTCTTTTTGACTTAATTCCTTAAGTTCCACATGACAATGTACAGCGTTTGACTCTTAGTGTCTAACCTGGTCTCTTCATTCTGGGTACAACTCTGGAATAGGGAATTAATTCGCACACTCGCACTATGCACTTAGCTCAACTCAGACGGCATGTTGGAAGACTGTGTGCGTCTCTTTTCTAGTAGCGTGGAAATCTAAAGACCGGAGTACGGGTTGAAATAAAGCTTCGGAAAAGGGATGGATGGCTGGGCACAATTTTTTCTAAGACCCCAAAAAATGTACGGAACAAAAAGATTCTATATCCGTAGGGGCACAACAAGATCCAGGCAGAACCACCAAAAATTCCAAATACAAGGAAGCAATTACCAAACAAAATCTGACCAAAAAGGTCCAAGATTCAAGAACCTACAAATCTTGGTGAAGACTCGGCTACACTGGCCATCTTCACAAGGAGAGGTGACTACACTGGCCACCCTCTAGTTCTTTTCCCCTTCTTCTATCTTCTCCCTCATTCGATTGTGAACATAGCGCGACAGACCTTAGAAGGAAATACCTGACTCCCCGAGGACGAGTTACTGGAGAGGAGAGGAGCATGGTAGACCAGCATTCTGAATGGGAAGAGCTAAAAACCCTTCACACACATGAGTCGGTTATTCAATATTCATAGGGTATACTTTGGGAAGAGGATTGATCTAAGATGACTTCTGAGCCGAAACTGTGACAATGATGTGTAGAACTTGAGGGCTGTTGATTTTAAAATTCTAAGTCTCACAGAAGTTCCGACACATTATTAATCCAAAGGTCGATTTTAGTTTCAGTTTCACCTTCAGTTCATGGTCTTGGTATGGAACCCAATCTCATTTCACTTCATGGCATTTCTTTTTGATGCTCAAGGACGAGCATGGTTTAAGTATAGGGGGATGATGAATCTCGGATTCACCACTCTAAGTCTCATTAATTAAGCTCAAGTCCCTCAAAATCAACTGCATTTCTACATTTATTTCGCATAACTAGCATTCATGCATGATTTCATAAGAATTGCATTTTAGCATTAATTTCTGCATAAAATAAGAAGCCAAAAATCTAAGCCAAAGTTGACCTATAAATAGCCTAACTTCCCCTATTTTTAACTCCTCCATGCTAACTCCGAATGACACAAAACGATCTCCACTGTGTACACATCACTAACAAGAATAAATGAAAAATACAAAAAAATCACTAATCCTGTTAAGTGGACCAAAAACCCAAACCCTAGTTTCACGATTTTCGGACTAAAAGCCACATATCTTCCCCATCCAGTGTCCAATCTGATCCTACTCACGTTTGAACTAATGCACATTCAATTACCTTCAAAACAAGACCAAGTTCAAGTGAATCGGAGCTCGTATGTGAAAGCTGGGGTTTGGCCCTCTTTTGTACATTGTATATTTTCGCGGTTTTCGACCTTGTATTTTATGTATATATTATCTTTATCAATAAAAATCCAAAAAATTAGATTAAGGTGTCTTTTATTTATCTTTGATTTCTCTATATTTTTTCGGGTTTTTATCTTGTTTTAAAAATGACAAAAAAATTAAAAAACCCAAAAATCAAGGTATTCTATGTACATGAGATACCCCAAAAATTCACTTTTTACATTTGACCGAATTTGGCTTTGATGTCTTCATGAAAGTTGTAGATCTCATCGAGAAGAGCATTTTTTGTGAAGGAACTTTTTCGATCCGAGGTCATTTGCTAATTTTTATCGATTTTACAAAGGTTTTTATTCTCGAATTTTTTGATGTTGACACGTGGCAGTCCTAGAGGCTGCCACGTGTCAGCCATTTTGGCCCCTTTTATACTCGTTTTTTTAAAAATATTAAAGGGAACGCATGTGCGTCGCACGTGCCTCGCCCTTCTCTCTCACCCGCCACGTGGCGCGGTTCCAGCCGTTCGATCTCGGCCGATCGAACGGCCGAGGACCCGTCTTCTTCCCTATGCCCCTTTGACCGCTCCGCCGCACTCCTCGCAACCGTCTCCCCCGCACCGCGCAACGGCCAACTGCCGCCCCCAATCTCACGCACCGCCCCTATCTCCGTAACCCTCGCTTCCAAAACAACCTCCGCACCTGTCGCTCGCCGACCCTTGTTATTTAAAAGCTCCGCCGACCCTAACCCCCTTTATCCACCGATTACCCCTTGGTCCACCTCGCAGCGGTGACAGCGCCGGCGAGCCGCCATCGCAGCGAGATCCGAGGGTCTACCGGCCCTCGTTGCAGCGCGGCCTCCCTCCGCCACTACTGCTCCAGCCCCGGCAGTCCTCTTCCGTCGAGCCAACGCTATTCAACTACCGCTGTACTCCATCTGCTACGCCTCCAACCCCGAGGTTCTTCTCCGACTCTGCCTCAGATCGCCTGCAACCATCTCCGACGACCGTCCCCGATCACCTCTGCCTGGCTTCTTCATCGACTCGCCCACGAGCCACCGCTTCATCGACCAGAACCTTCACCGACCACCGCCTTCAACACATCCTACGACACCACTGCTCCGCCTCGTCTTCACCATCAACTCCTCCAGCAGCCACGACGTCAACCACCATGCTACTTCATCACAGGTCTTCATCGAGCTTTTTCGACAACCGACAAACCACCACCGCAAGCTCCATCGACTTCAGCCGTCTCCGTGCCTTCATCGACTACCACCGCAGGCAGGGCCTTCTTCATCACGTCACCGGAGCTCCGCCAACCCCGCCACTCCTCCGCCGCTCACCGGGCGCGTGAGTCCCGAGGCCCTCCCACGTGCGGGGCACGTGTGGGAGGGACCGCCCACGACAGCGTGACGTCAGCCTAGGTCACGTGCTTCGCACGTGACCTTGGGTAATTTATACGCACTCCCCCAAAAGATTTCCATTCAGCACATTAGTATAGGGTCACGTGCATTGCACGTGCCCCCTTGGGCAAATTGCAAGCAACCCCGGCCTCTCTCCATATTTGCGCGTCAGTCCACCAAGCCAAGGGCACGCGCACAACACGTGCCTCTTGGTAAAATTGCAGAAACACTCCCCTTTGTTTCGGTAATTACTTGTAGGTCCCCCTCTGCACATTTTATTTTTATTTTATTTATTGTTGATTGCATTTGCACCCCTGTGTTCCCCCATAACTTTGGATATCTTCTCTACATTATTTTATTATCAAAAAAATAGCACTATGTTTTTGCTTAATTCTCTACATTTTGATATACTGTGGATATTTTTCTGATTAATGGTTAATTAATAATCAATTATTCTGTAAAAAATCATGAAGTTTACCCAGTTTGTGCTCTAAATTTTGTAATTGATTAACCGGTGCTCTAAAAATCCCCGAAAAATCACAGACTGTAGAGTTAATTTTGATTGACATTGTGCCCAAAAAATCTTTTCATTTGCATGCATTATTTGCCCTGTAAAAATCATTTTGCATATTTCACTATTTAATTTTTAATAGGTATTCATCCCCACATTTTTGAGGTTTAGGATTTTTCTAAGATCCATTACCTAGTGATAGATCTTAGATAATTTTCTATCTTGAAAATAAGTAGGTTAATATTTATTATAATTAAATATTGAAAATCATCCTATTTGCATTTAAAAATTCATAAAAAATCATATTGCATCTAAAAAAATTCCAAAAAATTTACAGTGCATTGATTTCATCGTCATTTACATAGTGGCCAAGTTTTGTATTTTTTGGACACTGTTTGATCGAATTTTACATTTTAGTCCCTAAAATGGGCTGAATTTGCATCGTACATCCCTTTATTGCATTGAAAATTCCAAAAAAAAGACCGCCTTGAAAACCGAACACGAAATTGGATAGACATATCTCTAGGTTGTTCCTTTGCCTCCTTGTGATTGACCTTGGGACTTGCCCAAGTAAAATAAACATAAAAACCACTTGATTAAAATTAAATAAAATTTGTGGTTATTTCTTGACCGTTTCCGATCGCCACCTACAATGAACGTTTTATTATTTTCACACACGCACAAAGATAAAAACAACTTTTTAACACCGCGGATTTCGGACTCGTCAATGGACCTTGTTCTTGATCGGACACCTTTGAGCTACTCTGGAAGAACAACTTAAGAATACCTCGATGTTGAGCTTCTATCTCTCCACCAACATGATCTAGACATACTCTTGTGCTGATGAGATGCTCCTCGCATTCCTGGATTGGTTCTACAGCTGATGGGGTGTCAAAAAGCTCCAGGCCTCCACACCGGAGATGACCTACAAGTCTGAGTCTGGGATCCAGATGGAGTATTTTGGCTCCCAGACATGCACAAAATGGTCAACGACTGAAGGGAATGCTCCTCGACCTGTTGTGGGGTGTAAAAATGGGTGGAAATTGACGGTGGAGGTGCTCTGACGAGCGACGAAGATCAAGCACCTGATTCTTAGATCTGTGCGAGATCTGGGGTGGAGGATGGGTCGAGATGATAGAGGATGAAGAGATAAAGGTGTGAGAGTGGTTAAAGGGTCAGTCAACAATCGAAAACAAGCAGAATAGAGACCATTACCTATAACTCTGATGAAATACATTTTTTGGATTTTAAGCAAATCAAAACGAAACCACATGAAATAAATGGCAGAACTAAGCTACTGCTACACCTAGGATTTGAAAGAACTGAAAACAAAGGCTCATCGGATGAGAAATGGGCAGGAACTGAACCACATGGAGCTTGCTCCGACGATGTTGAATCACCTCATCCGTGTTGCAAATCAGGAGGCTCCTCTCACTTTCACTTAGGGCAAGCTCCATTACGGATTTTTGGGGAGAAGCTATGGTTAAAAAGGGATTAAATTTCAAAAACATGCAGAGGATAGTATATATACAAATGACTGAGAGGCGATGTTCGACTAGGGCTTGTGCACAGATCGATGAAGATGGTTCTCATTGGAGCATCAGTAGAGGATCAAAGATGTTAGGTGCAAGTTTTTCATGAAGGACTCGAGGTCAAATGTCGTAGGGAACATCGAAGAAAAATCAAAGAAGAAGGGCTTGGACCTGGTAAAGGTGGGTCCTTGTGCGAAGAAGGGAGAGGTCAACCCTCAAACGCACATGATAGGCTCATGTATGACACTACGTTACAAAAAGCCACTTAAAGAGGAAATTTTTTATTTTTTAAATAAAAAATGATTTTATTAATTAAAACTCAAAACATAAAAGTTGCTCCTTATTTAATGTACTATTTTAGGTTATTTTTATTTATTTATATTGGTTTATTATTACATGTTACTTTTTTACAAGTGTAATTATATGTATTTATATCTATGTTTTATGTATTTGATATTTATTTTATATTTTAATATTTAATATCATATTTACATATTTTATTTATTTATATTGTAATTAAATACATATTTACATATTTGTATTCTTATTTTTATGAATTTATCTGTATACTTAAATAAATATGGGTATATATATCACAGATGCACTATACCCATATATTTTACTCTATTATTTGTTTTAGTGAAATTTTAATGGTTTTATTTTATGCTTGTATTTTTAATAAGTTTTAAATAATATATACAAGTATTTAAACATATAAAAGAGTAAAATATAATGAATAAGTTAGATGAATAAAATGTATAGGTATATAGTACAATGGGACCCCAAAAAAGCTGGCTTTTGTATCTTAACTCCATTTTAATGAATCTTTATTATATATATAATTTAATTTGGAATAGGATGGAGGTGAGTTTGATTAATTTTGAGTTCATATGGAGAATATATTGATCTATGAAGTTTGGTTTACAACTTTTTCATCGGTGTGTCCTGAATGCGTAGTGCATTATTTTTATCTGCAATTGTTTTTGTATTTTTCTATACATTAATATGTACATGATTTATGTTGAATATTTATTTTATTTGGTCTATGTATGAGTATGTATAAATTAGTGTAATTTTATCTATATGCAGTGTATTGAACACATGGGGTTTCTAGGTCTCTGTGTCATTTTGTCTGTATTCTTTTGCTCTTATCTCCCTTTACTTTATTCCTTGTCGACCAAATCAACATTGACAATCTCAAGGTTTATGATCAGACAATATTTACAATACTTCCTTTATTTTCTTCTCTTTATTCATTTATTTTATATTTAAATACATATATTTATGTACTATTTACATATAACAATCAGTGCATTAATTTATACTAGTTAGATATATTTACATGCAATTATCTATGGATTTAAATCTAAAATAAAGGAATAAAGGTGAATGAATGGGTATTCATTACCAGTAAGTTCCTGCTTCGTTGGATCAACTTGAGATAGGATGTCTCTTCGTTTAGGGATGCGTGGATCACAAGTACGCTTCAAGAGGTAACCCAAGTTTTTGTTTGTGATCTCGATGAAACGACATGGGTATGGTTCCCATGTCATGTGGTTTCATCCAAATATTTTTTAATTTCCTATGCTATTGCGACGTATATGACAAGTTTTGTTTTGTCAGATATGACCTGACTCACACACTTCCGTGATGCGCAAGTCAATTTCATTAAATCGACTCCCTTTAAGGAATATGTGGACTCCAAAGGTCCTATGACCTTCTTCGATTGGACAGACTTTGATTGTCCAAGAAAACTACAATGCTTGAAATTAACACTAAGACTCCTTGTGTAAAGTGTTATCTTTTCATGATATTGACATCAGAGATATATTATTATACCATCATATCAGTATGAGCACAATAAGGAATAATAATATCTTTGACAAAATAGCACAAGTGAACAATAATAACCCTTGTAAAATAATATAGATAGTGATGTCGCCTATAGAAAATATCTTTGACTAGTTGAACAGGAGCTTGAGAACTTAGAAGTGATAAAATGTTATCATTGAGAGATTTCATGGATTAGAATAATCAGAGTAGCTCATAGATCTAGAAATATCGACTAAAATACTCAAGAACTGAAGAAAAGGAAAGCTAAAAGGAGAAGACATACATCTAGAATGCTTTGATGTCTGTTGTGTGTTGTGGTATGTCTTCTAATAATGGGTTTAGGGTCCTTCATATAGCGGTAGGGTTTATCCTTCTAAAATATAGTCGTTGGACATAAATCTAGTAAGAAATCATGAATATATTATTGTATTGAGTATGTAGGAGTTGATTGCCTAGGCAAGGTGGATTAATCGTGTTAGCTTCGATTGATCGATCAAAAGTAGATGTTAAAAGCTATTGGCTGTGAATTTAATGGATGGTTAATCATGATACTAGGTTTGCATGAGAGGTTTGCATGGTATTGCACAAGTTTTCTTAAATGATGGAAAAATTGAGATAATTTTGATGAACTAATAAGTTAAGTGTATATAGAGAATCTTAGCCTTTGATGTTTTCATCAAATTTACTGAGAAGGACATGATGAAGTTTTTGTACTCGGGCTCGTTATTCATCACATGTAGCACTTTAGAGAAGTATTAAAACAATCATTGATCCATGGCCTTTGCTCGAGCTTTGTTATGAAAGTTTGATTTTTTATGTACACACCTTGAAATCTATGAAACATTCCCACGGTTTCCATAACATTCAGAAAAATCCACAAAACAGGGGATTGATCGAACTATTTTAGCATTTTTCTGTACAATTGTGTAATTTTTGGCATTTTATTTTATTCTTATATACTATTAGCATTCATTATCTAAATCTTGCATAAAATAGGACATGATATCTAGCATCCCTAACAAACAAGCGACTTGTACATTTCTTAAATATATAAGAATAAATACTTAAAGAAAAATATTTATATTAAATATTCATGTTATTATTTTCGAAAAAGAAAACACCATAAGTAAGTAAACAATAGCATATGTCATCTGAATTAATTAGAATTAAATATAGACTCTGTAGTTTTTAAAAAACTAAAAAATGCATATGTAGACTATTATTAGTTAAACAATTCTAGCAGTTATATTTTGAGTATGAAATTATCCAAAAGCCTGTCTAATATCACGTATATATATTCCTAGTATGGTAAGCATTCCATAGAAAGATATTAAATGTGCCTTTATATTTTTTTGAAGTTAAAATACTCCATAATTTATATAACAAATATTAGATAAAAACACAAAGACAATATCAAAAGTAATATAAATATAAACTACAAGAATATGCATTTAATTTCTTACAATTTTAATTCATGTTTTTTACGTATTAAATAGCGTTGAAAATAGTTCAACATAAACAAAGAAATTAAATATTCAATATAAATAAATACAAAACATAAAAAATTGAAAAATCACTTGATTTGGTAATAATTCCACTTTATACATATACATTCTTTAAGTATACATTACATATTAGTTTATTACCTTAAAATAATAAAACCAAGTACAAATTACTAAACTTTAAAAACTCAATTAAAAATACTATATAATAATAAATAAAATCAATGAAAATAAAAAAATTACATGAAAAATATAAAAATTGAATAAATACCTGAACATCCAAAAAATATATATAACACATGAAATTATGTAAGTATAAAAGTAATACAAAATAACATATGCACTTAAGATCAAATGAAATATTAATTTTATTGAAAAATACATAAAAATGATTTAAACTAAATAATAATTATGAGCATTCCTAAGACCGTACCTTCATGATATCAATAATTGGGATGTAAATTCATATCATTTATAAATACAATATAAAAATATTATAGTGATAATTATATCTTCTTAAAGAATAAAAACTAAGTAAAATAATAACATACTCATAAAGGTTCATATACTTATAGCTGTTGGCTTTTACCAATATGTAATGCTTTTGTAGGCTAATATAAGCAAAATCGTGTTTTGTGCTCTATGTCATTATCAGACTCTTACCCAACAATAGCATTTTGTGCTATATGAGTCATTAAAATGACAAATAATAAATGGAACAAGGAATCCACCTATCGAATGTATAGAATGACCTTCTACATGCTAGTTTCACTGAGTGTGCAGGTGTTAAACAATAAGAGAGTTAGTATATTCATCTTATTATAATGCTTAATGCTAGTCTCATTACTAGTAGTTGCTAATGGCATTACCTTTTGTGGAACTAATAGGAGTAACTTAATAATTGTAGTAACAGTAGTGGTCGAGATATGTCTGAGCTTTGTTAGATTCTAGCAACAAACACGCTCTCATACATTTTTTGGTTTTTTTAGAGATGCGCTATCATGAATACTTTTAAGAGATTTTGGTATACATTTCTACATACATGTGTATTAATGATTGAACATAGACATTTTATATGTGATTAAAGAGAATGAACATGGTTAGCTATTTTGATATTATATTCTCTCCTATGATTGGATGTTTCAAACGTTAACTTAATACACACGAGATGTTTTTGATGAGTACCAAAGTTCGACGATGACGGTTGAGATAGGGTGTCGTATGTGCACTATATGTATCACCATTCAATTTATTTTCATTTTTGCTAAAATTTCATATGGAGCTATATGATCATAACCAAAGAATAATTGAACACACAATTTAGTTATTTACAAAGAATAACTTATATAGTGAAATAATCGATAAGGTCGAACATAATTCTTGTAATGTTTATTGCCTATTAGTTTGATGTAAGAAAGATGTCGACATAATCGAAGAATCATTATACATGCATTTCATTTATTTACAAGAAATAACTCATGTAGTGAAATATATAATCGATAAGGTCAAACATAATTCTACAAAATTATAGTTTCTATATTATATCCATTTTTTAATGTATGTATGCATGCATTGCTTGATTGAATATATAATTGAATGTTATTGCAACTTGTTCTAATCAACCATTGTTTTTTATGTTACATTATACACCTTAACTCTAGTGTACTTGCTATCCTACATGTTACCCTCACCTCCACTGGTCATCTCATTCCTAATATTGGTTGTGAGTATGGGAAAGACAAAGGTGAGTAACAGAGTCTAAGGATGATTATAATTCACAATCTTTGCATGTTTACACATATGGACTTAAGAAATTACGTAGATTTGGACTAGTTGGAATCTTCATATGAACACTATGCCTTAGAGTGAAATGAACCGTGGTTGCAAGCAAGTAAATAACAATTTGATACATAGAATATTGTACCATGCCACAGAGATATTAAAATATTATGCCTTACATATTTTTACAAATATGAATTGACGTGAAGTTGGTGTGATGGTATGCTCTCGGCTTTCTTCAACATCATATGTACACGTTAAAGGGGCATTACCATTGAAAAAATATCAAAATCTTCCGTCATCGCTAATTGCAAAGAATATTCCCATTTTTTTACACTGTACATTGGGCTCCTTCGTTAGTAGCCTCTATTCAAGTGCAAAGTTGACATTATAGACACAATCTAACCACATATTACATGACGAAAATGGGTAGCCCACATAGGGTGGATCATGGGCCTCGACCCGTTCCAACCCGGGAAAGCCCAGCCCAGGCCTATCAAAATTTCTTGAGCTTGGGGTCGGGTCGAGGCTCGGATTTTTGAGCAATCCTAGGACCCGAGCCCGGTGAAGGATATGAGAAGATCCTAAAGCGCATCACGGAAGCGTGTGGATCGCATCGAATGCGATCGGGAGCGACTAGTCGCACTAATTGCTCCGGGCAGCGGAATTTAAAAATTTTAAATGTGATGAAACCACATGATCCAAGAACCTTTCTCGGATCATTTCATCTAAACCACAATAGGTATTAAGGTTACCTCTTGAAGCGTGGTTGCCATCGAGTCTCTAAACCAAGAGACCTCCTGTCTCAAGTCATATCCGTCGGAGGAGACGCTTGCGAGCGCGTTGATGAGATGCGTACTTCTCACAATCCATGTTGATGATCCAAGCGACGAATCTCCTAATCTCGTCACACGAAATATGACATCTTCTTCACGAGCGAGGCGCACCGAAGGAGACGGAGATCCATGAGCAAGTACTCCGGTAGTAACGACGATGTTGCGGTGATGACGACTCTCTCAATGGCTCCATGGTAGACGGCCATATGAGAGAGAGGGGAGAGGCACATGACATGTATAGAGGGAGGAGAGAGCATATGTTGTTGTCGAAAAATGTGTCTCGAAGAGCAAGGGGTGCCTCTTCTTATATAGGGTTTTGGGAGTCCATGGATCTCAATCCATGGACAACACACAATCAATGGTTGAGATTGATTCGTGTTTCTTTCAATGGCTAAGATATTGTTGTAAAAATACAACAACAATTGATTTAATTTTGAATCAATTTAGATTGATAAATCAATATAATTTATCCCAATTTAAATTATTTTGACTAATCTTGGAGATAATGAGGAGATAAACCGCATCCCTTAAAAAAGGGGGGACGGCTACCAGTCATCTCATAAGATCTCATTATCTCATGAGATCCCATTATCTCATGAGATCCCATTATCTCATGATATCTCATTATCTCATGATATCTCCAAGATTTACAACAACAATTGTTGTAAATATTTTTCACAAAAATAATTCACAATTATCTTGTGAAAAACTTCAATCAAGCCATTAAAATTATGTGAATCTCATTCACAACTCAAAACAAAATATAATTATATTTTCAAATAATCTTTCAATGTGAATCCAATTCACATTAACAATTAATCAACAAATATAAATCATAATATGCTCTCTCTCTAATATAATAAATCGCATTTATATCACATTTAATTATCCATTTTCTCAATGCTCGGATACATATATCAACAATGAAATTATCCATGAACTCTTTCAAGGATAATACGCTTTCTCTGCGGATACTTGGAGATAAGGACAGGGCGATTGTATAGTTCCACGTATAGTGACTTGGATATTGAGATCACATCTCAAATCCAGATCTTGCGGACCTCCCATAGATGCTTGATTAAATCAAGACCGCAAATCTAATCTTCTCATTACATCTGAATCACATTCAGATCAATGTCCAACATTTGGACTAAGATCAGATTATTTCTCTATGAGAGGAGTCACTAAAATCCAGACTTGTTTCATCACTCCCTCGGAATGGAAGCGTCATGGTTATACAGTCATTTATGATCACATCACCCTCAGGCATTCCTAATACATGTACATCCTGCATACTGGAAGACCCAGAATAAACCTGAAGTATAAGATCAATTTTACACTGTCTACTTCAGAGTTTTATCATCAAGTTTCTCATTCGATCATTGGGAGTTGGTATCAATCATATGCTTTCCAAAAGCATATATCATACCCCGGTGTTGATCATATACTTTTTTAAAAGTATATATCAAAGCTACAAATTCAGTCAAGCTTCCAAACCGAGACTACCATGCACGGAAATTGATTCTTCCCAATATCTCACGAGTGAGCTCATGTCTTCTGGTTCAGTAGTGAACATGTATGATCCCTTTGAGAGATCGTATTACTCATATGCTCTTATATGCACACCAGCACGTCGGTGTATAGACCTTGATTAGGTCATCAACTTATTGGTCTGCCAAATGTACATACTCAAACATATAGTAACACATCTGTCTCCGATCAGAGGATGTGTGCCTATATCGTGATAGCATACGACATAGGACTTTGGTTATCTCGATCTCGTTAAGTCAACTCTTTGACCTAACTAATCTGACACCTCCGAATCTCTATTCTCATGCAGAGGACATGCATCAAGAGGTCAGTCAGATATCGGCCAAGTGAGAAAGGATTGCCATCTCCTACTCAGGCTGGAGATCATCTCTTAACAATTATTTGACGGCACTTGATGAGCCCTCAATATAACTCTTTAGATATTCATCCAATCACCAGCCTCTATGATTCAATAATTGAATCAACAGCTGTATGATCATTAAGATGCCCAAGGGAATGATATTAGCAATAACATTTATTGCATAATGGCTTGCAGTGGGCTCGCATGTCCAACAATCTCCCACTAGCCCAAAAGAGATATTAGTGGGTTAATCATTAAACCCACACTCATGTAACAATCACTGGATATTTAGAAAAATAGCTAGGTAAGTTGATCAGTCACTCTGTTCCCGAGAGACTACTCCAAGTCCTTTTACGACACTTCCATATCCCCTATAACAGTGCTTGCATCCAATGCGAATGTTGCATATTATGCAACCAATACTCAATCTTGTCACTTATAGTGTCCTTGACACTATAGCTTAATAATTGTTATAACCAGTATGTCCATAATCCTTATCAGGATACCCTTAACCCTTATTCCTGGAGATCTCTATCTCCTAAGGTATACATAATTAAGACCTTTTAGATCACTATATATAAAGTCTTAAGTTCTTGAAGATAAGACTTTGAGATCACTATCTCAAAAAACTTTTGAAGATATTGTTATTACTGCAATCAAGTGTTTTATCTCCTTAGTAGGATTAGTAACATTTACTACTCCCACTGCATGGAAGATATCTGACTTTTGTACACATGTAGCATACACCCGATCTCTCACAACTGATGCACAAGGGCAAACAATTTTAGTATTCACTTCCTCAACTCTTTGAGGTGCTATCTCTTTAGATAGGTCAGTACCATATCTTAAGGGAAGGAAGCCTTTCTTGGAATTTTCCATAAAATGGAACATGTCCAAGGTGTACTACTAATGTGACAGTCCCAATACCCTCTTCTCTTTGCTTCTGAACATCTTCAGAACTAAGATCCAAGAGGTATCCTTGAGATCATATGAAACATTTATTACTATCCTTATATCATTCCAAATGATTAGGGTATCATCTACATACAACATGATGAACACAATGACACTCCCACTAAGCTTCACATGATACATCAAGATTCTATCTGAAATCATAACATTTATGATTCCATCAAATCTAATGTTCCAACTACAAGAAGCTTATTTGAGTCCACAGATGGAGTTTCTTTAGCTTGCACAGCTCACTTTCCTCAACTATGAAGCCCTGGGGCTAGTTCATGTGAATATCCTTAGAGATATTCGTGGAGGAATGCAATCCTGACTTCCGTCTTGAAGATGTCAAAGTCAAGTTGTGTAGCTATAATTTAGCAATAATCTGATGAGTTTAAGCATGGTCACTGGAGAGCAAGTCTCATTGCAAGCGATGTCTTCTATTCAGTGTGTAGATCGTGGATACGAGCCGTGCTTTAAAGGTTTCTACCTTCTCATCAGGTTTCCTCTTTCTCTTGAAGATCCATTTACACCTTAACGGGTCTTACCCATATAGGTGGATCCTCGAGGGTCCATATACAACACTTGTATATGAAGTCTACTATAGACTTTATTGCTAAAATCCATCTTTCCAAGTCGTGATATTTAGAAGCTTCATCACATGAAATTCGATCAATATCAGATTTCACTGACACATGGAATCCACCCTCAAACTCATTTGAAGGGGTATTAGTGTTTTATCTTTAATTGTCCTTTTAGTTTCCAACTTCAGGAGCCTCATTATCTTCTCAAGACTAATTGAGTTCCTTTACTTCATTTTCATCTTGATTCTCAAGAGAGTCATCCTCTATGAATCATATCCTTAGAGATGAGATCTTTTAAGAATCTCAAGGTCATAAAGTAGGTATCCAATACCATCCTTTATTTTCCTAATGAAGTAGCACTCTCTGGTGTTAGATTCCAGTTTACCAGCATGGAACCTTATAAGGATTATATATTGTAGTCTCTACTACATATATACCTTGGAAACTAAGAGGTAATTATGCTAATATTAATCATTGATCAAATCATGTCACACATAGTCAATTGTATCTCCATATAACTCTATTGAGTTTAGGTATTAGGAGGAGCGTGATAGGAATGATATTCATATCTCCATAAGGTATTTTTGAATTCATCTAATAGGTACTTGCTACCTAAGTTAGATCAAATTCATTTCATCTTCCTTCAAACTTTGGTCTAAACCAAAATTGTGAAATCTTTGAACATTTCAAAGCTTTCTAACATGAAGGAAAGAAATCTCACATCACAAATAATCATCAAATGATATCACATATCATTAATGTTCATTATGATATAGAAGATCAAAATATTTCAATAAGTATGAGATCTTGAATACCACGACATCTAAAACCATTCCCAAAGAAGAGTGCATTGGACATTTCTACTTTGAATACAATATTCAAAAGTATGTAAGATTTGAGATTTTAGACATTCTAAAGTTCATCTCTTGCTAGTCTATTGATCTCATCAACAAACTAATGCCCAAGGTTTGATGCCATATTATTGTCAAATGATCTTTATCCTCCTGTTAATCTTATATGGTTTAATTTTCAGTATTAGAAATGTTAATGAACCATTCGTTAATTTTCTAATTTAGTAGAATCCTCCAGATATCAGAATACTATCTGAAATATATCCATCATAACTCTTTATGATAGGTCTATTCCAGAATTCATGTCTATTTCCAACATTTAGAAATAAACTATGAGTGTTTTCTAATATCTAGGTAGTAGAGACATTCTCCAAGATTAAGAGCTCTCCCACTGAAAATATGATGTCTATTTATCCAACAGAGATTGTTGCAACAATTGCATCAATATCCATGTGGATAACTATTAAACCTTAAGATCAACTTTTCAGTCTTCTAAAACATATGCAAACAATTACAAATGTTATAAGAAGAATGATATACAATTATTAGACTTTGATCTTATCCAATAAACAAGTCAATATCAATGATTATATATAGATTATTCCGATGCACTATCCGAGTCCTTCACTAAGGATCTAGATATAGCCATACTATCAACACACCGGCTCATTGCAATATTGGCATTCATCCAACTCTTTGGATGTCATATGTGTGGAAACCATAGAAGTACAATCAACTATTTGACTTTCCTTCTAACTTGGGTCCGACCCATGCTTCCACTGTACTCCTTTCATCTCTAAACAACCATTGCCTAAGACAAAGGATCTCTTATGTTGAATTCAAAAGATTTCAATATAAGAGAAATTCAACATTTATACATGCTTCATTCAGTTCATACAATATGAATATTATGAAACATCATGAATGACTAGAGTATAGATAGTAGAATGATGAGACTCGTCATATCTACATACAACTTAACTCTTAAAGATTTAGGTTCAGGTAGGTATTTAAACATTTTGAATACATCATCTCTTATAGAGCTACCATTCTGCATGATGCAGTGAACCATGCCATTTATGATTAAATGTCGAGAGCACATATGTATGCCATAACATCTTCTTAGATTTTATAAGGATTATTCGACAATTACAATCATCATCGACATGTCACTTCCAAAGTAAATTCGATGAGATCAAGATTATAGAGACATACAAACCCTAGGGTTGTAGACCTATGGTCTATTTAATTGTCATTCCTCATTATTACGAGGAAACTTGCACATTGTAACCACATACATTATGTGTCCGACTGCAAGTACAATATCTTGATCATGGATCCAATCCATGATATTTTACTGGTTATTATTGAGTATATTATTGAGTGGGTTTAATGAATGATTATCTGAAATAAGAAATTTGCATAAATATATATATACACACACGCACACAAACATTTTACTTTGATTTAGGAATTTTTATATTAAAATTGCCTTGCCTTGTCAACACTGGAAGTTCATTCCCTTAATCACTTTCAATGTAAGAGATATGCTTACCATTTATCTTTAATAAGATCTAGGATCTCCTTTCTTATCTTTGTTGCATCCCAATAATATGAGAACATGTAACTCAGATAAAAAGAAGTGGGAACTCATTCCGCCTTGCAAGTCCAACTTGCATCTCCCAATTCGATCTTTAACAACCGGGCCCAACACCCCTAAGGTGATTGCCCCGTTATTAATTGAACCATCCGTCAACAGGAATACAACTCGCTGTGTGCAATCCAATATCGCCCCAATAATATGAGGACCCGATATTGGGGTCACTACGCAAACGTCCTTACTCTTTCGAGAAGCGAAGAGCCCGATCCAAATGGATTGCATGTAGGATCTGTCACTTCGGACAGGCGTCTCCTACATACAATATCTGACGACGGAACCCTTCGCCTTGACGGGAGACCATGGATGCCACTTATGTGATCCTCCACCTCTTATTCAAATTTCAATTAATTATCATGAATCATATTCACATAATTAATTCTTCCAAAAGAAATACACATCTATTCATAATAGAGTTTTTTTAATTGGATATAAATAATTTAATCACATTAAATCAATTATTATTCAATTCAATCAACAAACTTGATTGTTACTTGAATATACGATATTATCTCAAAGTACGTGTTAATTCGAATTTTAATAATAAGAACATACACCATGATTCTCCTGCATTATCGAGTCCCTACCCGCTGTTATGGCCAGTACTGACGAGAGTAGGACAGAGTGCACACGGTGCAACCTGCTACCCCAACGCTCCCTGACTAGACACCATATCCACCTCAGGAAAGGATAATGCCAAATCGATCATTGTGTACTTGAGATGATCATCAGTTTTTCAACCAGAATTATACCATATACTAATAATCAAAATCATTTTGATTATAAGGAAATTTTCTAGACAAATCCCCAATCCTATTCAAGTAACATTTTTGTTGAAAGTGTATCAAGTAACCAATTGGTGATCTAGATCAAATCTAATCATTTATTGATTGAGGCAATGCCATTTAAGGGAACAATTATCATTCAAATATTTCCCAAATATTATGCATAATTATTCCAGGAAATTAACAATTAATTTCACAAGTTTCTTAAATGACTATCACAAGGTTCATGATTAGGATTACAATTTTCAGCAGTGACCCTCACTTACTAAAATTAGCATATCTCATTCATTTTAAATCCAAATTAAGCAAAACAGAACCTACATGATTAGCACGCATTTTCAAGCATTTTAAAATAGTAATTAACTCTTTAATTACATCATCATTCGCCATCCCCGAAACAATGGATATAGGTTCATTAAAATGATCATATCTTGAGTTATCGGATTCCAAATCATGCAAACTCAAATCCTAATATTTCCATAATTAATGGGGAACATTATTCAATTTAAAATTTCATGATTAAACATTTTAAACAGGGCCGGAATTTTATCACAAATCAGAGCTGGGAAAATTGAAATGCGATAAAACTTTCACAATCCTTATGAAACCAAGTCTTCCTGGGTTTATGTATCGCATCCAAGACCAATAACCTGGCTCTGATACCACTTGAAGGATATGAGAAGATCCTCAAGCGCATCACGGAAGCGTGTGGATCGCATCGAATGCGATCGGGAGCGACTAGTCGCATTAGTTGCTTCGGGCAGCGGAATTTAAAAATTTTAAATGTGACGAAACCACATGATCTAAGAACCTTTCTCGGATTGTTTCATCTAAAGCACAATATGTGTTAAGGTTACATCTTGAAGCGTGGTTGCGATCGAGTCTCTAAACCAAGAGACCTCTTGTCTCAAGTCTGATCCGACGGAGGAGATGCTTGCGAGCGCGTTGATGAGGCACATCCTTCTCACAATCCATGTTGATGATCCAAGCGACGAATCTCCTGATCTCGTCACATGAGATCCAACATCTTCTTCACGAGCGAGATGCACTGAAGGAGACAGAGATCCACGGGCAAGTACTCCGGCAGCATAATGATGATGCTGCAGTGATGACGACTCTCTCAATGGCTCCATGGTGGACATCCATAGAGAGGGGAGAGACATATGACATGTAGAGAGAGAGGAGAGAGCATATGTTGTTGTCGTCGAAAAACGTGTCTCGAAGAGCAAGGGGCGCCTCTTCTTATATAGGGTTTTGGGAGTCCATGGATCTCAATCCATGGACAACACACAATCAATGGTTGAGATTGATTGTGTTTCTTTCAATGTCTAAGATGTCTTTATAAAAATACAACAACAATTGATTTAATTTTGAATTAATTTATATTGATAAATTAATATAATTAATCCTAATTTAAATCACTTTGACTAGTCTTGGAGATATTGAGGAGATAACCTCATCCCCTAAAAAAGGGGGGACGACTATCAATCATCTCATGAGATCTCATTATCTCATAAGATCTCACTATCTCATGATATCTCCAAGATTTACAACAATAATTGTTGTAAATATTTTTCACAAAAAAATTCATAATTATCTTGTGAAAAACTTTAATCAAGCCATTGAAATTATGTGAATCTCATTCACAACCCAAAACAAAATGTAATTATATTTTCAATTAATCTTTCAATGCGAATCCAATTCACATTAACAACTAATTAATAAATATAAATCATAATATGCACTCTTTAATATATTATAAATCACAGTTATAATATACCTGAATAATATGGATAGTGCTATCCACATTATTCTTATCCATGATAATCAAATCACATTTAATCATCTTGGATCTCAAATCTAATGTGCCCAAATAATATGAATCACATTCACATTATTCATATTTTTGATAATTAAAACACATTTAATTATCTTACATAACTCTCTCAGATACATATATCAACAATGAAATTATCCATGAACTCTTTCAAGGATAATGCGCTTTCTTCGCGGATACTTGGAGATAAGGACATGACAATTGTATTGTTTCACATACAATGACTTGGATATTGAGATCACATCTCAAATCCAGATCTTGCAGACCTCCCATAGATGCTTCATTAAATCAAGAACGCAAATCTAATCTTCTCATTACATATGAATCACATTCAGATCAATGTCCAACATTTGGACTAAGATCAGATTACTTCTCTACGAGAGGAGTCACTAAAATCCAGACATGTTTCATCGCTCCCTTGGAATGGAAGCGTCATGGTTATACAATCATTTATGATTACATCACCCTCAGGCATTCCTAATACATGTACATCCTGCATACTGGAAGACCCAGAATAAAGCCAAAGTATAAGATTAATTTTACATTGTCTACTTCAGAGTTTTATCATCAAGTTTCTCATTCGATCATTGAGAGTTGGTATCGATCATATGCTTTCCAAAAGCATATATCATACCCTGGTGTTGATCATATACTTTTTCAAAAGTATATATCAAACCTACAAATTCACTCAAGCTTCTAAAGCGAGATGATCGTGCACGGAATTTGATTCTTCCCAATATCTCACGAGTGAGCTCATGTCTTCCGGTTCAGTAATGAACATGTATGATCCCTTTGAGAGATCGCATTACTCATATGCCCTTATATGCACACCAGCGCGCCGATGTATAGACCTTGGTTAGGTCATCAACCTATTGGTTTGCCAAGTGTACATACTCAAACATATGGTAACACATCTGTCTCCGGTTAGAGGATGCGTGCCTATATCGTGACAACATACGACATAGGACTTCGGTTATCTTGATCTTGTTAAGTCAACTCTTTGACCTAATTAATCTGACACCTCCGAATCTCTATTCCCATGCAGAGGACCTACATCAAGAGATCTGTCAGATATCAGCCAAGTGAGAAAGGACTGCCATCTCCTACTCAGGCTGGAGATCATCTCTTAATCATTTGACGGTACTTGACGAGTCCTCAATCTAAATCTTTAGATATTCATCCAAGCACTAGACTCCATGATTCAATAATTGTATCAACAACTGTATGATCATTAAGATAGCCATGGTACATAACCCTAATTGTACTAAGGGACCTATTATACAAATTACTTATTCTTCATTTCAGATTAGGGAATGATATTCACAATAACATTTATTGCATAACGGCTCGCTGTGGGCTCGCATGTCCAACACCCGGTCCAAGGGCCGTAGGGTCTGACTCGGGTTCGAGACGGGTTGGGTCCACCCCCAATTAACGATTACAAAGGTACCTTCATCCCAATTGGGTAGCTGCATCTCAAAAAGATTACCTTTCTCTTGCAATTCCAACTCTGCAACGCTAGCTGCATCTCAAAAATTGCTCTAATCAGCTTCCTGTTCCTTATCTAAATATTTAGTCATAATCTCTCCATTACCACCATTCTTCATAGTGTAGTGGTTGACATCGAGATTCTCCTAAACAATCAATGTCTCAACAACACCCCTTTCAAGAGTCTAAAAAGCGTCGTCGACACCAAAAACACTCTTCCCAGTATCCTGACTTATTTCTTCAAAGTATTTACTTATCAATCCTTTTCCTGAATGAACTTGACATTAGATAGCACTTCAACAGATAGTTCGATAGCCCGGTTAAATCCATTTTCCTCGCCATATGAGACATCCACAACATTAAGTATCTTGGCTTGGAGACACTGATCAAACATATCAGACTAACTTAACTTAGCCTTCAAGTCGGTAGAACCAACGATAATTAGATAAGCAATATTAGGCTGACTCGCAACATGGTTAATGAAGAATTGGGTGGCAAGCTCGGCTGCCTTCTGCACATAATTGTGATGCTTTTTCATACGAAGACGAGCAAAACACAAAATAGATTGCCCTCCCCTACCATGTTTTTTGGGAAGATCAATGGTAAACATAGGGAAGCTAGGCCGGGTTGGACTAACTCGGGTTCGGACTAGGCCCAACTCCAGCTCGATATTATAGCAATATAGAGGCCCGAGCTCGACCCATATATACATCGGATTTGGATCGAGCTCTAGCTATTGTGGGTTGGGTCAGGATCGACCCAATGCTCCACCCTAAGCCCTAACACAAGTTGTAAAAAGAAGTGAACACCTCAAGTTTCCTATCATTACATGCTACCGTCCTTCCCCCTCCGTCCTCTTCTCTCACCTCCATAAGGGAGCGAACCACACATTTGCACACCTTCACACCTTCCCTCATCTCTTATCTCTCTGCCGAATTCTTCTTTATTTGTCTCCCTTTGTTTACTGATCCCTTTGCTTTTGTTATTACCGCGTCTCCCTTTCCTTGCTCGTCTCAGCTTCCGTGTCCCCTCGTCTTTCCCTTCTTCCTCTGCGGGACGAGAAGGGCCACCTCATCTCGAGCTGAATCCATTCCTGTTAATCATCAACATCTGGAGACAGAGAGTTAGAGAAAGGAGGGAAAGAGAGAGGCTATTGGAGGGGCGGTGGGTGCAAAGATGGGAAGGCTCCACCTTGTTCATCTGGAAGGGAAGATCTACACCTGCAAACATTGCCAGACCCATCTCGCTCTCTCTGACGACATAATCTCGAGGGTAGCATAACCATCTTCGTCTGTTTCTTTTGTTTTGTGTTGTTGTCAATGGTCCTTTTATGGATGCCCTCTTTGGGGGGGGGGGGGTGCGGGGGAAGCTGTGAATTTGGGTTTCAATAGAATTGTTGGAGTGCTTGGTAGATGCCACTTTTGTGTTTACTTTGTTGCTTCCGATGGTTGGGTGGATCGCGTGCATAAATGGGTAGTAAACCAATCTCGATCGAGATGAAAAAGAAGAAGGTGCATTTATGATGTTTTGTTTGGACTCAGTGCTGAAGGGTTGATCTATGTCCTGTCCTGCACATAGTAATTATGAACAGCTCTGGTATTGGGAAGTGGATGGACGTGTTGCTCCGATGGAGTTCCCGACCTGGAGACATTCTACTAGGTGTAAAAGATTTATTCTGAGTTGTCTACGCACTTAAGTGTTTGCGTTCCTTGTCTGAGCACTGCATTATCATTTTCCTGCTAGATCATTGCATGCTATTGTCCTGTTCTTGAACAAGAAGGCGTCTGCACCTTGAAAGGTTGATGCCTTGCGATCTCAAGCAATACATTGCTTTTAATTGCACGGTGAACCTTGAGGTGGAAATTTAAACCGAAGAAATTGGTAGATCTGAGAGGCTCGTATCATCTCAGTGAAGTGAAGCCTTTTCTATGTGGGTCTTCTAGTTATAAAACAATACCCCCTAAATTCTTATTTTATAAGGGCCAATTTCTTGATGATGTTATTTCCCACTTCTTATTTGGTCTTATTGTTTAGTAAATAGGTCCATAATTTTTATATGGTTTATTTGATGATTGTCAATTAGAATTAGAATCAGATTTATAAGCTCCACTCGAGTTTTAGGTTCACTCTAGCTTTGAGATTTTTGTTGTTGTGAGTTTTCCCATGGTATATGGCTTGATTGGAACAAGTTTAGTGGAACAATGAAAGGAACCCCGCCTTTTTTTGGAAAAGGAACCCCTCTTTGTCTTTCAAAAGAAGTTGCGGATAGGTAGTTGGAATATTGACACTTTGACTGTCAAATCAATGGAGGTAATAGATAAGATGAAAAGAAGGAAGATTTAGAAACTATGACTCCAAGAGACGAAATGGGTTGGAGAGAAATTAAGGGAGATCAATAGGACATGCTTTAAATTATGGCATTCAGGTAAAGAAAATAATGAAATGATGTTGGAGTGGTTGTTCATAAGGACTTGAAATATTGTTTAGTTAAAGTGCAAAGATTTAGGGATCGGATTATTTTGCTAAAATTGAGGTTTTTAGATTTTTTTGAATATCATCTAAGTTTATGCACTGCAAACTGGTTTAGAGGAAAGCACTAAACATACTTTGAGAGGATTTGGATAAGATTATGTAAGGAATCCTACTAAGAGAGATGATTTGCTTAGGCATAGATCTTAATGGACACATGAGAAAGGATGCTCAGGGTATGCCAGTGTTCATGGATGCCATAGCTTCGTGGATAGAGATGAAGAGTGAAAAGTCATTATGGATTTTGTAACATCTTATGACCTTTTCATATCAAACACTCTTCAAGAAGATCAGGGAGTATTTGATACTTATAAGAGTGGCCCTACTGAAACACTTATATATTACTTTGCGATGCTGATAAGAGATTGGTTGTGTTGCAAAAATGCTAAGTAATCCTAGGAGAGAGCTTGCCATCTCAACATTGCTTGCTAGTTATGGATGTGCAAATAAAAGGGTTGGTAAAGAAAAGATCGGTTCCCGATATCATTAGAATTAGACGATGGAATCTTCAATTGAAGCAAGCAAGCTTCAAAGAGAAGGTTTTTAAAAATTTATCTTGGGATTGTAACAAAAGTGCAAGCGATATGTGGGAGGCGATAGCTACTTTTGAAGGATTCCAAAGAGATGTTATGCAAGCCTGAGGGATGAGTTCTAGGTCAAAAGAAGGCTTGGTGGAGGAGTGAAGGGGTGCAAGAGATTTTTTTTGAGGAAGTAAGAGGGTGGCATCCCACACTAGAACCCACCACAAAATAAATTATATATATATATAAGTTAAACTGGTTACATTTAATTACATATCGTTACTGCTCCATGTTCTGCATAGCGCCCTATAATGTTCAATTACATTCTCTGTGTAAAATGTATGCTCCAAAAATGACACCATTCCTGGCCCGCCGAATTGACCAAATCAACACAAAAGGAAATGCGCTGTCCTCATGTCCAAAACCACAAACCGATCTAATTCCCCCCTAAAAGCTCGAGAAGTCCCACCCAGAGAGCCATACAAGATTCATCATGCTCCACACTCGCACCAAAGATGAACACGAGAAAGAAAGGTGCTCCAACTCTTCTGCTGCGAGCCCACATCTATCACATGAGACATCCACAGTCCCCATCAACTGCCCTCTTCGCCCTTTGGTCAGAATCTTGCCAAGTCTGAACAACCAAAAAAAGACCTTGATTCTGATCGACACTTTGCTTTTCCAAATCATTCGCATGTCCACCGCTATCGCTACCTTTTCCTCCACCTCCTCCCCAGCCTCTACGAAAAACCGATATGCACTTCTCATGGAGAAACCATCGTCGCCCCAAATGTAATGATCTTTGCCCCTGTCGGTCCCTCCACCTGCGCCAACTCCACCTGTAGAGCCAAGAAGTCCTCAATCCTCCGATCTGATAGTTCCGAAGAGAAAATCAAAGACCACGACCCTCACTCCCAAACCCTCTGAACAACCTCCTCCTTATCTACCGCTAACTGCCACACCTCGGGTATCGCTCCCCCAACGCGTCTGCCCCTGTCCAATCATCTTGCCAAAATCTGAAATTTGCGTCGTTCCCTATAATGGGCCTCAACTTAACCGCCAAATCTGGGATTACCTGCGTAATACCCCTCCACAAGGACGAATGGTGGCGCCCCATAGAAACCTCCAAATCCATCCAGATCCCATAAATCTTCATCATCAACCTCCATACCAAGTCTTTCAATTTTCCCCAAAGTCGCACTACCCATTTTGCCATGAATGCCTTATTCATATCTCCCACCTTCAATACCCCCAATCCGCCTTTATTCTTCGATGTCGTCACCCTCCCCCAATCCACGAGATGCACACCCCTCCCCGACTGCCACCCATTTGATCAAAGAAATCTTCTCATTAATGCCTCCATCTTGGTACGTACCCCCGTCGGCACAGCCTTCGTCAAGCAAAAGAAATTTGGGATGACTGAAAGCACGCGTTTCAACAGAATCAGCTTTCCTCACCTCGATAGCAACCTCGCATTCCACCTCGCTAACCTCCCTTCCAGTCTCGCCAGAAGAGCTCCCCAATCCCTCGCCTTCGGCTCTATGCTACCGAAGGCATCCCCATATATGTGATTGGCTATGCGACCGAAGGGCAGCCCAATACCTCCGAATCAAGCCACACCCAAGGTTCGAGATTTTGATTTCGATTTCGTTTCCGTCACCCCTAATATCAAAATTTCGGTGAAATTTTGGGAAATTTCGATCGTTTAGGTGGAAATGTCAAAAATGATAAAAAGTCATTTTTCGACCATTTTTTTTGCAAATTAAGTTTTTTCAAGTTATTTATAACAATAAATAGCTCACAAATATACAATTATAGCATACATATTGCTCATATATGCCCCTTATATCGGTCATAATCGATCATTTCGTTGTTAAGGCTGATTATTGATTGATGCATATTGGAAATGGATATCATTAAATCCAAGTTCTTAAAACAACAATAGCTAACAAATGCGTACTTATATCACCCATATCTCTCATCCATATGCCTCTTATATCGCACATATCGGTCATATCGCTCATTTGGTTGTTAAGGCTAATTATTGATTGATACATATTGGAAATGGATATCATTAAATCCAAGTTCTTAAAACAACAATAGCTAACAAATGCGTACTTATATCACATATCGCTCATCCATATGCCTTATATCGCACATATTGGTCATATCGATCATTTCACTATTAAGGCTGATTATTGATTGATACATATTGAAAATAAATATCATTAAATCCAAGTTCTTAAAACAATAATAGCTAACAAATGCACACTTATATCACACATATCTCTCATCCATATGCCTTATATCGCACATATCGGGGCATATCGTTGAGCTGACTGATAGATATCATATAGTTCTAGTGAATTACGTAATTAATTTACATACTTACAGAAAAGATGATATATTTTACAAAGATAAATGACAAAAGGAATGAAACAAAGAAACTATAGCGGATCTCTAGAATTTATAGACTTGTTTCATCTCCATTGCCAAAACAAGGGGAGGTGAAGCTCCCTACGTTGAAGAAACATTGTATGCATCCCCCCTGTTGCATCACACCCTACCAGAACGGGGGTCTCTCTGCCCGGTCAGCGAGTCTGGGGGGGCTAGGGGGCCCAGGTTGCCCCCCCTGCGGGGGTGCGGGGACAACGCCCCCGATCGAAATAAAATATATAAATCATGATGTGTTTTGATATAGAGAATTGGTAAATAGTTAGTAAAATGACTAAAATTATGATCACATGGTTAATATCGTTGATTTACATAGGTATCAGCGAAATTTCGCCCATATCGGTCGAAATCCGAGAAATTTTGAACTGAAACATGAATTTCGACCGATATGGGTCGAAATGTCAAAATATCACCGATATTTTGACCCATTTCGGTCGGAATTCGGGAAATCGATATATATGTGTTTCGAATGACCCTCCCCGTCGAAACTGAAATTTCGACGAAATTTCGCCGAAATTTCGCGAAATTTAATCTCTAGCCGCACCTCTAGTTCGGTCAATCCAAAAGGAACCACCACGGACTTAGCTCTATTGATCTGTAGCCTTGATAAAGCCCCGAAGATGTCCATGATGGACGAGACCCTTCGAATTTTCTCCTCTTCATCCCCAAGGAAAATCGCTGTGTCATTGACGTACTGCAAAATCAGAATGGATATCTCCTCCCTTCTATATCCCGAGTACCACCCCTCATCCGTCGCCATCTTCATCATAATCGCCAATGCATCCGTCACAATGACGAACATAAGTGGTGCTAAAAGACAACTCTGCTTGATCCCTCTTTGGGGTTGGGAAAAACCTCCTTCCGGACGACCATTGACCTGCACCGCTCGAGACAATGTCATCACACATCTCTTGATCCAAACGATCCACACCTCCAGGAATCCCCTTTTCTCCAACGACACCCATAAGAATCTCCAGTTCATACAGTCATATGCCTCGAAGAAATCCACCTTCCTGGTGCAAGAGAAACTTGAAATTTAAAAAGGTTTCTTTAAAGCTATCGGTAAGGATAGAACATAGTAAACTAGCACAAACTACAAAATAACAAAGAATGAAGCAAAGAAGGCTGTAAGTGAAGCTAAGTCAAAAGCTTATGAAGTTTTGTACACAAATCTTGACTCTAATGAGGGCCAACAAGATATATTCAGATTGGCCAAAGCAAAAGAAAAAAAATCATAGATTTTTCTCAAGTGAGATGCATTAGGGACGGGGAAGGACTTGTGCTTGTACTCAGAAGGATATAAAGATTAGATGGAATCAATATTTTCGTAAGCTTTGATTCTGGAAGGGAATAAAGAGAGCACTTTGGAAGATCTAGCTAGTAGTAAAAGGTACTTGACTCGTGCAAGCTATAGACAGATAGAAATGAAGGAAGTAGAGGAGGCTTTGAAGGTTATCAAATCTGGAAAGGTTGTATAACCTTGTGACAATCCTATAGAAGTATGGAGAGTTCTAGGTGAACGTGGTTTGGCTTGGTTCGCAAATTTATTCATTGTTATTTGTCAAGTAAAGAAAATGCCTGAAGAACAGAAGAGAAGCATCGTGGTGCCTCTTTATGAGAATAAAGTAGACATTCAAAATTGTTCGAATTACAAAGGTATCAAAATGATGAATCATACTAGGAACACATGATTGAAAGGCTGAGGTAAATTTTCGAAGTAAAAAAAATCAATTCAGATCCATGCCAGGACACTCAATTATCGAGAGTTCTAGGTGAACATGGTTTGACTTGGTTCGCAAATGTATTCATTGTTATTTGGCGAGACAAGAAAATGAATGGAGGAGAGGCATCGTGGTGCCTCTTTATAAGAATAGAAGAGATATTTAAAATTGATCGAATTATAGAGGTATCAAATCGATGAGTCATACTATGAAAACTTTGGAATGCGTGATCGAAAGAAGGTCGAGGCAAGTTTACAAAGTAACAGAAATCCAATTCAGATTCATACTAGGTTGCTTACTATTTAAGCTATCCACTTGTTGAGGAGAACAAATGAGATTTATATAGCTAAAAAGAAGATACCCTTATGTTTTTTTATTAATTTGGAGAAGGATTATGATTCATTCCCACGTGAGATTTGTGGAGAGTTTTGGAGAAGAGACAAGTACCTATCCCATACATTAACCTTTTAAAGGATATGTATGATGGAGCTTCACCTTGTGAAGACTGATTATTTTGACATCAATATCGGTCGGCATCAATGTTTAGCTTTGAGTCCATTCCATTTTCCTTTGATTATGGACAACTTGACTAGTCACATTTAGGACGAGATACCTGGTGTATGTTGCTCGTCGATGATATTGTTTTGATTGATGAGACCAAAGATGGAGTAAATGTGAAACTTGAGGTTTGGAGACATGCCTTAGAGACTAAAGGATTTCATATAAGCAGAAGGATTTCGTATAAACATGGCTAAGACTAAATATATGGATGCACATTTGTTGGAAGTAGTGGTGAATAAATAGAGGTAAAGATTGGAGATGATAACATTCAGAAGAAAGATCCTTTTAGATATCTGGGATCTATTTGCAATATGATGCCGAAATCGATGGAGATGTTACTCATTGAGTAAATGCATGCTGACTAAAGTGGAGAGGAGTCTCTATTTTTCTATATGATAAGAAAATCTCTTTGAAAACCAAAGGAAAGCATTACAAAGCAGTCGGAAGACTTGTTATACTCTAAAGCATTACAAAGCAGTCGGAAGACTTGCTATACTCTATTAATCTAAATGTTGGCTTGTGAACCATAGACATGTACAAAAAATGAGCATCTTGGGGACACATCATTAATTTTTGTAACTAAAGATTTATAAAAGACTTAAATAGTCTATTTCTCCGGTTTTCATATGTTCTACATTAATAAATATAATTGAAATGCACATGAGATTTAGCTTGTATACATTATATGTTACAACTTGCAATCACATATTGTTATTTGTCGGGAAGTAGAAAATAAGAAACTATAAAAAACAAAGCGCTTTTGTAGTATACCATGTGGTGAAATATATTATAATATTTACATTATACTGATAAAACTTGAACTATGTAAAAAACTAATATTTTTCTCTGTACTAACGTTAATTAAAAATGGATTAGGATTAGCTATTCCAATATTAGCTAAATGCATGGTATTTAAACCAATTCAGCCCATATCTAAGATGCAAAATTTTGATTGTAGTTAGAACACACATGTAGGTAGTAGTATAAAGTGGATAATTATGAATAGAACTCACATAATTGGGTAGTAGTGTTCCAAGGATTCTCAGGGTGTTCTCGTGGTTAGTTGGTAGATACTTATGCTTTCCGAGGATAATGTCGACCTAGGTTTCATTAATTTGGAAGTGATGTACATGGTCGTTTTGGCAAAGTATGTCACATATCCGGGGTAGTGGCTTGGACCTTATTTGCTCTTTGCTGCAAAGAATCTACAGGGTTTCGGTTATCCTTTTTTGGCAGCTTGGCCTAGTAACAACACCCGTGAACTTTTGGAGGGGTGTGCTCTCAGTTCTTCCCCAAGTCTTGTCGTCTTTGAGGCCTATTCTTGAGGTGGGCAATATTTTTTAGTTTTGGCTGTATGACTGGATGGGGCATGGGATTTTGTGGGAACTTGAAGATGTCATTCATGTCGAAGCCTTCGAGCACAAGAGATGTCACGAGGACGATTCAATGATCGGATCCCCTAACCTCCTCTTTGATACACGTCAAGATTACTATTTGAACAACCCAAATGGCATACACATCGATGAGGATCCATTTAGAAGACAATAGAGAGCAGTGTTTAAAGATTTTGTATTATAAGAGGGGCAAATATTATTTGGTTAATAAAAAATCATGCTCTATCGATCCCTTTTAGTGGCAAGACAGAAACGATCAAGAAGCATTGCATCAATGGCTTTAATTTCGATGAATTTTTACCGAAATTCGATCGAAATTCGGTTTCGTGGCGGCACCTATTTCAAAACCATATATAATATCACTTTCAAGATTTCAGCTGAATTTCGACCGAAATTCGGTCATTTCGATTCATTTCGGTCCATTTCAACCGAAATTGTTCACAATTTTTTTCAGATTTCGGTGGAAATGATCGAAATTTCAGTTCATTTCGGTCCATTTCGATTGAATTATTCTAAGTCACTATATGTCATGCCTAGGCTACTGATTGATATTCATAGGGCACTATTTCGCTACTGAATGAAATTTATAGGTCACTATTTCAACCACCGTTGCAATATAGGCCACTATTCCAACCACAATTGTAATAAAATAACCCTATTAGGGGGTCCTCTTTAAACCCTATAAATATAATGTATACTGTTGGGAAAAATGAACGAGATGTTTATTCCAAAAGCCCTAGGCTCTCTTATATAGGAGAGTAGCCTATGGGTAAATTACATAAAGCATACAACTGAAAAAGAAAAATAACAGAACCACACATAAACTAATATATGCGTTAACACTCCCCCTCAAGATGGAGGATAGATATCAATCATGCTCAGCTTGGACGCACACTTCTGGAATGGGCCTCGTAGTAATGCTTTGGTGAATATATCAACAGTTTGATTTTCTGAGGCGACATGAGATGTAGCAATGAACCCCTTCTGAATCATGTCACGTATGAAGTGACAGTCAACCTCGATATGCTTGGTCCGCTCATGGAATGCTGGGTTGTTTGCAATGAACAAGGCTGCCTGATTATCACATTCCAAGTTCATAGGAAGTGGTACATCTAGACATAGATCTGTAAGTACAGCCTTCACCCACATTATCTCTGTGCTAGCCTGGGCCATAGCCCTATATTCGGATTCAGCACTAGATCTAGCTACCACCGTCTGTTTCTTTCTCCTCCATGAGACTAAAGAATCTCCAACATAGACTGCGAACCCTGAGGTGGACTTCCTGTCCTTGGGACAACCTGCATAGTCTGCATCCGCACATGCTGAGATAGAAATTCCCTTTCCCTTCTTGAATAGCAAACCTGCACCTGGAGATGATTTGAGGTATCTAAGTATCATATGTATTGCATCCATATGAACCTGACGTGGTTGCTCCATGAACTGGCTTACACGACTCACTGCAAAGGATATATCGGGCCTAGTGATCGTGACATACAACAGTTTGCCTACCAGTTCTCTGTATCTTCTCCTGTCCACCTCCTCTGTGTCATCATCATAGAGCTTCATGCTGGGGTCCATTGGTGTCGTAACAGGCCGACACCCAAGCATACCTGTTTCACTCAACATGTCCGTAACATATTTCCTCTGCGGCATTACTAATCCATACGGATTTCTAGCAAATTCCAGCCCCAGAAAATATCTAAGGACTCCAAGATCCTTAGTGACAAATTCGCTCCCCAGCTTTTCTTTCGCCTGCTTTATGCCTTGCTCATCATCTCTTGTAATCAAAATGTCATCTACGTAAACCATAATTGCAATAATACCTCTAGAAGTCTTCTATACAAACAAGGAATGATCAGCATTGGAGCGTTTGTATCCTTGTTTTTCAAAGAGGTCTGAGAGCTTTTGAAACCATGCTCTGGGGCTCTGCTTAAGGCCATAGATAGCCTTATGAAAACTGCACACCTTGGAACACTCCCCCTCAACAGCGAAACCGGGTGGCTGTTGCATATAGACTTTCTCCTGCAAATCTCTATATAAGAACGCGTTCTTCACATCCAATTGATATAGCGGCCACTCTCGATTGACTGCGACTGATAACAAGATCTGGAGAGTGGAATGACGGGTTACTGGCGAGAATGTATCAAGGTAATCCACCCCGTATGTCTGTGTAAAACCTCGTGCAACAAGGCGGGCCTTGTATCTGTCAATAGAACCATCTGCATTTTGCTTCACCGTAAACACCCACTTGCAGCTCACCGGGGTCACATCTGGAGGTATAGGAACTAGACTCTAAGTTCCCCTAGATTGAAGTGCCGCCATTTCTTCCTCCATTGCTAGCCGCCATCTACTGTCCTGCAGAGCATCTTGATAATTCCGTGGAATATCTACAACTGACAATGCCACCACAAAGTTCCTGAAATCCCCAGATAGTCGCTCAAATGACACAGAAGCTGCCAATGGATATGTAACGCAACTCCTCTTCGATTTGCGTATAGCAATAGGAACATCTAAATCAACTGTGTCCTCATCTGGCCCCTGCACCATATCCTGCTCAGAAATATCATTAGATCCATCAAGAGAAGTATCTTCAGTACATACCATAGGCGAGCTAGGAGATGAGTCATGACCATGAGCTGGAGGAGGCCTGCGGGTATAATGGAACGGTAGTGGTGAGATGGGGATTTGTGGTGGTGGTGGTGGTGGTGACGGTGCTGGAGGTGGTGGTGTCATGTATATGGCGTCGGTAGGCAGTGGAGGTACCTGCTGATCACCTGAGGCTGAAAAATACATTACAGATTCAAAAAATGTAACATCTGCACTGACCATATACCGCCGACGCAGAGGATCAAAACACTTGTACCCCTTCTGAGTTCTGGAGTACCCAACAAAGACACACTTGACAGCCCTAGGAGAGAGCTTGTCAGTGCCAGGAGATAGTTGGTGGACAAAGGCGACTGAACCAAACACACGGGGAGTAAGAGAAAACAGATCCTTCTCTGGATAGATAAGGGAAAAAGGTATCTGTTCATTCAAGACAGATGACGACATACGGTTGATTAAGTAACACTGTATAAGAAGCGATCTTGTGACATCTAGTAGCTGGCGATGTTTTCTTTCAGCAATTCCGTTTTGTTGAGATGTATGAGCACATGATGTTTGGTGGATAATCCCTTTTGAGGAGTAATAGTTGGCAAGGACATGAGTGCACAGTTCAAGGGCATTATCACTTCTTACAAACTTCACAGATGTGGAGAAAACATTTTGAATTTCATTCAGAAAATGGATAATAATGTTGCCTGCTTCAGATTTATTTTTCATCAAAAATACCCATGACATACGAGAGAAGTCATCCACAAAAACTATATAAAATCTGTGTCCCTAATGATCAGGTACACGACTCGGACCCCAGACATCAATATGAAGTAACTCAAACTTGGAGGTACTACTCCGACCTGGACGACTGGGAAAGGTCGACCTGTGATGCTTTCCCAACTGACAAGCCTCACATTAGATAGGTGTGTGAGGAAGACCCTTGGGTAACACACGACGCAACTTCTGAAGCGGTAGATGTCCAAAGCGCAGATGCCACAGCAAAGGAGATACTGGTCCAGTGAGAAGGGATGAGGTTCCTGCGAATGGAGTCTGATTTAGGCGGTAGAGGCCTCCTTGCTCATAGCCACGACTAATCACGTTGCCCATATGGATGTCCTGAAAAATAAGAGAAGATGGATCAAAAATTGCCCGACAATGTAGATCCTTCGTAATCTGACTAATTGACAACAAATTCGTTGAAAAATCAGGTGCATGTAGCACATTCTTGAGTTGCATAGAAGATGTCAGTCTAATCTCCCCCTGACCAGTGATGGGGGAATGTGTACCATTGGCAATTACTACTGTTCGGCCTGGGGGGATCTGAGATTATCCTGTAAGTAGACTCTGATCGCCACATAGGTGATGTGTAGCGCCCGAGTCCATAATCCACGGTAATGTATCTGATCTACTGCTGGTAAATGCAAGTATGCTACCTGAAGCACTGGTTGACGCAGAGGCAGAGGCAACAACATCAGATTGACTCTCAGTAGTAGGTGCTGGGCCAGATGGGGGAATAATACCCCTTAGACGGGCAACTAGATCATCGAACCGCTGATCCAAAGTAGCAGCAGATGGAGGCTCTATCTGCTCAGCGACTCGTGCAGATGCAGGAAATCCATGCTTCGAGTAGCATGTGTCTTCATTGTGTCCAATGCGATGACAGTAAGTACATGTTGGCCGAGTGCGGCCTCCTCTTCCACGGGGTCCACGTCCACGGCTCTGATGATGAAGTCCGCGACCCCTGTTGGCTGCCATGGCTGAAGTATTCTGATTCGTGGCCGTGGAAGGAACCGTGATCCGACTCAGTCTATGGAAAGCTTCCTCCATGGGAGGAATAGTAGAGTCGGCCAAGATCTGGGATCGTGCCGCCTCATACTCTGGATCAAGTGCAGCAAGGAACACGCCTACCATAGTCGCATTTCGATATGTCTTCTGCTATTCTGGCATGGCTGTCAGGGGCATGAAGCTGTAGAGCTTCTCGAACATCCCTCTCAGTGATGTGTAGAGAGAATGTAGAGGGCGACCATTCTGCTTTATAGTGAATATATCATGCTGGAGTTGCATAATCTTTGTCTCGTTCTTCGCCTGCGAATATGTAGCCGCCAGTATGTCCCACATATCCTTGGCCGTGGGTTGATGTAGAATGTCATTGGCAATCTCAATTGCCAACGTACCAGATAGCCAAACTTTGGCATATGCATCATCAGCCTCCCAAGAGGCATTGGCTCCAGTCTTCTCAGCAGGCTCTGGTTCGGTAAGAATGTGCTTCTTACCCGTTGACTTCATCATGCTCATGAACTGCATTGCCTACAATTCATAGTTTGTTCCGTCCATCTTTACAATAGGCGTTGGACCGCGAAAGGCGCCAATGGATGGGATATCCGCCTTGCTTTCTGACATACTGGAGACTGAAGACTGGAGCGATTGACAGAGGATGAAATTCGTCTACAATGACATAGACGAGTTTAGTTGCACGTGTAGACCTCAAGCAACTAAACCCATGTAGATGACGGTGTGCGCTTAGGGCTTAGCACATGCGCACGCGCACAGGAAGCACGCGTACACGCAACTGGGAGGACGCACAGTCACAGGGACGCTGTTGTGCGTTGCGCGCACTGGTAGCACGCTGTTGCGCGCACTGGCACTCGCAGTTATGCGTGAAGGAGCACGCGTACGCCTGCTGGGTCACGCGCAGGCACGCGCAGTTGCGCAGGGGAGATAGCGCGCGGAGTGCTACGTCGCGCAGAGGAGCAGTGCGCGGAAGGCTGCGCACTCGCGCAGAGGAGGCGCGCAGAGGAGGCGCTAGCGCAGGAGCAGCATCAAAGGCGCAGACGCGCAGGAGCGGCTGCGCACTCTTGCGGCGGAGGAGGCGGCGCCGATGAGAGAGAGAGAGAAAGAGAGGCCGACGGGTGTGGTAGGGTAGGGTTAGGGTTTTGAGAACTCCGGTCTAGAACCGTCGCTCTGATACCATGTTGGGAAAAATGAACGAGATGTTTATTTTAAAAGCCCTAGGCTCTTTTATATAGGAGAGTAGCCTATGGGTAAATTACATAAAGCATACAACTGAAAAAGAAAAATAACAGAACCACACAGAAACTAATATATGCGTTAACATATACGTTCTCATTCCATCTCACAAGTCACAAGTTCACAGCCCAACTTAAGTCTTGGAGAGCCAAGTTTCCAAAATCCAAGCAAGGTGAGTATTTTACCATCTTTTTTTCATAGCACATCTTTTTTTAACATACTTGAAGATGCCAAATATATTTTTTTCATCTTTGAATGCTAACTTAAGATCTTCATAGTTCAGAATCTTTATATAACCATCTTGTTATCTTTGCTTAGGTTATCTTGGAGAGCCAAATATGTTTTTTACCATTTGAGTGCTACCTTCAGATAACCATCCTCTTATCTTTGCATTAAGAAAATGTCAATTTGTTATGCATCTCATGACTAACATGCTAACAAACCAATGCTATTCTAATTATTCTTAATCATTGATGCAAATGCCATGTATATTGAATAAAAAGACCAAACATTTACAAGGAAAGAATTATTCTGCCTACTACTATCCTGGAGGCTATCTAATCAGCATAAAAATTCATATTAACATGGAGTACCTTATCATTTAACCCGAGGTCGTAATCCAGACACAACTTATTACTAATTATCTAGCATCCTAATGTATTTAGCTAGAATGAATCCATTAAACTAAGGTCATGCTCCATCCTTTCCACCAAGGATTGAATCAGAAAGAGTACATGGATCCACCAAGGAAATCATGGTTCGGTTGAATCTCATTCCCATCCCAAATAAGAATGTAATATTAGTAACATAGTGGTTAGTATTAGTAAGTGCATCAATATTATGTGGCTGATGTATCATGTGATCTTGTAAACTTGTATTATGACATTTACTATTTCAAATTTAAAATTATCTACACATTTTCTATAATAAAAGTATTATTGTTCTTTTGAGAATTGACAGAGAAATTGAATGCCAAAATTTAAGTTTGTGTACTGAAATTTCACTATGGACGATCATCAATATGGTGACCGAAACCGTTATTTAAGGCACTGATCATTATAACATCTTATTATAAGTAAAAAAACTTGTATTCCTATCTCTTTTATTGATTAAACAATATTATAAATCTTAAATTTGAAAAAAAAGAGTTTTTAAGTAATTTCCCCAATTTTCGGCCATTTCACCGAAATTCCACCGAAATTCCTTTTCCGAGCTCTTACCTAAGCGAAATCGAAATCCGACATTTGAGGCCTTGATTGCATCTATTGCCATAAAAAATTGGCAGGGCTCCATTTGAGTACTTCGATGTAGGCCTTTAACAAGGTAACACTTTGCACAGATTTGCATGTTAGTGTTAGGTCCATCATTATCTCTTATGATGCCATGGACATGTTACCTATGCTAGACATGCCCCTTTGCTTCGTCATTGAGGGGACAATAAAAGGGACCATGGAAGAAATAACTAATTATCCCTTCTTTTACTTTATAGTTTAGATGTTTTTTCCTCTTATTTACGATAAAAGAATTAATGTTACTCATCTAAGCACACTCTTCTCCATCCCGCGGAGAACCTCATTCACTTTAGGGTTCTAGGCATTAGGGAAGATCATAATCCGTTATTGTTAGTGTTCTTGGTAGAATGGTACTTGGTTCCCTACTTCCCGCCTTTGTTTTTCTGATAAGAGGTTCCATGTGTTTTTCAGCTTGTCTGAGGGGCTTCGGCATGTTAGGGGTGCCCTCGGTTGGGAGAGATGTTGTATCTAAAGTGATGGTGGATTTATAATAAGAAGGCTTACAAGGTTTCGTCTCCTACCATCATTGTTTATTAGATGATCTGCGAAGGGATTGCAAACAGCTTTGGGCGTCGCTCAAGGTAAATATCTTTTTTGTCTAGTGAGGAATGTATGGGTAATGACAAAGGCCTACATCCCATGTTTCTTTGATGTTACATATGTTGATCGCCCTCTGTGTTTTGACAATCATGAGGATGTTAAACATATGTTTCTTTCCCGTCGTCTAGCTGCGAGGGTTTGGTAGGAGGTGCCAATTGAGTAGATGGTTGTATCCAATATTCATGCTTGCCTTCACATGAACACCATATGATGTTACATTTACCTATGCAGTTAGTAGGCTAGACCATGTTCTCTATGTGATGCCTTATGCGGTCTACATCGCATATTCAATCCACATAGCCATATGTTGTTGGTGGAAAGAGAGCACTTGATTTTTCATAAGGCTCTAGGGTTCTCTTATATAGGAGAGTAACCCGTTGGGCAAATTACATAAGAGAGACAAACAAAAAGAAAATATATAAAAGATACAAAATATAGTAAATATCTCAATACTCCCTCAAGTTGGAGCGTAGATATTAATCATGCTCAACTTGGAACATCTCTCACAAGGCCTTCTGCCTAGAACCTTGGTAAGAACATCGGTTGTTTGGTCTCTTGAGTTCATGAGTAGTAGAGATGAGACCCTTCTGTATCATGTCTCGAGTATAGTGACAATCCACCTCTATATGCTTGGTTCTCCTATGAAAAGCCGGGTCGTTGGCGATGAAGAGTGTAGCCTGGTTGCCGCATTGGAGGTGCATGAGAAGAGGCACCTCAACTGTCAGGTCAGTAAGAATAGATCTGACCCATATCGTCTTTGTACTAGCCTATGCCATGGCCATGTATTCTGATTCTGCACTGGCAACCACTGTCTGCTTCTTGCTTTTCCATGATACCAAGGAACTTCCTATGAACACTGAAAAGCCAGAAGTAGACTTCCTATCCTTGGGACATCCTGCATAATCTGCATCTACATAGCTGTAATGACAAGGGATGTACCTCTGTTGAAAAGAAGATCGGTGCCAGATGAGGCCTTCAGATGCCTCAGAATCATATGGACTGCATCCATATGTGACTGTCTAGGCTGCTCTATAAACCGACTCACTTTGTTCACTACAAAGGATATATCTGGCCTGGTGATACTCACATATGAGCTTCCTAATGAGCTCCCTATACCTCCTCTTGTCTACCTCCATAATATCATCATCATATAGCCTCATGCTCGGGATCATGGGAGTAGTAGCAGGTCTGCAATCTGCCATGCCTGTCTCAGAGAGAAGATCTGTATCGTACTTCCTCTGGATCATCACAAGACCTCGCTGGTTTCTGGCAAACTCCAGTTTAAGGAAGTAGCGTAGGCTACCAAGGTCTTTGGTCACAAATTGCTGACCTAGAAATCCTTCGCAGCCTGGATGCCCTGCACGTCATCCCCTGTAACAATGATGCGATCAATATAAACAAGTATGACAACTGTACCTCTCTGAATCCTCTGAACAAAAAGTGAATGATCGGCAGTCGATCTCACAAACCCCTGCTGCTCTAACCTTGTGAAGCCTGCAAACCTTCTGACACCCCCCCAACAGCAAACCCAGGTGGTTGCTGCATGTAAACCTCCTTCTCTAGATCACCATAAAGAAAACAATCTTCACATCAAGCTGGTAGAGAGGCCAATCTCGTGTCACAACAACTGAAAGAGGTATGCGCAGAGTAGAATGCCTAGCTACTGGAGAGCATGGCCTCAAATTTCGCCGAAATTCGACCGAATTTCGGTCGAATTTCGGTTTCGGTGGACGATCGAAACCCGACCGAAATGGTCGATGTCGACCGAAATATGGGGGGCCTAGTTCAAAAATAGATCGAAATGACCAAAATTTCAGTCGAATTTCGACCTTAATTCGACCGAAATTTCATTTCGGTCGGTCTCCGAAACGAAACCGAAATCCGGCATTTAAGGCCTTGCTGGAGAGAAGGTATCCTGATGCTCCACCCCATATATCTGGGTAAACCTACATGCCACGAGTCTTGCCTTGTAGTGATCTATACTGTCATCTGCTCAGTGCTTCATCGTGAACACCCACTTGCATCCCACAACACATGCGTCAAGAGGAGCTGTAACAAGGCTCCAAGTGCCACGTGACTGTAGCATGACCATCTCCTCCTCCATGGCAAGACGCCACTGGCTGTCCTGTTGTGCATACTGATATGATCGTGGTAACTCCACAGCTGAAAGTGCCACAATAAATCTCTTGAAGTCCTCTGAAAGTTTGCTCGAGGAGATCTGTGCTACAAGAGGATATGTAACACAAGTATGTCGTTGCTTTCGCAAAGCAATATGCACATCAAGATCATCTGCCACCTCCTGAACTTGTAAACTACCCTCATTAGAGGATACCTATTCATTATGTAAAGAATCCTGCTGCATAGACAACTCAACAGTGTCATTAGTAGAAACAATGTGCTCATTATAGACCTGAGGTACGCTGGATGATGGGGAAGGCCCATGAGCAGGGAAATGGAGCGAGATCTGCGAGTAAACACATGTGGCAAAAATTGGATCCAAGTACTGGGTAGCGATCCAGGAGCAACCACATGACCAGGTGTAGGTACTGGTAGTGGTGGTGGAGGTGGTAAAGGTGGTGGAGAAGGTGGTGCAGGTAGTGGAGGTAGTGCAACCGGAGGAGGAGGCACATATACCTCCTCCCCAGAGTCAGATGGGGTCATCCTGTCACATGAGGGAGAGAAATACATAATAGACTCAAAGAATGTGACATCAGCATCAACAAAGTATTTATGCCGAAGCGGATTAAAACACAGATATCCTTTTTTTGGTACGAAAGTAGCCAACAAAGACACATTTGACAGCTTTAGGGGAGAGCTTGTCTCTACCAGGCGTCAGATTGCGAACAAAAGCCACATAACCAAACATTCAGGGAATAAAGGAGATTAGGTCCTTCTCGGAAAACACAATCAAGAAAGAATACCTTTTCTCCTAAGACAGAAGATGACATATGATTCACCATGTAGTAGGCAACGAGAATTGCATCACCCCAATAAGAGTGAGGAACACGACTCTGAATCAGAAGGGTCCGAGTCACTTCAAGTAAATGGCGGTGTTTGCGTTCAGCAGCATTGTTCTGCTAAGAAGTATAGGTACACAAGGTATGGTGTATGATGCCAAGAGACATGAGAAACTCGGATAGCTGTAAAGTGCAGAACTCTAAAGCATTGTCAAATCGTAAAAAAATGATAGTGATAGAGAAAACACTCTTTATTTCTGTAATAAAAGTTTTAGTGACAAACCTAGCTTCAGACTAATTCTTTAATAAAAATACTCAAGAAGTCTAGAATAGTCATCAACAACAAGATAAAAACGGGTTTCTAGTGATTAAAAACACGACTCAGACCCCAAATATCTAAATGAAGGAGCTCAAACAACTGAGTACTGCTCCGACCCCAACGAGATGGAAACGACGAGCGGTGATGCTTCCCAAGCCAGCAAGCCTTGCACCAGAAGATCTCGTGGAATCTGCGGGAGGACATGACACATCTCTGCAGGGGAAGGTGGCCAAAACATAGATGCAACAAGTACAGTGAGACATGTCTGGTAGCAATAATAGAAACACCGGCATGAGGAGGCTGGACCAGTCTGTAGAGCCCTCGCTGCGACCACATCCAATCACCCTACCTGTGAGTATGTCCTAAAACACAAGAGGGGGGAGGTCAAAAATGTCATGACAATGCAGATCCTTCGTGATATGACTAACGGAAAGCAAATTCATCTGAAAATTAGGAGCATATAAAACATTCTGCAGGCGCATGGATGGCATCAAATGCACATCCGCCTGTCCTGTGATGGGTAAGTGAACCCCATTCGCAATGACAACCCATCTACCAGGGGGTAAAGACCTGTAAGATTTGAACTGGTCTTGGTCACCGCACAAATGGTGAGAAGCATCAGAATCCATAATCCATTGTCATATCTGCCCTACTACAATTGGTAAACACATATGCAATACCTGAGGATCTCGAAGAGGCTCTAGCAGCATCTACAACATCTGTGGATTTTGTAGGGGTGGTATCAGCAACAAGAGTCATTATCTCCCTTATACGAGACACAATATCATCAAGGCATGGATCTGCCTGAGGAGCCAAAGTATCTGGAGGCCCAATCTGCTCTGCCACTCGAGTCGACACACGGTATCCATTCTTCTGATAGCATGTGTCCTCAGAGTGTCCTGGGCGACGATAGTAGGTGCATGGGTCACACTGACATCCACCCCCTCTGCCACGTGGACCATGCCCTTTGAACTGCATAGATTCTCCTCTGTCACAAGATGTAGCCACAGTTGAGGAGGGCTGTGTGGTGGTAGTGGGTGGAATAAGAAGCCTGTTGAGGCGACTATAAGCCTTCTCCACGGAGGTATGGTTGCCCTCGTACGAAGGTGTGCACGAGCAGCCTCATACTCTGGATCAAGTGCAATTAAGAAAAAACTACAACCATCGCGGAGTTCCTGTAGGCTATTTGTTGCTCTGTGGAGTAGTAACATGCATGAAGATGTGAAGCTTCTCAAACATGCCTCGTAGAGAAGAGTAGAAGGTATGTAAGTGACGACCATTCTGCTTGGCTCTGAATATGTCAAACTGAAGCTAAAGAATCTTAGACTCGTTCTTCCCTTGTGTATAGGTGCATGCCAAAATATCCTATATAGCCTTGGCGGTGGGCTGGCTCACAATATCGTTGACAATCTCTGTGGTGAGTGTCCCAAAGAGCTAAATACGTGCATACACGTCATCTTTCTTCCACGAAGCATTAATCCCAATCTTATCCGCCGGCTCTGGCTGTGTCAGAATGTGCTCCTTGTTATTGCATTGTATAAGGATGAGAAATTGCATGGACTACAACTCATAGTTAGTCCTATCCATCTTCACGATGGGAGTCGGGCCCTTGAAGGCACCAAAAGAAGAAAAAAGACCCCCTTATTCTCTGACATAATAAAAGGCAAAAAACAGACCTCGACTGGGAAGTAGACTGATTGTAGCAAGTCTACACGATCATATGGAAGATTAGTTGTACATGTAGACTTATAAAACCATCCTCGTCACTCCTCAAGCCACGTTAGGATCAGAAAACGTGATTTATAGGTTTGAAATCACATTTTCCGATCAAAATCAGACCGTTTCAGACTGCAGTTCGGGCCACAAAGGTGCATAAAGGCGTGCTTGGGCGCGCGGGGAGGCTGCTGGGACATGCAATAGCCCCTGGCGGCGACTGGGAGGTGTTGGAGACGGCCTGGGGGGCACACAAGTGGTCGGTTGCGACCTGGGTGGCGCGCGACGGGTCGATAACCGCTGAGCTAGTGCTGCCGGAGGCCTGTAGCGGTGGGGAGGCCCCTGCGGTGGCATACAATGGCGCGCCGATGCCCGGTTTTGGTCGACGGCGATGTGTGGAAAAGGGGAGGGGCTGATAGGTGGGATTTAGGGCTTAGGTATGATACATGAACTCCGGTCTAGGACTGTCGCTCCGATACCATATTGGTGGAAAGAGAGAACTTGATTTTTCATAAGGCCCTAGGGTTCATTTATATAGGAGAGTAACCCGTTGGACAAATTACATAACAGAGACAGACAAGATAGAAAATATATAAAAGATACAAAACATAGTAAATATCTCAAAACATGTTCGGTCTCAAAGACGACATATTTAGTTCATATTCTAGATAGAGTTGATATGTAATTAGATCTTAATATGTATCTTTATTAGTGGTTTTTATTCTATTGAAGAAATAATGATTACTTATTGTTGGAGTATATGCGCCACTCTTGTAAATGGGTAAATCGGTCCCTCCAAGATCCATTTACCACACCCAGTGTTTAGTCCTACATCTTCCACTGGTGGGGCTTGGAGGGTCTATAGAGGCTATATAAGAAGCACATACCTCCTGTATCAGATGAGAAAGTTTAATGTGCGTCTGGAGAAGGAGCAGTCTGCCTGGATCTTGTCGCCTGATGCTGAGAAGGAGTTGGCAGGTCTGGAGAATCTGAATCTAACCTATAACTCTACAAGAATCTGAATCCGACCTATAACTCTACACAATACTTATGTGCCATGTTTAAATGATTTTATTCTCCATTTATGTTAAAAGCACAAGATTACCTTAATTTTCATTATTGAGTCTTGGAAAATTATCTTTATTAAAAAATGAAGCATTAATAATAAATTACTATCTATTTTAAACTTTAAACTATAAATCACAAAAAACCACACATTTCCTGCATATTCCCAATATACTGCATAGTCGTTAGGCGATCACCTATTTGAATGGATCAGCGTACCGTATTTTTTTGAGGGAAAAGGGTAAGATGTAGATAAGACGCCTACTTGGGAATATCTATATGTTCACATTGAAAAAATGGCAAAGCCTTGTCCCACTATAAGTAGGATCAGCTACATGGATTCTCGCTCAAATCCATGTTGAAAGATTCGATTATTTTTTACGCTGACTGTCGATTACCTAACGCAACCCCCAAAAGGGGGGGGATTTAAACACCAGTTTTTTTGGTGGTAGGCATACTGCACTACCACCAGACCAATCTTTGTGTATTCATATTATATATAAAGTAGTTGCAAGAAAGACTAAGTTTTTGGCATGTTCAATTACATTTTCCATGTATATTTTTTCACCCGGAAGATCAATCTTCCGATAAATTCACATGGACCACAAAATATTAGCCATCCAAACTTTAGTAGGGCTACTCCCATGACTAAGAGCATTAGGGACTCTTAGAAATCAGTCCAATCTGCTGTCGATACCCTCTCCACATACGTCACATTCCATACATCCTTAGCAACATGGCATCCAAAGAACAAATGCTCAACAATCTCCTCTTCTGTCAAACAACGCTCACATGTATTTGTTAGCCATGTGAGCCCGGGGTGCACCATTCCTACATTAAATGTTATTGTAATCTTTGATATATCAACAAAGATTATTGGTATATTTCACTCCTTGGCTGAGATTAAATGAATTAATGCACTTATAAGGTCCCTTAGTATAATTAGGGTTATGTATCATGTCCATCTTAATAATCATACATCTTTTGATTCAATGGTTGAATCATAGTGGTTGGTGCTTGTATGATATCTAAAGAGTTAGATTGAGGACTCATCGAGTACCGTCAAATGATTGTTAAGAGATGATCTCCAGCCTGAGAAGGAGATGTCAATCCTTCTTTAAAGGTAGATATCTGATCGATCTCTTGATGTATGTCTTCTGTATAGGAATAGAGATTCGGAGGTGTCAGATAAGTTAGGTTAAAGAGTTGACAATGTGATCGAGATAACCAAGGCCTATGTCATATGCTGTAGCGATACATGCATGCATCCTCTGACCGGAGATAGATGTATTGCTATATGTCTAAGTATGTACATTAGGCAGACCGTTAGGTTGATGACCTAATCAAGCTCTATACTCCCATGATCTAGTGTGCATACGAGGGCATATGGGTAATGCGATCTCTCAAAAGGATCATACATGTTCACTTCTGAACCGGAAGGCATGAGCCCCACTTATGAGATATTGAGACCGATCAAATTCCATGCATGGTTATCTTGCTTTGGATGCATGACAAGAATTTGTAAGTATGATATATGCTTTTGGAAAGCATATGATCGATACCAACTCCCAATTACCAAGTGATAAACTTAATGATAAAACCCTGAAGAAGACAATCTAAATATGATGTAAAACTTCGGGTTTGTTCTAAATCTTCTAGTATGCAGGATGTATGGGTACTAGGAATATTCGAGGGTGATGTGATCGTAAATGATTGTATAACCATGACCCTTCCAATCCGAGTGAGTGATGAAATATGTTTGGATTTAGTAACTCCTATCAGTAGATTAGTGATCTGATCTTGGTCCAATTGTTGGACAATTGATCTGAATGTAATTCAGATGCAATGAGAAGATTAGATTCATAGCTTGATTTAATCAAACATCTTTGAGAGGTCCCCGAGATCTGGATTTGAGATATGATCTCAATTCAAGTTACTATACATGTAATGTACAATCGTCTTGTCCTTATCTCCAAGTGTGCAGAGAAAGCGCATTATTCTTGAAAGAGTCCAAGAATAATTTCATTGTTGAAAGTATATCTGAGCATTGAAAAATTGATGATTAAATGTGATTTAATTATCATGAATAATATGAGTATGATTCATATTATTGGACACATGGAGAGAGAATGGGAGGCGGAGAGAGAGCTCGCGAGAAACGCTGGTGGAGAGTGAGAGAGCGGTGGAAGCCTAAGGTTGATGCACGTGAACATCCGGAGAGAGCGTGGGAGTCCAGAGATGTTCGCCCCTCAGTCACATCAAGAGGAAGGACTTCAAATGCTAGAACTTCGTGGAGACCGAAGGCATCTCTCGCGGGAGAGCCTCCCTTCGTTCCTGGTAAAGGCATGGAGAGTTCGGCTAGCGTCATCAACGATGTCCGCGCGAGTCGAGTCGACGTCAAAGGAAAAGGCATTCTCCGGGGGAGGGCTCACGATGATGTGCACGTCTCCAAGGAACATGAAGAGAGTGGTGCTTGGGTGCATGTTTCTCACAAGAAGCCGGGTAAGCGTTGCTTTAGATGCGGCGAACGTGGTCATACTGCTCCGACCTGTGGGTTGCCTGCGAGATGTTTTCGTTGTGGAAGGGTTGGCCACAAGAAAGCTTTCTGTTGGTTTGGGGCTACCCGTGTGGTTCCTTTGGTTCACAAGGCATCCCCTGCGGTCGGAAGGGAGTTTAAGGTGCATGCTGCTTCGGTCGACGTGATCCCTGGGGGGGGGGGAGAATTCGCGCTCTTTCGCGCAGGTGGTTCGTTATTCCAGGATCTCTACCCTCTCGAGGGGCCCTCCTGCGAAGGACCCTGCTGGGGACTCGACAATCCTCTTTGTTGGCGATGTCAACCTGAAGAAGGCGGGTGGGAGCTGCGACGTGGAAGTTGTTTCTCAAAGGAGGCCTGAGGATTCGCTGCATGGCCTCCTCGTGAAGGGGGGGGGGTGTGATGGAGCTGCTGTGGGGTTAGCCCTACGTAAAGGTGTAGATTGGAGTAGCGTCGGCTTGCGTTTGCATGGTTTCTTGGGACCCATGTTCGATGGCGACATGATTGTTTTGGACAACTCTAGATGCTGTGTTCGGGGCCTATCGATGGATCAACGTCTAAGCTTATTGGCGAGTGATTTTTTTGAGGACATATCGTCGAGACCTTTGCGCTATGACGATGGAGTCTGCGTCGATGTTGAAATTTGTGTTGTCGAGGTGCGAGGGATTCCCTTCCTCTCTCGTAAGGTACACGGTTTGGGCAATCTTCTTCGCCGATGGGCGGAGCTGCTGGCGATTGTGGGGGATGGCTTCATGCCAGGCTCTGATTGGAAGACAACTCGGGTCCTTCTGGAGTGTGGCAGAAACTCGCTTGGTGAAGTCTTGGGCAAGGCGGTCTTTGAAACCTTCTCGGTTGGTCGATTCTCATTCCCGGTGGAGATATCGTTCTTGCAGCCTCTTGCTCAGCCGCAGGTGGTGGCTGGGCTGCCGCTTCCCTCGATCGTGACGACGACCTCTCTGGTTGCTGATGACGCCTCGTCTCCCGTTGGCCAGCTGGCGTTGCATGGGGGCGCTTGCGAAGCGTCGCCCCACTGCTTTGAATGGCCGCGTCCCTTCAATGATTCTTCTCGCTTCCCGAGTGATTTCGCCATTCGTGGCGGTCCTCCTCTGTGGGGACTATCCGAAGTTGATTCGATTCTTGGCTCCTTTACCTGGAAGGTGGACCGTGGGGTGAACGCTTCTTATTCGGGCGCACGGATGGGTCTCCCTTCTAAGATTGCTGGCGGATCGGAGTGCTTCGGGTCTTGGTCCGGGCGGAAATCTTCTTTTCCCTCCACGGATTCGGATCCGGACACCGACCGGGATTCTTTTGGGCCTATATTTGGGCCGAGTAATATTGCAGTGGTGATTCATGAATCTCCCTCAGTTCCTCCCTCGGCTCGGGGCTCGGGCCTCCACTCCGAAAATGCTTTGCCTCTTTTGAGGGGTGCAACTTCGCTCTCCATTCTAAGGCCTTATTCCAATGTCGATGTGGGCTCGCCTATTCCTGCTCTGCCTAGCCCTGTGTTGGGTGACTCGGTTGCGGACCGCGTTGGTGATCAGGGATCTCGCTCTGACAAGCGCTCGGGGAAGAGATATCGTAGGAGGAGCAGATCTCATATGGGATTCGCGCCTTCTCCTTCTTGTGCGACGTTGCGAGACACCGTGGCGGAGGCGGCTGACCTTGCGCGTGCTGGAGGGAGCCGCCTTTCTTCTTAATGAAAATTATTTCATGGAACGTGAGGGGGCTGGGGGACGACGTGAAGAGAAAGGCTCTGGGTACCTGCTTGTCGGAGTGGGGTTGTGATGTTGCCTTGATCCAGGAGTCGAAATTGCGTGGGTTGGATGATGCTCTCTGGCGCTCCTTTGGTGCGGGGGCTTTGAATGGCTTAGCGGCTTTGGATGCGGTGGGAGCGGCGGGTGGCCTCTTCATCGCGTGGAATTCCGCCATTTTTACGCTTGATTCCTCCATCTTAGGGAGGCATATGCTTTCTGTGGTGCTGGGTAGAAGTGACTCGGCCTCTCCTATTGCTGTGTCTTGTATCTATGGGCCTTGCTGTCATATCAAGAGAGCCGAACTGTGGGAGGACTTGCGTGATGCGGGGCGTGCTTTTGTGGGCCTCTCTTGGATCATCGGGGGAGATTTCAATGTGACTTTGTACTCTGCTGATCGCCCCCGGGCTAGGGGAGGGTGCGACCCGGGGTCTGTGTCTTTCAAGGAGACTGTGGACTCCTTGGCTTTGGAGAACTTGGTGGCATATGATATCAGATATACTTGGAGGAACGACACTTCTCGATCCCGGATTGATCGCTTCTTGGCCTCGGGTGCTTTAATGGAAAGATTCCCTCCCTGTTCGGTATCTTCTAGACCCAGGGCTTTCTCCGACCACTCGCCGATTTTGTGGGATTTTGGTGAGGCTATCTCTCTGAAGGGCCTCTTTAAATACGAACGCTGTTGGCTTCTTGAACCTTCCTTCAGGGGTGTGGTGGCCGACCAGTGGCTTTCCTCTAATGTGGAGGGGTCTGCGGCTGCTAGACTTAGCCGGAAACTTGATTCTTTGCGGATGAGATTGGCGCGCTATAAGCGCGAGTCGCGGCTGGTGCGGGTGGCACTTAGAAAGGAAGCGGAGGAGATTATTTCGAGACTTGATTCTTTGGAAAATGAGAGGACTCTCAATGTGGACGAGCTTGAGGAGCGATCCTTTACGCAAAAAAAGGTGGCGGAGGAGGACAAGATGAGAGCCATTGAGTGACGTCAACGATCCAGGCTAAAATGGCTCAAAGATGGCGATGCAAACACGGCTTATTTCCATAGGGTTGCTAGTGGGAGGAAACGAAACAATACATTACGCGCTATTTCTGTTGATGGGGAGCGATTCGTTGGGGAAGATGCAATGGGCTCCGCCATTATGGAGCATTTCAGGGCTGTCATGTCGACCCGCTCCACGCGCTGTTGGAAGTGGTTGGGTTTGGAGGTTCCAAAAGTTTCCGAGGAGGACTGTGCAATGCTTATTAGGCCAATTTCGATGGTGGAGACTAAAGAGGTTGTGTGGGATCTTAATCTCGATGCATCCCCGGGGCCTGACGGATTCTCTGTGGCTTTCTTTAGGGATTTTTGGGACTTGGTGGGAGCTGAAGTTTTTGAGGTGGTTGTCGAGTTCTGTGGAGGAAATGCGGGTTTTGATAGGCTAAACAGAGGCCTTTTGCTTTTGATTCCAAAGAAGATTGCGGCGGAGGACATTGAGGACTTTCGGCCCATTTCGATTTCAAATGCTTTCTATTTAATTGTGGCTGAAGTGCTGGCTAGGAGACTCTCTAGAGTGCTGGACTCGCTTGTTTCCCCCGTTCAGGCGGCTTTCATTAAAGGGAGACAAATATCGGACTGTATTGCGGTTGCGTCGGAACTGGTGGCATATTGGAAAGCTTCGGGGCGACAGGGGATGCTTTGAAAAATTGATTTCGCTAAAGCTTATGATAGTATTGACAGTGCCTTCTTGTGGTCGGTCCTCAGGAGGTGCGGTTTCCCGGAGATGTGGATTTCATGGATGCGGCGATGCGTGACTACCGTATCTTTTTCTCTCCTGCTTCAATGGCGGCTTGGAAGGGGGGTGTGTTCAACCTCGACGGGGCCTGCGCCTGGGATGCCCTCTGGCCCCCCTTCTTTTCGTTCTTGCTTCGGATGCTTTGGCTCGTATGGTGGATCGGGTTGTTGCTGCGGGCCTCTCCAAGGGATTCTCCAAGGGGGCCATTTCCGTGCCGCTAATTCAATTTGCGGACGACACTTTGTGCTTCATTGAAGGGGGTGATATAGAGGTCGCGGCTATGTCGATGACTCTGGACCTCTTTAGCGAATTATCGGGGCTGCGTATAAATGGTTCCAAATCTAAGGCTATTCCTTTTGGCCTCTCGGAGACTGTGGCGTTGGATTTTGCGAACATTCTGGGCTCTACTTTGGGAAGCCCCCCGATTGATTACCTAGGCCTTCCCTTGGTGATTGGGAGGCCAAGACTTAGGGACTGGAGTGTGGTGGTGGAGAAGGTTGAGGTGAGATTGGCAGGCTGGCGCGCAGCGCTCCTCTCTAAAGGCAGTAGGCTGGTTCTTATTCGCTCGGTCCTTGCTGCCATTCCGGTGCACTTTCTATCGACTAGATGTCTTCCTGCTGGAATTTGCAGGAGACTGGAGTCTTGTTTCAAGAGATTCTTATGGGGGAAATCGGGTGCCGATGGGAGAGGGATTCACTTGGTCGCTTGGGAGGAGGTGGTGAGGGAGAAGCAGGCAGGGGGTTTGGGGGTTAGACGCCTCAAATTGGTCAATGACGCGTTTTCCTTAAGTGGGCAAGCAGGGTGTGGGGAACAGATGAAAGTTTCTTTATTGAGATCTTGAGGGAGCTCCATGGGAGGGAGTAGGCTGGCGATATTGATTTGGGGGTGATGTCTACGCGCTCTCCGTTCTGGCGTGGTGTTCAGGAGGTCTTTTTCAAGAACAGAGCGAACTTCAAGCCTGTCCTGGGGGATGGCCGTGCTTTTTCCTTTTAGAGGGACAGCTGGTTGGGGGGGAGCCACTTTCTGTCCGATTCCCTCGACTCTTTGCTTTGGCGGAATTTAAGGATGCCTCCGTTGCTTGCTGCTGGATGAATGAGTGTTGGTCTCCTCGCTTTCTGGGGAACTTCTCGGATCAGAGATTCTTGGAATATCTTGCTCTGATGGACGTCCTCACTCATGCGAATTCGCCTTCTGTGGGCTTGGATCACTGGATTTGGAGGGATGGTGGATTCTTGACTCGGAAGGCCTATGCATCACTGCTTGATCCTCTGCCTGCTCGCTCGGATTCCCTGGTGAGAGATTGTGGTTTTTTCTGGAGCTTGGGCCTGCCCTTGCGCATTGTCTTCTTCTTATGGCTCGTCCGCAGAAAGAGGCTTATGACTCATGATCGCTGTTCAAGGTTGATGCCCTCGGTTTCCAATATTTGTGTCCTTTGCAATTCGAATGTGGAATCCCTGGACCATATCCTTTTTCTCTGCCCTATGGTCCGGGGGCTTTGGGATGACCCCCTCGTGGCTTGGATGCACGCTTCCGATGTGGAGACCTTCTGTGATTCTCTCTTCTCGAATAGACTTATGGCTAGAAGGCAGCTCTTGGCACCGGTGGCAAGTTTATGGTCGTTATGGCTTAGTCGCAACGAGGCCATCTTCTCTACGCAACGTTTTTATTTGGAGAATGTGCTCTGCCACGCGAGGGCTTTGGTGGCAGACTGGAGTGGTGCTTAGTGTTTTAATTTCCCTTTTCTTTTGTTTTCTTTACGCCCACTTCTGGAGGTTTCTCGCCTCCTTCTCTGGGCCGTTCTTTTATTCTGTCTTGTTTGTATTCCTGACTTCCTTTCCTTCTAATATATTGGGGTGAACACCATTGAGTGTATCCCCCTTTTTCTTGGCTTTAAAAAAAATTATTGGACACATGAGAATAGTCATCAAAGATAATTAAATATGATTTAATTATCAAGGATATGATTAATGCAGATGTCACTATTCACAATAATCATAAATATTATAAATATAATTTATAAAACAATTAAGAGATTTAATTGTAAATAATGTTTACAAATTAATTGTTAATGTGAATTGGACACACATTGGACAATTAATTGTAAATTTAATTTACATTTTATATTGGATGTATGATTATGATTCATAATTGTCAATGACATAATTGAAAATATCACAAAACAATTTGGATTTATTTTGGTGAATAATTTTGCAACAAAAGTTGTTGCACATGTAGAATATTTGGAGAGACATGAGATCTCTCAATTAAGGAAGAAGAGAGCCACCTTCTTTAAGAGGGTGGACGACTACGGAGTCCTACTCCATGTATTATGACCGTCCACTCTATTAAGGGAAGGAGGATTGCCTTCTTTCCTTTAATTCCACTTGAGATTGAATTGAATTAATTGTGTTCTAAATTATTTGCAACATATTAATTTATTTTAAATTGATTATTTGTTGTTACAAATTTATGCAACAAAATCATGGCCATTGATTGAAAGAACAAAATAATTTGAGCAATTGATTATTGTGTGCACATGGATTGAGATCCATGGACATCCAATATGGTATAAAAGAAAGGCAAGTCATTGCTCTTTCTTTGCAATAACAATTGCAAGAGCAATAACTCTCTATTCTCATACACACCGCTCCTCTCTCTCCCTCTATTGTGGCCCTCCACCATATTGACCTAGAGAGCTCCGCAGTCGTCGCGATGTCGTTGTGCTATCGGATCGATTGTTCGTGGATCTTCTCCTTCTTCAGTCCATCTTGGTCGTGAGGAAGCCCATCGATTTCGTGTGATGAAATCAGGAGACTCCGCGCTTGATCTTCAACTCGGATTGCGGGAAGCGCACGTCTCATCCACGCACCCCAAGTGGATCCTTCGTCGGATCGGACTTGAGACAAGAGATCTCTTCGCCTAGAGATATATGCGATCGCAAACACACTTCAAGAGGTAGTCCTATTACTTGTCTGTGATCTTGATGAAACGATAGAAGATCTGTTTTCATATCCTGTGATTTCATCTATTTAAAAATTTTAAATTCCGTTGTCCCGAGAAACTAGTATGACTAGTCGCTTTTGATCGCATGTGATGCAATCTTCACGCTTCCGTGATGCGTTAAGGCCTAAACCCTAGCCTTCAAGTGGTATCAGAGGCATATCAAATGTCTTGGATATAATCCAAGTCTTAAGGGAACATAGTTTTGTATATCGGTTGCGCAGGGACTTGCAATTTTTGCATAAGATCCAAATTCGAATTGTTTTTTGATAAAATGAAAGGCCCACTATTTGGACGATTTTTTTGAATAATAAAATGTATTTAAATATGTCCTTAAAATAATAGCCAATTGTTGGCACCAAAGGTGCATAAACTAAATTCAAAAAGTTCCCGCAGTGACTTATTTTTGTATGTATTAACGGATCTGTTACAAATTAATTTTGTTACTGTTTTTCCATCATGAAATATGAAATAAACACTTTAATTACGTAGAGAATTCAGTAAATAAGTAAACTGCTCGAATTTATTTCATGCGATTATGACTCTGTTTGCCCTAGATATTCCATATTTAGAGGAGATGGGTCGGATGATGATTGGATCATCAAGATTACTTTCTTAATGGGCTTATAATTCAATGTAAATCAAGGAAATTATGAATTTGCTTAGATTAAGTCGATGCTTAATATTTTTGGAAATATTTGATTAAACATCAATCATTATTGGATGAATGTTTCTTGATAAAAAACCTAGTATAACCTACAATAGTTGTAGGTCAACTTTTGCATGTAAAACATGTTTGCTTGATATGATTATAAATTCATGATCTTTAAAAATATTTTAAGATATCTAAGATTTCTGAGTGATTACTATATGTTGAAGAAAAAGAATGAATTGATTAAGGAGAGGCCCTAGGATTTTCTTATATAAGAGGGGAACTTATTGGGCAAATTACAAGAAAAAGACAAATAAAATAGAAAATAAGAAAACAATAATAAAGATAATAAATATCTCAGCACTCCTCCTTAAAGTGGAGCGTATATATCGATCAAACTCAGCTTGGAACATCTCTGGTAGGGCCCTCTGGCTAGGGCCTTAGTAAGAATATCTGCTATCTGGTCTCAAGTGCTGACATGCGTAGTGGTGATAAGACCCTTATGTATCATGTCACGAGTGTAGTAACAGTCCATATGTGCCTGTCTGGGCTGCTCCATAAACTGACTCACTTTGCTCTCGACAAAGGATATATCGGGCTTGGTAATAGTCATATATAGTAGCTTGCAAACAAGCTCCTTTTACCTTCTCTTGTCGACCTCCTCAGTGTTATCATCATAGAGCTTCATGCTCGGGTCAATAGGAGTAGTGTCAGGTCTGCAATCTGCCACGCCTGTCTCTAAAAGAGGATCTGTAACGTACTTCCTCTGGGTCATCATAGGACCTCACTGGTATCTGGCAAACTCCAGTCCAAGGAAGTAACGTAAATGTCCAAGGTCCTTGGTCACAAACTGCTGACCTGAGAAATCCATGGCACCCTGAATGCCATGCTCATCATCCCCTGTAACAATAATGTCATCAACGTAAGCAAAAATGATAATAGTACCTCTCTGGGTCCTCTGCACAAACAGGAGTGATCGATAGTCGATCGCACAAACCCCTGCTGCTTTATCAAGTCCGAGAGCTTCTGAGAACCATGCTCTTGGACTCTACTTAAAGCCATATATAAGCCTTGTATAGCCTGCAAACCTTTTGACACTCCCCCTCAGCAGCAAACCTAGGTGGCTGCTGCATGTAGACCTCCTTCTGTAGATCACCATAGAGGAAGGCATTCTTCACATCAAGCTGGTAAAGGGACCAATCTCGTGTCACATCAACAAAAAGTAGAATATGCATGGTAGAATGTCTGGTAACTGGAGAGAAATTATCCTGATAGTCCACCCCACATGTCTGGGTGAACCCACGTGCTACAAGTCTCACCTTATGGCGATCCACACTGCCATATGCACGGTATTTCACAGTGAATACCTATTTGCATCCCACAACGGATGCACCAATTAGAGGAGAAAAACAAGACTCCACGTATCACGTGACTGTAGCGCGACCATCTCCTCCATTGCTAACTTCCACTGACTATCCTGAAGAGCCTCCTGATATGTACATGGTATCTCCACGACTTATAATGCCAAGGTAAATCTCCTGAAATTGTTTGGCAGCTTGCTCAAGGAAACCTAGGCTGCAAGAGGATAAGTAGTACAACTACTGTAGAGACCGATATTATTATTATGTTTTATACCTTTTTCGTAATTTCTGTTTACTCTCTGGACTACTATGTATTTTACCCGTAAGGTCTCTCCCTATATAAGAGAGCCTAGGGTTTCTTGGAATAATAGATTTGCTGATTCTTCCAACATGGTATCAGAGCCCAGGGGCTAACCCTAACCCCAACCCTAGGGTTTTGTGCCGCCGCCACCTCTCTCCTCCTCCACCACCCTTCCGCCACCGCCGGGCCCTTCTCATCCCGCCGGGCCCTTCTCCTCCCAGCCGTCGGGCCCCTCCCACCATCGCCAGGCCCCTTCCGCCGACGCCGGGCCCCTCCCACCACCGCCAGGCCTCTCCCGCCGACGCCGGGCCCGCATTTCCTCCACGTGGGGCTCCCAACGGTGCCGTAGGCCCCCCAACATCACCACCCTTCGTCGAGTCAAGCCCTAGGTTGGGGACCCCAACCGCAGGGTTCCCCTCCCTTCACGCCGACACCTACTCTTTCGTCAACCGGTCTATCTCCATGGATTTGAGTGCGTAACGTCTACATACGCACTCAAATCCGATCAAGTTTTTGTAGACACCAGTTTGTAGTCTACAATCCTAGTTCTTCATCTACGGCAACATGTCAGAGAACAAAGTTGATATGCCCTCCATAGGCGCCTTCAAGGGTCCTGCGCCTATAGTCAAGATGGACGGCACAAACTATGAGCTCTGGCGATGCAGTTTTTGAGTTTCATGAAGTCCAATGATAAGAAGCATATTCTTACCGAAGAGGAGCCGACTAAGAAGACTGGGATATATGCCTCGTGGGAGGCTGATGATTCTTACGCCAAGGTTTGGCTGTCAGACACACTGTCGATGGAGATTGCCAACGATGTCCTCCATCAGCTTACTGCCAAGGCAATGTGAGATATCCTGGCCGTTACATACTCCCAAGTGCGGAATGAGACCAAGATGTTACAGCTCCAGCACGATATATTCACGGTGAAGCAGAATGGCAGGCCACTTCACTCACTGTACACGCCACTGAGAGGGATGTTTGAGAAGTTATACAGTATCATTCCACTCACGGCGACTCCTGAGCAACAGAAGAATTTTCGGAATGCTACCATGGCGAGCGTTCTACTTGCAGCCCTAGATCCTGAGTATGAGGCAGCCTGCTCTCAGATTTTGGCCGATGCAGTTATTCCTCCAATGGAAGATGTTTACCAGAGGCTCAGTAGCATATCAGTTTCTTCCAGCACATCTACTCCACCCCCATCGGCGATGGCAGTATCGCGTGGGAGAGGTGGTCAGTTTTCTGGTCGTGGACGTGGACCCCATGGTAGGGGCGGTCGCTTTCGTCAGCCATGTTCGTTCTGTCATCGCACATGCCACTCGGAGGATACATGCTACTCTAAGCATGAGTTTCCAGCATCGGCGCGTGTAGCCGAGCATGTTCTGCCCCAGTCAGCATCCAATGCAGATAACCGATTCGAGGAGCTTGTGGCACGTCTACGTGATATTATGCCACAATCATCTACTGATTCTCCTGGTAGACCTTCAGATGTTGCTGCCACAGCTTCTTCCAGTTCCTCTGTTGTTGCTAGTACCTCAGGTAGTGCTACTGCCTTTACGTCTTGTCATGATATATCAGGTATCTGATTGGATTATAGATTCTGGTACCACACACCACCTCTGTCGAGATCGAGAGAGACTTGAGTCTTACAGGGACATTCCCCATGGCCGTTCAGTGCAGATCGCAGATGATACTCATTCCCCCCTTGTTGGACAGGGGGGTTTTCCTATCTCCTTCTATGCATCTACATAATGTTCTACATGCTCCTGAGTTCTCATAAATCTGTTGTCTATTAGTCAAATTACAAAGGATTTGCACTGTCGTGCTATATTTGGCCCCTCTTCTCTTATTTTTCAGGACATGCTAACGGACAGGGTGATTGGCTGTGGTTCTGAGCAGAATGGTCTGTATCGGCTGGTCCGGAATTCTTTTGCTGGCGTCTCTTCTCATTCCGTCGGACCAGTATCTCCGTAAATCTAGCATCTTTGCTTTGGTTATCTCCTGCTCCAGAAAATGCGACATCTACCGCCTCAGATCTCTCCCAGTTCCTCATTTCACTGTGAAGCGTGTCAGTTGGGAAAGCGTCATCGGTCTAGCTTCCCTAGTCATCAGAGTCGGAGCAGTAGCTCCTCGTTTGAGTTATTTCATATTGATATTTGGGGTCTAAGTCGTGTACCTGATCATCAGGGACACATGTTCTATCTAGTTGTAGTGGATGATTTCTCGCGTATATCTTGGGTCTTTCTTTTAAAGAATAAATATGAAGCAGGGGATGTTGTTAAAAATTTGATTAATGAAGTGCAGAATGTCTTTTCTTCTACTGTCAAAATTGTTCGTACAGATAATGCACTGGAATTTTGCACCCGGTATCTCTCTCAGTTTCTCTCGTCCAAGGGCATTATTCACCAAACCACTTGTCCTTACACATCTCAGCAGAATGGCGTGGCAGAAAGAAAGCATCGCTACTTTCTTGACATTTCTCGAACTCTCCTTATTCAGAGTTGTGCTCCCATCACCTTCTGGGGGGATGCTGTTCTTACAGCTTGCTATCTGGTCAATCGTATGTCGCCATCTGTCCTTGGTGAGAAAATTCCCCTTTCTATCATTTTTCCTGATAAGGAATTATTCTCACTTACTCCTCGTGTCTTTGGTACTGTTGCGTTTGTTCATCTCCTGTCCCCTGGACTTGACAAGCTCTCTCCTAGAGCTGTCAAGTATGTCTTTGTAGGTTACTCTCGGACTCAGAAGGGCTATCGTTGTTATGACCCCATAAACAAGAAATATTTTGTCAGTGCTGATGTCACATTTTTTTAGTCTATTATGTATTTTTCTCCTGCAGGCGACAGACTGGTCCCATCCACTACCAATGATGATGTCTATGTTCCTCCGCCTCCAAGTTTGAGTTCACCCGAGTCCATTCCTACTCCAGTTGCTACGTCACCTAACCCAACGTCACCTCCACCACCACCACCTCCACAATCTCCTATTCCACCTTTACCAAAATTCTATACGTGTCGGTCAGGTCCTGCTCAGGCTATACGCCAGGCATCCATAACGCCTCAGGTATGTTCAGATGGCATCACTACTGACGGGTCAGATATGGTACATGTGCAGGATTCTTCATTGCGGGAGGAGTATCTACCATCCGGTACAGAGGACAGTGACTTTGATATTCCTATTGCTATTCGGAAGCAGAAGCGGACGTGCGCGTCTTATCCTTTTGCTTCCCAGGTGTCTTTTCATCGCCTTACAGGCGACTTTCAGAGATTTGCTACAACTTTGTCTTCCGTGGACATACCACAGACATATCAAGAAGCCGTGAAGATTGATTGCTGGCGACTGGCTATGGAAGAAGAGATGCGTGCCTTATAGTCTCGTGGGATATGGAGCTTGATTAATGCTCCTTCTGATGCATCCATTGTTAGTTGTAAATGGGTATTCACAGTTAAATACGTGCTGATAGCAGTCTAGATAGATACAAGGCAAGGCTGGTCGCGAGAGGTTTCACACAAACCTATGGTGTAGACTATATGGATACATTTTCTCCAGTGGCTCGTCCTACTCTTCGCATTCTCTTATCGGTTGCTGTGGTACGTGACTGGACTATATCTCAACTTGATGTCAAGAATGCATTCTTGTATGGAGATTTACAGGAGGAAGTCTACATGCAGCAACCATTAGGGTTCACTGCTGAGGGGGAGAAGCATATGGTGTGTAGACTTCACAAGGCAATTTATGGCCTTAAACAGAGTCCAAGGGCATGGTTCCGGAAGCTTTCCCATCTGATTGAACGACAGGGGTTCAAAAGATCAAGTGCAGATCACTCGTTGTTTATTCAGAAGACTTCTGTAGGTACGGTTGTCATCATGGTCTATGTTGATGATATTCTGGTGACAGGAGATGATGTTCATGGAATAGAGAGGGCAAAAGCATTTCTGGGCCGTCAGTTCGTCACGAAGGATCTTGGAACCCTAAGATACTTTCTGGGGTTGGATTTTGCCAGGAATGCACAGGGTCTGGTGATGACCTAAAGAAGTACATTACAGATTTTTTGGCTGAGACAGGCATGGTTGGATGCAGACCATCGAGTATTCCCATGGATCCAAGCATGAAGCTGTATGATGATAACACTACTGAAGTAGATAAGAGGAGATATAGAGAAATGGTGGGTAAGCTCCTTTATATTACCATAACTCAACCCGATATTGCCTTTGCAGTAAGCCAGGCAAGTCAATTTATGGAGCAACCAAGACAAGTTCATATGGATGCCATATATATGATACTGAAGTATCTAAAGTCTTCTCCAGGTTCAGGACTGCTATTTCGAAAGGGCACAGATTTATCTATTTCAGCATGTACGGACACCGATTATGCAGGGTGTCCTAAGGATCGAAAGTCGACCTCAGGATTTGCCGTTTTTGTTGGGAGCTCTCTAGTTTCTTAGAAAAGCAAGAAACAAACTGTTGTGACAAGGTCTAGTGCTGAATCTAAATATAGGGCCATGGCGCAAGCAAGCACGGAGATGATGTGGGTTCGATCTGTGCTGGAGGATCTACATATAGCCGTACCTTTACCCATGCAGCTTCAGTAGGACAATTAGGCGGCATTGTTTATTGCTAACAATCCAGCATTACATGAAAGAACAAAGCATATTGAAGTTGACTGCCACTACACTAGAGACTTGATCCAGAGAGGCTTGATATCTACATCTCACGTGAGCTCAGGGGATCAGACTGCTGACATATTCACAAAGCCGTTGCTCAGAGGACCCTTCCAGAGATGTTCTTCCAAGCTAAGCATCATAGACATCTATGCTCCACCTTGAGGGAGAGTGTAGAGACCGATATTATTATTATTATTATTATGTTTTATACCTTTTTCGTAATTTCTGTTTACTCTCTGGACTACTATGTATTTTACCCGTGAGGTCTCTCCCTATATAAGAGAGCTGAGGGTTTCTTGGAATAATAGATTTGCTCATTCTTCCAACAACTACGCTTCGGCTTACGCAGAGTAATCAACACATCAAGATCATCTGCCTAGTCCGTAACCTGTGAGTTCCCCTCTTGAGAGGGCACCTGCTCATTTTGTATGGAATCTTGCTGCACAGATAACTTAGTAGTGCCATCAGTAGAAACAATGTGCTCATTACATACCTGAGGCATGCTGGATGACGGGCAAGACCTGTGAGCAGGGAGCCGAGCGAGATCATCGAGTAAAAATACGTGGCAAAAACTGAGCCACAATAGAAGGTGTAGGTGGAAGTGGTGGTGGTGGTATGATAGTAGGAGGCATGTAGATCTCAGCATCAGAGTCAGACGGAGCTAATCTGTCACATATAGGAGAAAAATACGTGACAAACTCAACGAAAATGACGTCAACACTGGCAAAGTACTTTCGCCTGGGCAGATCAAAGCAGCGATACCTCTTACGAGTACAAGAGTAGTCGACAAAAACATACTTGACAACTTTGTGAGATAGCTTGTCATGATCAGGAGAGACATCATGAACAGATGCAACATAACCAAACACACAAGGTGTAAAGGATAAAAGATCCTTATCGGGAAACACAATCGAGAAAGGAATCTTCTCTCCCAACAATAGAAGGTGGAGCTACAGGAGCAGGTGTAGGTGGAAGTGGTGGTGGTGTGACAGTAGGAGGAGGCATGTAGATCTCAACATCAGAGTCAGACGGAGCTAATCTATCACATGTAGGAGAAAAATACGACAAACTCAACGAAAATGACGTCAACACTAGCAAAGTACTTTCACCTGAGCGGATCAAAGCAACGATACCCCTTCCGAGTACAAGAGTAGTCGACAAAAACACACTTGACAGCTCTGGGAGATAGCTTGTCATAATCAGGAGAGACATCATGAACAAATGCAATAGAACCAAACACATAATGTGTAAGGGATAAAAGATCCTTCTCGAAAAATGCAATCGAGAAAGGAATCTTCTTTCCCAACACAGATGAGAGCATGCGGTTTACCATATAGCATGCAGTGAGGACAACATCTCCCCAGTAAACGTGAGGAACACGTATCAGCAAGGTTCTGGTTACATCAAGTAAGTGACGGTAGGGGTGGGTATTCGATCAGGTTGGGTGGATTTGAGTTATTCGGTTCGGGTTGAATTCGGTTTGGGTTGGAAAAATAGAACCCATCACCCAGTCGAATTACTTCGGGTTGAGCTATCCGGGTCATTGGTTGGGGTCGATTGGATCGGGTTAAAACCAAATTATCTAAAGGTGAGTTTCCACTTAATAATCATGCAACCACGAAAATCAAAGATACAATGCTCTGGCTGCGGACTTGCGGAGGAGACTCGATCATAAACAGATGAAGGGAATGAGATAAATTCCACGGAATCGGAAGGAACTCGGAACTTGGAAGGTTGGAATGGTTACTGGATGATAGAGGAAAGTCGGACGGTGACCTCTCAATCTCTCATTCCTGTTCCAAATCAGGATATAAAACAAACGCAATCTCCGTTCCCATATTCTTTGTAGAATGAGAGTGACGGTTTACATTCCAAACTTGTTTAATTAAAATTTCAAATTTCCATCGGATTCCATTTTCCAATATGGCAAGTTGGCAGCATGCATTCAATTCACGTATTGCCACCCAACCTATATTAGGCTATTCTATTTCCAGCCGTTATCATTTATTATTAAGTTAATGAATAGAACTACATGTCGTATATAATGGTATATACTGTGTATATATGTGTGTCTATATATATGTATACATAAATATATGGGATTTTTACCCGGCAGACCCTATAAACTTTGCCAATTACCTCTACGACCTTTTGCACAACGTAATTACCCCGTCAACCCTAAAAATTACCCCAAGAACCCTCACAGGCTTTAAATAGATTAACCGGAGGGTTCATGGGGTAAAAGTTGGCAAGTTTACGGGGTCGAGGGGGGAATTAGGTTTTTTCAAAGGTCGTAGAGGTAATTAGCAAAGTTTACAGGGTCTGCCGGGTAAAAATCCCTAAATATATTCTTATGATTTTTTTGATGGGTCGGGTGGGTTTAAACCACGGGTCACCCATATTAATTGTTCAGGTTGATTGGGTGGGTCGGGTGGACACTATCAAAACCATCAACCAACCCAGTTCCATATAAATAAAACGGTTTGGGTCTAACCCGACCCGGAAACCCAAATAACCCAAATCATTTAACCCATATCAAACGATTCGATTGGGTTATTTGGTTTGACTCAAACAACGCCCACCCCTAAGTGACGGTGTCAGCGCTCAGCAATATCGTTCTTCTGGGAAGTATAAATACTTGAGGTCTGGTGAGCAATGCCAAAAGATCTAAGGAACTCAGAAAGATGTAAAGTGCAGAACTCTAAGGCATTATCAGAACTAAGGTATTTGACTTTTGCAGAAAAAACTATTCTTTATCTCATTAATAAAATATTGATCACAGATCCAACCGCAGACTTATTCTTCAATAAAAAGACCCAGGAAGGTCTAGAAAAATCATTGATAACAACTAGATAAAAGTGGCGTCTCTAGTGATCAGGAACGCAACTCGAACCCCAAATATCTAAATGTAGGAGCTCAAATAACTGAGAACTGCTCCGACTCTGACGGGATGGAAAGGATGAATGATGATGCTTCTCGAGCTGGCATGCCTCACATTGGAAAGAGGATCTCGTAGAGATTTGAGGGAGAACATGACATAATTTCTGCAGAAGAAGGTGACCAAAACGAAGATGCCACAGATATGGTTAGACTGGTCCAATAGGTATAGTAGAAACGCCATCATGAGGAGGTTGAACCAGTCTGTAAAGTCCCCGCTGCTCACGACCACATCCAATCACCCTGTCCGTGAGTATGTCCTGAAATACAAGAGACGAAGGGTCAAAAATGGCACGGCAATGCAGATCCTTAGTAATCTGACTAATGGAAAGTAAATTCATCTGAAAGTTAGAAGCATATAAAACATTCTGAAGGCGTATGAATGACGTCAGTCAAATGTATCTCCCCTGTCCTGTAATTAGTAAATGGTCGCCATTAGCAATGGCAACCCATTTTCCAAGTGGTATGGTCCTATAGGACCTCAGCTGCGCTCTGTCTCCACACAGGTAGTGGGAAGCACCAGAGTCCGTAATCCACTCTGTCCTGTCTGCACCGATACTACCAGTAAAAGCATAGGCGACACCTGAGGAGCTCAAAGAGGCTCTGGATGCAGTTGCGGTATTTGTAGCGCTGTTGCCGGCCACATGAGTCATGATCTCTCAAATACGAGAGACAATATCATCCAGACGCCGATCGACCTGGGAAGTTAGAGTTTGTGGAGGTGTAATCTGTTCTGCTACGTGACCAGAAGTAGGATATCCATGCTTCTGGTAACATGTATCCTCTGCATGTCTAGACTGATGACAGTAAGTACAAGGGCTACGCTAGCGTCCATCGCCTCTAACATGATGGGTGCGTCCTCTAGACTGGATCATCTCTCCTCGGCCATGAGAAGCAACCATCGCTAAGAGGGTTGAGAAGTGGCTGTAGAAGGCATGATAATCCATCTAAGATGGCTATAGGCCTCCTCTATGGGAGGTATGGTAGCTCCGATAAGAAGCTGAGTACGCGCAGTATCATACTCTATATCAAATCCAACCATGAAGACTCCAACCATCATGGAGTTCCTATACATCTTCTGCAGCTCAGTAGATGTCGTAATAGGCATGTAGCTTTAAAGCTTCTCGAACATGCCACAGAGCGAAGAGTAGTATACGTGCAGAGGACAACCATTCTGCTTGGCATTGTAGATATCGAACTGTAGCTGAAGAATCTTGGCCTCATTTTTCTCTTGAGCATAGGTGGATGTCAAAGTATCTCACATTGTCTTGCTTGTGGGCTGATTCATAATATCATTGTCTATCTCTGTGGTGAGGGTCCCACAAAGCCAAACACGCATATGCGTCATCTTGCTTCCAAGAAGCATCTGCTCCCGTCTTATCCGTTGACTTTGGATCTGTCAGGATGTGCTCCTTGCACTACATGAGGGTGAGAAACTGCATGAACCACAAGTCATAGTTGGCCTCATCTGTCACATAGTCAAAATTCCGCTACCGATTTCGAACTGTACGACGTTAGCTAACCCGTAACTAACCAGCCTTCCGGAGTAGAACAGTCACGGATGCGCTCCATCTCTTCTCGAACTCCTGCTTGCTAACGTACCGACGCTTCAACACAAGCACGAGCTCAACTCTATGGATCACTCAAGAACACTCTCTAGAACACGCTCAAGAACTCACACAAGCAATCACACAAGCACATGCATAAAGCTCTTCTCTTATTAGAAGGGGAGACTCGCTCTGGAGTGGGGAGTGACACTCTACACACTTGTGTGTAAACTGTGTTTACAAATGAGCCACCGCCCCTCCTTGTATACAAGACCAAGGCAACCCAAGGGAAACTCATTATTACATTTATAATAATGACAATAAAGACACAAGAGACCCTTCGAGTTCTTTGGCAACCCTTCGCGTTCCGCATCAACTCTCCGTTTTCTCATCTCTTCGACTCCCTCGCTGTTCTTTCATCTTCTCGAACGATTGACGTCGCATCAACCACCCGGTCATCGGCATACTCGTGCTCCAACGCTTGCTGATGAAGCTTTGCCATAATTCACCGAGTGCCACCGAACACTCGGTCTTGTGCTAAAGAGAACTAGTGGCCACTAGACCCTCGTGCGGTAAACCTTTCCTTAGCATTCTGCATGCTAAGGAGAAGTCCTCCAGAACTTCGCTATTATGGCTTCCAGACCACTCTCGTACGTGTACTACCGAGTATGCTCGACAACGCTCATACTCAACACCTGCAACGCTCCATGCCTCCTTGGATCGCCATGCATCGATACTGATACCGCACGCTTTCGTACGTACGCCTATGCGATCGTACCACATGGCTCCTAAATATGTACTGCTTCATAGCATACCACCCTTCTGCGCTCGCGTACGTACTCGCCGCATGCATCCATCGTCATGTCTTGCATTGCTGTCTATACTCGCTGCTCGCACTGCTACAAGCTCCACGACACTCTACTACCGAACCAGTGCCCTGTGTGACACTTCTCTAATGTCACGTACGATTGACTCTCCAAACTCTTGTGGATAACCTCCAAAATATCCACGTATTCAAGACTCCTCCTGAAGTTAGCTCCATTTATTATTCTCGAGCATTCGCTACCGTGTCTACACGATCATTCTCGATCACGGAATTTGGGGGTGTGAAAAGCCTCCCCCACTTGAATAATCGGTTGTCCTCAACCGAGCATACCTTCCTTAGCTGGCGCCCCATCACGATCCTCCATCTGCTATGCAACTCCTGATGCTGCTCAATTGGAAGGGTGGTGCAAGCTTGCACCGCCTCCCTTTCCGCATCTGTTCTTCTCACGAACAAACGAGTTCCTCATCGACTTGGCCTTCGTCGTGAGAAATGAAGCTTCCTTGTCAGCTCCTGTTCTCGATGTATCCCTCCTGGATACAACAGCTCCATCGCTGGTGTGTGGCAGCTCCATCTCTACTTGTGAAGTATTCACCTCTATGCTCGCTTGTTGTCGATCTTTATCGTTCCCCTGGACGTACCTGCATCATGGGAAATACGCATTTCCTGTGCTCAGAGTATTGGTGTGGTTCGTCACCACTCCACCTCCATGGACGTGTAGCTTCTTGTCCATGTTGCATTTCCCTCCAAAGATCTGCATCGGCTTGTCATGCACGTATGTCCTCCTATCCACGGCTTTGGTTGTGTGTCTCCAGCACACATGTTGTTGCTCAACATGCACCTTCGCACTCCTGTGTGTCCTTGATCGAGCCTTGGCGCTTTCAAAGCTCTTTGTGGCAGAGTTCTCTCTCTCTACCGAATTCGAAGCTCCGAGTCGAAGCGACATGAGCTTGGTGGCTCCTGGGCAACACCTTTGCTCTTATCCTTCGATCGCACCTTCAACTTGCTGGTGAACTTCTCTTCAGCATTGTGGCTTGGTTGGGCACGTAGTCGACCAACGAATCCACCACCACGATTAGTGAATTTAGGTCTTCTACGCCCTGCTTCTGCAATTCAGCATGCGTCCAACTTTACAACCCGATTGTGAAGTTGAACAACTTATTCTCCTCTGACATGCCCTTGATGTCCAGTAGCTAAGACATGAACTGCTTCACATACTCACGAACCGTGCCTGTTTGTTTCGAGCGTCGAAGAGCTTCCCTTGCGACCCACGTGGTATTCTTCGGCAGTAATTGCGCCTTCAGTTTCATGACTAGATTGTCTCACATGGAGATCCTCTGTCTCGCCTTGTCTACTGAACACCATAACTTGGCATCGCTCGACATGTACAACGATGCCAAGTCGACCTTATCAGCTTCACTCGTTTTGGCCGCCTCCAAATAAATTTCCATATCCCATAGGAAATTCTCCAAATACTTCGTACTCCGCGTACCTGTGAATGGTTTGGATTCAGGTACCTTGCGTCGCTGCACCTCCGTGGGGGTCCTGCCATTTGCCATCGACTTCTTGATGAGGGAGATCTCACTGCGTAGATCCTCCATCATCGAGTTGAGCGTCTCCATCCTGTCCTCCAAGGACTTGATCTGCTCCGCTGAGCATTAGGTCTCGTCCCCAACATTTGATCCTTCTAAAAAACGATCCTCCAGGCATGCGATGCGGTGGCCATGAGTTCTAATAGTGGACTCCATCTCCACCATTGCTCGCTTCAGTGCTGCAACACGCTAATTGACACCCACCATCTTCGCTCTGTCGATTGAAGATATACTTGCATCAACAAGTATCTTTTGCTCCCGCGATCGACTGTACCAACAACCGCTCCTAGCTTTGCCCGCTTTGTTGGCACTGACCAAGCTTTGTGATATGCTCCTATGCTCTGATAGCAACTCGTGACAACAAATGGTATCACCTTCAGCTCTGATACCAGCTGTCACAGGGTCAAAATCCTGCTACCTATTTCAACCTGTGCGGCGTTAGCTAACCCGTAGCTAACCAGCCTTCCCGAGTAGAACAATCACGAATGCGTTCCAACTCTTCTCGAATTCCTCCTTGCTAATGTACTGATGCTTCAACACAAGCACGGGCAAGACTCTAGGGATTGCTCAAGAACACTCTCAAGAATACGCTCAAGAACGCTTAAGAACTCACACAATCACACAAGCACGAGCACAAAGCTCTTCTCTTATTAGATGTGGAGACTCACTCTGGAGTGGGGTGTGAGACTCTACACTTGTGTGTACACTATGTGTTTACAAACGAACCACCGCCCCTCCTTATATATTAGACTCAAGGCAGCCCAAGGGACACTCATTATTACATTTATAATAATGACAATAAAGACACAAGCGACCCTTCGAGTTCTTCGGCAATCCTTTGCGTTCCGCAGCAACTCTTTATCTTCTCGTCTCTTCAACTTCCTCATTGTTCTTCCGTCTTCTCGCACAGTTGACGTCACATCAACCGTCCGGTCATCAACAGACTCGCGCTTCAACGCTTGCTGATGAAGCTTTTCCATAATTCACCGAGTGCCACCGAACACTTGGTCTTGTGCCAAAGGGAACTCGTAGCCAACAGACCCTCATGCGGTAAATCCTTCCTCAGCTTCTGCATGCAAAGGGGAAGCCCTTCAGAACTTCGCTATTATTTCCTCCAGACCACTCTCGTACGTGTACTATCGAGCATGTTCGACAACGTTCGTATTCAGCACCTACAACGTTCTATGCCTCCTTAGATTGACACGCATCAATACCGATACCTTGCGCTTTCGTGCGCGTGCTTATGTGATCATACCACATTGCTCCTCAATGCGTACTACTTCACAACATACTGCCCTTCTGCGCTCGCGTACGTACCTGCTGCGTGCATCCACCGTCATGTCTTGCACTGCTGTCTGTACTTGCTGCTCTCACTGCTACAAGCTCGACGATATTCTGCTACCGAGCCGGTGTCTTGTGTGACGCTTCTCTAATGTCACGTACGGTTGAGTCTCCAGACTCTCGCAGATAACCTCCAAAATATCCACATATTCATGAATCCTCCTGAAGTCAGCTTTATCGATCATTCTTGAGCATTCGCTACCGTGTTTGCACGATCATTCTCGATCATGGAGTTTGGGGGTGTGACACCATCCATCTTAACGATAAGAGCCAGACCCTTGAATGCTCCGGATGAAAAAAATATCACCCTTGTTATCTGACATGACGGAAAAATGACTGAATAACGGAACTCAATTGAGGAGTAGACCAATACACGATTATACAGGATTGGTTGTAAGTGTAGACTCATACAACCATCCTCATCAATCTTCCCTGCTCTTTAGGGCGGGAAAACACGATTTATAGGTTTGAAATCACATTCTCTATCAAAATCAAACCGAATCAAATTGCAAATCGAGATGTAGGGGTGTGCAGAGGCACACAGGACAACTGGCAGTGGTTCGGGAGGGTCGGGGGGGCTGGGTGGCGGTCGGAGGGGTCAGGGGCAGCCTGGATGTGCCCTGGACGACGATCAGAGGGGTCGAGTGGTGGCCAAGGCTGTGGCCTGGGTGGCCTGGCAGCAACAACCTGGGCGGCAGAAGGGGCCGATGGTTGTCAGCGACGGCTGGGGGGAGGTAGGATTTGGGTTTGGTGGGATAAGGGAACTTTGCTATAGGACCGTCGCTTCAATACCATGTAAAAGGAAAAGAATGAATTGATTAATGAGAGGCTCTAGGGTTCTCTTATATAGGTGAGGAACCTATTGGGCAAATTACAAGAAGAAGAAGACAAATGAAATAGAAAAATAAGAAAACAATAATAAAGATTACAAATATCTCAACACTATATATGTATCATGCAACTTACCAAGAACATGCGATTGATAAAACCTCTTAGTATAATTTGTACCAATTACGTTGTCTTGAATTGTTTCAGTGATGGTATCTAGGCCGTGGATATGCTAATGGGTTACTTAATTGGCATCATGCACCGCGGTGGAAGCGCTCTCTGTTAGCATAATCTGTTCGATCTGGCTTGATCCGTTTCAAGAATAGTTAGCATGAGAAGTCTCTGCGTACTTACTTAACTAATTGGAATAATACAATTGTAAAATGTGAGGGTATATACTATATAGTAATATCAAGCAAACCTAATTGTTTGTTGGTTGAATTGGATTGTTGATTAATTTAATATGATTAAATAATTAGATCCAATTAAAATAAAAACTGCATTATAAATAGAGATGTAATTCCATTGGAAGAATTAATTATGTGAATATGATTTATAATAATTAATTCAAATTTGAACAAGATATGGAGGATCATATAAATGACATCCATGATCTTCTGTCAAGGCGAGTGTTCCATCACCATGGATTGTATGCATGGGACACCTATCCGAAGTGGTAGCTCCTACATACAAGCGCGCATGGATCAGGCTCTTTGTTTCTCGAAAGAGAAAGTCCATATGTGTAGTGACCCAAATACCACTCATATAATTGAGTTGATATTGGATTGCGCATAGCGAGTTCTATCTTGTTGACGGTTAATTCAATTAACAATAGGTCAACATCACCTTAGGGGTGGTGGACTCAAGTGTTAAAGACCGAATTGGGTAATGTAAGTTGGACTTGCAAGGCAGAATGGGTTTTTGCTTCTTTTTACCCAAGTTGCAATTTCTGATATAATTGGGATGTAAGAAAGGTAGAAAAGGTGATCCCAGACCTTGCTATAGCGGCAAGTATATCTCTTTCTTTGAAAGTTTGATAAGGGAATGAACTTTCAGAGTTGAAAAGGAAAGACTAATTTGATTAAAAATCTTTAATCAAAGAATTTTAAATTTGAATATATAATTATTTATATGTTCTAATGTAAGTGCATTCTTTATCTCATATATGAAATTCAAGAACCCACTCAACAAGCTTCTGGAGGTCAACCAGTTGACCGAACCAAATTATTCGGATTGGATCCGTAATTTGGAGCTTGTTTTCTCTGAGGAGCGCATCGGTTATGTGCTCACTGAGAATAAGCACACAAACACTATGTCAACGGAAGAATTAAAATTTAATGAAAATTTTAATAAGGACCACTCGTTGGTTCGATGTTATATTTTGGGGTCTCTGTCTAATGTGCTTTGGAAGCAACATATGGAAATAGAGAATGCCGATGATATAATGCTGAATCTAAAGAAGATGTTCGATGATGTCAATTGCATAGAACACAGTCGGAACGGAAGCATGGGTTACGGAAAAGTCCGACCCAATAGGTGAAGAAGAGTTAAGGTGTTCTATGAGGAGCTTATCATAAGCCGTTATGATAAACATATTGCAGATGGTGTTCTAACTTCTGGTGGATTCTATGAATTGTGCATTGATGAATCTGTCATAAATGTTATTACCACTAATAAAAACTCTAAAAGAAGTAGAGATGACGGAAATCATTCTAATATGATTTGGCATCAAAAGCTTGGTCATTTATCTGTTGATATGATCAATAGATTGATAAAGGACGGACCCATAGATTTTCTACAGGTCCAAACTTTACCTACCCGTCAACATTGCATTCGAGGTAAAATGACCAGAACACCCTTTCGTAACAAGGTTACACAATGCGAGGGCATTCTTGACATAATACATACCGATATATGTGGTCCCTTTTGTACCACGACCCGAAATGGATATCGCTATTATTTGACGTTTATTGATGACTGTAGAGATAGTTCGTAGTTTTATTATCTCTTTATGTAGTTTATCGTTATTTCTTTATCTTCTATAGACCTCTTTGTAATTTACCCTTTAGGTCTCTCCCTATATAAGAGAGCCTAGGGTTTTCTGAATCAATAACGAAGACTCTTTTCCCAACATGGTATCAGAGCCATCCTAGGGCTCTCCACCCGCCGCCGCCCCCCTTTCCCCACCCGCCTCCCTCTTCTCGGCATCACCGCCGCCTCTCTCTCTCTCTCTGTATCTCACGCCGCCGCCGCCTCTCTCTCTTCCTGGGGCTATCATCGTCCTAGGCCACAGCCGGAGGTCCCAGCCCTCCACCGCTGGAAGTCACAACCAGCTAGCGGAGGTCCCAGCCAGCCCCAGCGGCTCCAGCCCACCGGCGGAAGCCACCAGCTGCCGCTGTAGCCCCTCCGGGTGCATGCACAACCCGCCGTGCAAGGTCCCTAAGCGGCTCCCAGCCGCTGAAAGGGCTGTAAGCCTCTTGTGAGGCGTGCCCTAGTTCCCTCCTCGTCCGTTCTATGGATTTGAGTGCGTAACGTCTACATACGCACTCAAATCCGATGCAGTTGTTGTAGACATTCAACGTCACGTCTACATATCCTAGTTCTTCTCCAAGCGGCAGTATGTCAGAATCAAAAGTCGATATGCCCTCCACCGGCGCATTCAAAGGTCCCACGCCAATAGTCAAGATGGACGGGTCTAACTATGAGCTCTGGGCTATGCAGTTCATGAACCTCATGAAGTCGAATGGTAAGAAGCACATTCTTACCGAGGATGAGCTTGCAGAGAAGACTGGGATATATGCCTCATGGGAGGCTGATGATTCCTATGCGAAGGTCTGGTTGTCCGGTACCTTGACGATGGAGATTGCTAACGACGTCCTCCATCAGCCCACTGCTAAGGCAATGTGGGACATTCTTGCCACCACATATTCGCAGGTGCGAAATGAGACGAAGATGTTGCAGCTTCAGCACGACATCTTCACAATGAAGCAGAACGACAGACCTCTCCATTCCCTTTACACATCCCTAAGAGGGATGTTTGAGAAGTTATACAGTATCATTCCTCTCACTACAACTCCTGAGCAGCAGAAGGCGTTTCGAAACGCCACCATGGTTGGTGTTCTACTTGCGGCTCTTGACCCTGAGTATGCCGCTTGATCTCAGATTCTCGCTGATGCAGTTATTCCTCCAGTTGAAGATGTTTACAGAAGGCTTAGTCGCATTCCAGTTTCCTCCAGCTCTTCTACTCCACCCCCTTCAGCGATGGCAGTCTCGCGTGGGAGAGGTGGACCGCCATCTGGCTGTGGTCGTGGACGTGGCCGTGGGTGGTCGCTTCAGTCAGACATGCTCCTATTGTCACCGCACAGGACACTCGGAGGAGACATGCTATTCGAAGCATGGATTTCCAGCATCGGCACGTGTTGCAGAGCACTCCCAGTCTCTACTGACCTCTACTACAGATAGTCGATTTGACGAACTTGTGGCCCGTCTCCGAGATATTATGCCACATGCTTCTGGTGATTCGTCTGGTGGCTCCTCAGATATTGCTGCCACTGCCTCTGCCAGTTCATCCGCAGCCGCAAGCTCCTCAGGTAGATCTACTGCACCTCATGATATATCTGACTGGATTATTGATTCCGGAGCCACACATCATCTCTGCCGAGATAGAGGTAGATTACAGGCCTACAGGGACAATTCTCCCGGCCGTTCAGTGCAGATAGCAGATGGTACCCATTCACCCCTTGTTGGACAGGGGAAGGTTTTCCTATCCTCCACTTTGCAATTACAGAACGTCCTGCATGCTCCTGAGTTCTCAATGAATTTGCTATCTATTAGTCAGATTACGAAGGATTTGAATTGTTGTGCTATATTTGACCCGTCTTCTCTCATTTTTCAGGACATACTCATGGGCAAGGTGTTTGGCTGTGGTTCTGAGCAGAATGGTTTGTATCGACTGATTCGGGATTCCTATGCTGGCGTCTCCTCTCATTCTGCTGGACCAGTCTCTCCGTACATTTGGCATCTCCGATTTGGTCACCTTCCACTTCAGAAAATGCGTCATCTTCTGCCTCAGATATCTCCTAGTTCGTCGTTTCGATGTGAAGCGTGTCAGTTGGGAAAGCATCACAGGTCGAGCTTCCCACGTCGTCTGAGTCGGAGCAGTAGCTCCCCTTTTGAGTTGTTACATATAGATATATGGGGTCCGAGTCGTGTTCCCGATCATCAGGGGCACATGTTTTATCTTGTGGTAGTGGATGATTTCTCTCGTGTGTCATGGGTCTTTCTTTTGAAAAATAAATCTGAAGCAGGAAATGTGATCAAGAACTTGATTAATGAAGTGCACAATGTCTTTTCTGCAAATGTCAAATATGTTTGGACCGATAATGCCCTTGAATTTTGTACACGCTCACTTTCACAATTCCTTTCATCAAAGGGTATTATTCACCAAACCACTTGTGCATATACCTCACAACAAAATGGTGTGGCGGAGAGAAAGAATCGCCATCTCTTAGATATTACTCGTACACTGTTGATTCAGAGTTGTGCCCCTATTTCTTTCTGGGGCGATGCTGTTCTTACTGCTTGTTATCTGGTCAACCGAATGCCATCCTCAGTTCTTGGTGAAAAGATACCTATGTCCATTATTTTTCCAGATAAGGAGTTATTTTCACTGACTCCACGTGTCTTTGGTACTGTGGCTTTCGTGCATCGTCTATCTCCCGGTCTTGACAAACTCTCTCCTAGAGCAGTCAAGTGCGTCTTTGTTGGTTATTCCAGTACTCAGAAGGGCTACCGGTGTTATGATCCTGCAACTAAGAGGTACTTCGTGAGTGCTGATGTCACTTTCTTTGAGTCTGTCATGTATTTCTCTCCTGCAGGTGACAGAATGGTACCATCCACTACCACTGATGATATCTATGTTCCTCCACCGCCTACATTGAGTACACCTGAGTCGTCCCCTGGGCCTGTCTCCATGCCAGCACCACCTCCACCACCTCCTCCACCTCCACCCATTCCACGGCCTATCATATCACCATTACCTATGTTCTATACACGCCGGTCAGGTCCTGCTCAGACTACGCAGCAGCCGATCATCACGCCTCAGGTATGTTCAGATGGCATTACTACTGACGGGTCAGATTTGGTCCATGTGCAGGATCCTTCAGTACAGGCAGACACTAGCCCATCCAGTACAGCAGATGATGATCTTGATGTTCCGATTGCTATTCGGAAGCAGAGGAGGCAATGTGCCTCGTATCCATTCGCTTCACAGGTTTCTTTTCACCGTCTCACTGGTGATTTTCAGAGATTTACCACAGCCTTGTCTTCCGTGGATATACCACGGACATACCAGGAAGCCTTGCAGAATGAATGCTGGAGATTAGCAATGGAGGACGAAATGAGGGCCTTACAGTCTCGTGGCACATGGTCTTTGGTCACTGCACCTTCTGATACATCCGTTGTGAGCTGTAAATGGGTCTTCACTGTCAAATATCATGCAGATGGCACGTTGGATAGATACAAAGCACGCTTGGCTGCCCGTGGGTTTACACAAACCTACGGTGTGGATTACATGGATACTTTCTCTCCAGTGGCGAGACACTCTACACTTCGTATTCTATTATCTGTTGCTGTGGTACGTGATTGGAGCATATCTCAACTAGATGTGAAGAATGCCTTTCTGTACGGTGACCTACAGGAGGAAGTCTACATGCAGCAGCCACCTGGGTTTACTGCTGAGGGGGAGAAGCACATGGTCTGTAGACTTCACAAGGCGATATATGGCCTCAAACAGAGTCCGAGAGCATGGTTCCAGAAGTTGTCTAACCTGATTGAGCAACAGGGATTCAAGAGGTCAAATGCCGATCACTCATTGTTTGTCCAGAAGTCATCGGCAGGTACGGTTGTCATTATGGTCTATGTGGATGATATTCTTGTTACAGGAGACGATGTTTAGGGCAGAAAGAGGGCGAAGGCATTCCTAGGCCGTCAGTTCGTTACAAAGTATCTGGAACCCTAAGATATTTTCTGGGGTTGGAATTTGCAAGGAATGCACAAGGCTTGGTGATGACACAACGGAAGTATATTACAGACTTCCTGATTGAGACTGGCATGGATGGGTGCAAACCATCAAGCATTCCCATGGACCCCAGCATGAAGCTGTATGATGGTGATACAGATGAAGTAGATAAGAGGAGATATAGAGAAATGGTGGGAAAACTCATCTACATTACTAATACTCGTCCAGACATTGCATTTGCAGTTAGCAGGGTGAGTCAATTTATGGAGCAGCCAAGACAGGTTCACATGGATGCTATACACATGATACTGAGGTATCTGAAGTCTTCTCCAGGGTCAGGGCTGCTATTTAGAAAGGGCACAGACTTATCTGTCTCAGCGTGTGCAGATGCAGATTATGCAGGATGTCCTAAGGACCGAAAATCAACCTCAGGGTTTGCAGTGTTTGTTGGAGGCTCTTTGGTTTCTTGGAAAAGCAAGAAACAAACTGTTGTGGCAAGGTCCAGTGCCGAATCCGAATATAGGGCCATGGCTCAAGCCAGCACGGAAATGATGTGGGTTCGTTCTGTACTAGAAGATCTACATGTAGTTGTGCCCCTACCTATGAAGCTCCAGTGTGACAATCAGGCAGCATTGTTTATTGCCAACAATTCAGCTTTCCATGAAAGGACCAAGCATATTGAAGTTGACTGCCATTACACGAGGGACTTGATCCAGAGAGGATTGATATCTACTGCACATGTGAGCTCGGGAGATCAGACAACAGATGTATTCACCAAGCCACTGCTCAGAGGACCGTTTCAGAGATGTTCATCCAAGCTGAGCATGATAGATATCTATGCTCCACCTTGAGGGGGAGTGTAGAGATAGTTCGTAGTTTTATTATCTCTTTATGTAGTTTATCGTTATTTCTTTATCTTCTATAGACCTCTCTGTAATTTACCCTTTAGGTCTCTCCCTATATAAGAGAGCCTAGGGTTTTCTGAATCAATAACGAAGACTCTTTTCCCAACAATGACCATTCACAGTTCAGGTTTATCTTCGTGATATGTGACAAGTTTTGAAACCTTTGAAAAGTTCAAAGAATTCCTGGCTTTGGTTGAGAACCAAATTGATAGGAAGATTAAATGGATTCGATCTGACCGAGGTGGTGAGTAACTCTTAGATGAATTTAAGGAATACCTCAAAGAGAAAAATTGTATCCAATCTCGCTCCTCCTGGAACTCTCCAACTAAATGGTGTTGTTGAAAGACGCAACAATACCATCATGGACATGATCCATTCAAATGAGTAAATCACATTTACCTCTTAGTTTCTGGGGATATGCAGTAGATTGCAATATATATATATATATATATATCCTAAATAAATTTTCTAGCAAATCTGTACCCAAAACCCCTCGTAAGCTTTGGTTTGAAAGACACAACAATACTACCATGGACAAAGTAGGCAAGTTGAAGAAATCCATCTATGTTTTTAAACACTCGTAGTTGGAACATCAGATTTAGAGAAACCATAAAGAGTCATGATTTTGTTTAGAATCATAATAAACCATGTGTGCACAAGAAGCTTAGTGGGAGCTTCATTGTGTTTATTATGCTTTACGTAGATGACATCATTATCATTGAGAATGATATATTGATGACGACTAGTGTTAAGATTTTGTTGTCTCATTCTTCGAGATAAAAAAAACTCGGAGAAGCCTCTTATATCCTAGGCCTAAAGCTGTTCAGAAAAAGGAAAAAGAGGATTTTGGGATTATCACAACATGGGTACATTAAGAAGATCCTGGAATGTTTCCATATGGTGAATTCCAAGAAAGGCTTCCTTCCCTTAAGACATGGTATCCACCTATCTAAATGGGTGGCTCTTTAAAGTGTTAATGATAAGAAAGCCATGTCTGGATGCCCTTACACATCAGATGCGGGAAGCCTAATATATGTCATGATGTACACAAGGCTAGATATCTGCCATGCAGCGGGAGTGGTAATCGTTACCAATCATGCTATGAAGAACAACACTGGAATGCAGTGAAGAACATACTTAAGTATCTAAGACGAACACAAGATTACATCTTGGTCTATGGAGATGGTGATCTCCAAATCTTAGGATACACAGATTCAGATTTCCAATCTGATAAAGATGATCGCAAATCAACTTTAGGGTTTGTGTTCTTGTTGAACAATAGTGCTGTGAGCTGGAGAAGGAAGAAGCAGGACACTACGACTGATTCAGCAACAGAAGCCGAATACATTGCCGCAACGAATGCTGAAAAAAAGGCTTGTGTGGTTACGTAAGTTCATCCTGGAACTTGATATAGTTTCCTCTGATACTCCCATCCCACTGCTCTGCGATAACACGCGAGCCATAGCTCAAGCGAAGGAACTCACGTGGCATCAAAAGAGCAAACATGTGAAAGGAAATACCACATCATTCGGGATATTCAAAAGCGTTGTGACATTATCATCACCAAGGTGGCCTCTACTGACAACGTTGCTGATCCCCTTACCAAACCTTTACCCAAAAGGTTTTCGACCAGCATGTAATGAGCATGGATTTAAAGATTGTACCTAAATGGTTCTGAGGACTAGTGGGAGATTGTTAGCCATGTGATCCGGGGCGAACTATTTCTAAAATACATGTTATTTTTATCTTTGATATCTCAGTAAAGGTTATTGGTTTATTTTACTCATTGTTTGAGATTAAATGAATGAATGCACTTATAAGGCCCCTTAGTACAATTAAGGTTATGTATCATTCATAACCATCTTAATAATCATACATCTGTTGATTCAATGGTTGAAGCATAGAGGCTAGTGCTTGTATTATATCTGAAGAGTTAGAGTGAGGACTCATCGAGCCCCGTCAAATGATTGTCCATCATGAGAAGGAGATGGCAATCCTTTTCTAAAGGCTGATATCTAACCGACCTCGTGATACATGTCCTTTGTGCTAGATAAGTTAAGTCAAAGAGTCGACTTAGCGAGATTGAGATAATCAAGACCTATGTCGTATGCTATCACGATATATGCACGCATCCTAATAGGAGACATATGTATTGCTATAGGTCTAAGTATGTACATTAGGCAGACCCTTAGGTTGATGACTTAATCAATGTTTATACATTGACGAGTTGGTGTGCATACGAGGGCATATGGGTAAATACGATCTCTCAAAGGGATCATACGTGTTCCTTTTGAACTAGAAGAAATGAGCTCATTCATGAGGTATTGCGACCGATCAAATTCCATGCATGATCGTCTTGCTTTGGAAACGTGGCAAGAATTTGTAGGTATGGTATATGCTTTTGGAAAGCATATGATTGATACCAAACAGTGTTGCAATAGTCGACCGACTATCCCAAATAGTCGGTCCGACTATGCGGTGCGGGGGGGTCCCCGACTGAGCAGACCTTCAATCGGTCAATAGTCGGCCCGACTGAATAGTCGGCCGACTTGCTTGACTATTAGGCTGACTGGAGTTTGGCTTTTGATATTTTTATTTTTTTATTTTCAATTTTCAGTTTTTACAGGTTACATTTTACCACGGTATTGCAATAAATGTCAAATTCTATATATTTATTATATTGATTGGTACTTTTATCTTAGATTCATATTAAATAATGACCATATATGTATAAAAAAATAATAATATATGTATTATAAATAATTTTTATATTAAAAAATACAAAATCAAATAATTCTGAATAGTCATCTGAATACCGATTATTCTCTATTCAGTGACCCCTCCGACTGAATACCGAATACCGTCTTCTGCAACACTTACCAACTCTCAATTACCAAATGAGAAACTTAATGATAAAACTCAGAAGAAGAAAATTTAAATATGATCTAGAACTTCGGGTTTATTCTAGGTCTTCCAGTATGCATGATGTACGAGTATTAGGAATACTCGAGGGTGATGTGATAGTAAATGATTGTATAACCATGACTCTTTCATTCCGAGGGAGTGATGAACATGTTTGGATGTTAGTGACTCCTCTTAGTAGATTAGTGATCTGATCTTGGTCCAAATGTCGGACATTGATCTGAATGCGATTCAGATGCATTGAGAAGATTAGACTCACAATTTGATTTAATCAAACATTTTTGTTAGATCCCCGAGATCTGGATTTGAGATATGATCTCAATCCAAGCCACTATACATGGAATGTACAATCGCTCTGTTCTTATCTCCAAGTATCCATGGAGAAAGCACATTATTCTCGTAAGAGTTCAAGAATAATTTCGTTGTTGAAATTATATCTGAGCATTGGGAAATTGTTGATTAAATGTGACTTAATTATCATTAAAAATATGAGTATGATTCATATTATTTGGACACATGAGAATAGTCATCGAAGATAATTAAATATGATTTAATTATCAAGGATATGATATCACTATCCACATTATTCTTCGTAGAGGGCGGCAGGGAGGAGGTTGGGGCCGTCGCTGCCGTGCTGGAACTCTTTGGGGAAATGTCGGGTCTCGTCCAAAATCGAGACAAGTCCATTTTGGTGCCTTTTGCCTTCTCTGAGGAGGAGGCGTGCTCTTGCTCTGCTGACTTGGGGGTGGGCTGCGGCAAACTGCCGGTTCGTTACCTTGGGATGCCGCTTTCTTTCGGGCGGGCGAGATTGGCGGATTGGCTTCCGGTCGTTGAGAAGATGGAGGGCATGTTGGCGGGGTGGAGTTCCTCCATCCTCTCCAGGGGGGAGGCTGATACTTCTGAAAGCGGTGTTGGCGACAATTCCCATCTTCTTCATGTCTGCGAGAATTTTACCGAAGGGGATTCGTGCACGTATTGAAGGACTTAAGAGGAGATTCTTATGGCGTGGGAGTGGGCAGACAACCGGGGGCATACATCTTGTTGACTGGGCTTCGATCACATTGCCGAAAGCGGAAGGCGGGTTGGGTGTTCGTAACCTTAATGCTATGAATGAAGCGTTAATCCTGAAGTGGATCTCCCGTGTTTGGGGGAGCTCTGAGGATCAGTGCTGCAAGTTGATCCGTCGTATCTATGATTGCCGGAGCCCCTTGGCTCTTGTGCCCAGTACGAGCGTACGACCTTCCCCGTTTTGGAGGGGGATTCTCTCGCTGCTTCCTCGCTTTCAGGACTTGTTCCGGTCCATCTTGGGTAACGGCCTCTCTTTTGCATTTTGGCTTGACAACTGGACCGGTGAGGGGACGATCGCTTCTCGATTCCCAAGGCTCTTTGCCTTGGCGGCGGACAGGGAGGTTAAAGTTGCCGATGTGTGGTGTGATGGGAACTGGATGCCCAGTTTTTGCACAAATTTTTCGGATCAAAGACTCGATGATTTCCTTCGTCTGTGCGATTCTCTGGCCGGCAGCGAGGGCCCCGGGAGGGGCGGGGGTGGGACCACTGGGTTTGGAGAGGCGCTCCTTTTTCGGTCAAGAAGGCTTATGCGACTATTCGGAGGCCGCCGCCCGGTCCATCCGAGGCCCTCACTAAGGACTGCCCCTTTATTTGGGGGCTTCACCTCCCTGAACGCATCGGGTTCTTTCTATGGCTTTTCAGGCGCAAGCGATTAATGACTCGGGACCGGTGCGTGCGGTTTTTGGGCTCTACTTCGGATTCCTGTTACCTATATAGGTTGGCCATTGAGTCGGTGGATCATCTGTTCTTTAATTGTCCATGCACTGCGGTATCATGGCTCGACCTGGGACTCGACTGGGTTGACGTGTCATCCTTCGACACCTTTTGGGAGGCATTCCGGTCTACTCCTCTCAGACCGCGGGTGGAGGTGTTGGGTCCTATGTCGTTACTATGGAGTATTTGGCTGGAGAGAAATGCCTTGGTGTTCTCGGGCTGCAGGTTCTATAGGGAAAATGTATTATCTCGGTCCAAGGCTTTTGTGGAAGCCTGGTCATCTTTATGACCCCTTTTGTTGTATTTTCTGTTTCCATTTCTCTTTTTTTAATTAATTTCATGGGGAGGGCACCGTAGCGTGTTACCCCCTCTTTTGGTCTTAAAAAAATGATATCACTATCCACAATAATCGTAAATATTATAAATATGATTTACAATATGACAGAGAGTTTTAATTGTAAATAGTATTTACGAATTAAATGTTAATGTGAATGGAACTCACATTGTAAATGCAATTTACATTTTATATTAGATGTGTGAATATGATTCATATTTGTCAATAGCACGATTGGAACTATCACAAAATAATTTGGAGTTATTTTGGTGAATAATTTTGCAACAAAAATTATTGCACATGTTAATATTTGGAGAGATATGAGATCTCTCAATTAAGGAAGAAGAGAGCCACCTTTCTCTTTAAGAGGGTGGACGGCCATGGAGTCCTACTCCATGTATGGCCGTCCACTCTATTAAGGGAAGGAGGCTTGTCCTCATTCCTTTAATTCCACATGAGATTGGTTTGAATTAAATTAAATGTGTAATAAATTATTTGCTACATATTTAATTTATTTAAAAGTTTTGTCTAGTATAGTCATGGTTCACGCCTATAGGTTGCATTCAGGAAAGTAGGTCTCCGATCTTGAGCTCCCTCGAGAGAGATTGACTGTCAAAGGAGTAGGCGGCGTTGAAGTAAGAAGAAGAATGCCAATTTCATGACTTGAGCCCCTAGGGCCTTAGAGTATTTGGCCCAGAATGGAAGTTTCGGAATAAGTGCATGCAGACTTATCGCCGATCCCGGTCTCTGCCTTCCTGCTACCCTGACTCAAGAAACTAACAAAGGGTTAGAGTCCCCTATCTCATTCCCCACTCCGACCTCTGCCGTACTGTTTCACAAATTGGAAGTATTGATTATTTGTTGTTGCAAATTTATGCAACAAAATCATGGCCATTGATTGAAAGCACAAAATAATCTGGACCATTGATTATTGTGTGCACATGGATTGAGATCCATGGACATCCAATATGTTATAAAAGAAAGGCAAGTCTCTATTCTCATACACACCCCTCATATCTCTCTCTCTCAATATTGTGGCCATCCATCATATTGACCTAGAGAGCTTTACAGTCATCACGACGTCGTTATGTTGTCGGATCGACTGCTCGTGGATCTCCGCCTTCTTCGGTGCATCTTGCTCGTGAAGAAGCCCATCGATTTCGTGCGACGAAATTAAGAGGCTCCATGCTTCGATCTTTTACTCGAATTGCGGGAAGCATACGTCTCTTCCACGTGCTCCAAGTGCATCCTTCCTCGGATCGGACTTGATACATGATGTCTCTTCGCTTGGAGACATACGCGATCGCAAGCACGCTCAAGAAGTAATCATATTACTTGTTTGTGATCTTGACGAAACGATATGAGAAGTGTTCTCATATCATGTGGTTTCATCTAATTACAAATTTTAAATTCCGTTGCCCCAAGCAACTAGTATGACTAGTCGCTCTTGATTACATGTGATGTGGTCTTCACACTTTCGTGATGCGCTAAGAAATAAACCCCAGCCTTCAATATTGTCACACCCATAAAAGATCCGGGATCTTCTCTCACCAGTTATAAGGCGGCCCCTTCTCAACAACCAGATAAAAAGCCAGACCGGCAAGGGCACTTTCCAACTCCAAAAGTCGGTGAATAGACCTGGAAAAAGTGTCTGATTCAAAACCCCTAACCAATAGAAGGCCTTATATACCTTCCACACAACGAACTGTCCATCATATCATGACATGCGATCAACATAGTCGCTCATCCCCCCACCATTTGGTAGTAACTCAAGCATCGATAAAAATCGTGTGAGGCGCTAATCTGACAACTCAGTTTGAAAATAGGATATCCCACTACCGCCTTCCCAACAATCTCTAGAAGAGCACTCTACGCTAGCTGCCAATGCATACATGCATGGAAAACAAACAACAAAGGCCCTTGAACAGTCCAATCATCTCTCTAAAAGTGGAAATCACATCCGTCACCTAAAATGGGCTACATGTTGAAGCATTGAGAAAATCCACTTCCAGAAATTGGAAGGCAAATGTATAGCCTGATCCATAAAGAACCCATATATTGAGTGCATCATCTACAAAGCAAATTTGATCCTCAAATTTGTAACACCCACTTTACCAGTAACACATGGTTTGGTTCATTGCCTCCAGGCCGTGAATTCTTAACCCTCACCGTCCTTTGTTAGCATTAAAGTTTTCCATCACACTAAAGGCATCCCTTGTGTCTCCACAGAGGAAGCCCAAAAGAAGCACCTCATAATTGTCTTCAATCTTCCCTTCACCCCAGCGGGCAGTTGGCACATAGATAAAAAATATCGGGATAGCCGAGAAAATCTCCAATAGAGAAAGGAGTCCACATCTCGAGAGACACATAACATGCTAGCTTGCCAACTTCTTTAAGTTCTTAATAACAGGAAGGCATTTTGATTGTCGAAGCATGCCACCCACTATAGACAACCTAAGATAAGTGATAGGGAGAGCCCTTGCTGTATCTGTAGTGCTCCCTCACAAGTTGTCTCGTCCTCCTCGTCCATTCTAAAAGGGACAAATGCAGACTTAGCATGATTAAATTTCAGGTTTGAGACTAACCCAAACAACTCAAGAGTGATGGCTATTCCTTCTACGATCTCATTCTTACTCTTGACAAAGAAAATAATATCATTTGTGTACTGAAGAATGGGAGCCAAAATCTCACCCGTGTGGAAACTCGTCAGGAAATCTTCTCATGCCTTCGACACCATCCTGGCCAGAGCATCTACACAACAAATAATAATGGCACCAACAAACATAATTGCCTAACTCCCATTGTGGCTTAAAAATGCCTCCCTCGTAGTTACCATTCACCAACACATCACATGAAGCAATCATCGCACAACTCTTCATATAGCCAATCCAATCACTGGGAAAGCCCCTCAGGTGTAAGGATGCCTACAGAAACAACAAGATAACATGATTACATGCCTTAAAAAGGCCGGCCTTCCAAATGACCCTTTACTTCCTTCGCCATTTCACAAAAATCTCATATGTTGCCACAATCCCATCAATCATATAGCACACATGAATGAAAGCTATCTGTGCCGGATCAATAGTAGAACTAACTCGTGAAATTTGTTGGCTAACACCTTTGCCTCAATTAAATACACAATATTAGACATCACAATCGGTGCATATCCTCCACGTACCTTACAACGTCCTTTTATAGAAGGAAAAGAAGATAACGGTTAAGCCTCTTAAACCCACCATTCGCTGGGCACAACTCCTCTATTGCATTCACATCTCCGGACCAATCAGGTCTCGTAACTCTCGAAAGAAGAATATCTATCGGGCCCGGAGACCCATCTATATTCAGATCAATAACCACTTGCTTGACTTCAGATAGCACACTTTCATCGGCTCCTCAGACTACATGTCAAACAAACACGAGATATCTCCTCCAAGTCACCCTGCCATTGCTTGGCACTCGCATACTGATCTCAAGATAGTGCCTCCTCATTGCATCACCAATGGCATGATCTCCAACAACCGCCTCCCCGCACAACTCGATCGAGTGGATTGGGTTCCACCTTTTGTGGTCGCTGGCCACCGCATGAAAAATCTAGAGTTTGTATCCCCCTCATTCAACCATTTATACTTCGACTGCTGCCTCTACTCGGTCTCACGCCTTGCGACATCTTCCTCCTCCTGCAGCTCCCTGGAATCCTTAATCTAATCAAAGCGAATAACCTCAACTTGGGCCATGTCTCTCCTCTGCCATCGAAGCAACCGAAGCTCCCTCCTAAATTGGATTATCATGTCGCGCTAGGCCCTGAGCTTCTCTATCATCCTCCTTGAAGCCGAACCTGCAACCTCTGTTTCTTGCCACTATATCGCGGCCTTCTCAAGAAAACCCTCATTCTATAACTAGACATACTCAAAATGGAAGATGCTACTTAGGAACTATCCATCAACCGTAAGTAGAATGATGTTGAAATCGCTACCGAAGCTACACAAGATCTGGAAACCGTGCTCGCACCAATCGAAGTTTATCCCACATAATGGGTGTCAGAGTATCCGTTGGGCTATACACTATGACAACGAGAATAGAAAATCATATGAGATCCTTCTAAGCAACATGGATAGGACCCTGTATATCACATGTTGAGTCCATAAACTCCAAGAAATCCCTATTCCATCAAGTAAGCCCCCCCCCCCTCGATGCACCATCAAACGACTTCATTCTTTTCCTTGGAAAAAGAGGTTGTGATGTCGTGTAGACACCCAATTGGAGGCTTTGCATATTCACAATAAGTATAAAAAAACATCATTTTGTACCTAGTAAAGCGATATCCAATTAAATCATGGCTACGGTCCCAAGACTCCACCATCTCCTGCAAACAAATAACATATGCTTTTCGACCCTCTAGAAGTACACCCTCTCCTCTCCTCTTGTCCACTTGGCCAAGGCCTTGGGTAGCAGTGGGGGACCTCCCCTATTTGCAATACCCCAATGTAGCACGCTATCTTCCCCAACTGTCCAAGCTTCTCCATATAAATAACTGACTTCATTGGTTCACAACTCTCGTTGCATACAACACTTATATGCACTTCCATAAGCGCACCCGTCGAATGTGGCCACCGACCCAACGACCTTCGCTTGTGATGGTGGACAAACCCATTTCGACGCTTAACCTTGCAAATAGCAAGGGAAAACGATATCGAGCCTCGAAGCTGAGGGGTTTGCTTCTTCTGCACCTTAAACCGCGCATCCACAATTTTGACCCTAGCAGGACAAGCTACAATCACCATCGAACCACCTCGACATGCCCTACGCTACTCGCTAGTCGTAGGGCCAAAGCTAGATGAGGTCGAGCTACATCTTAGGTCAGGGTCGTCGGAAAACAGAGGTTCACAGGTGCTGAGCGTCTAGGGTAGTTCAAACCAAACAACAGGTCAAGCACCGAATCCAATGACACATACATCAAGTCAGAAGAGCTCTGCTTCCTCCCTGGATAATTTTGGGTATTTTTGCATGCTATATAGTTTCATTCTTTTGGAAAATGCACTAGACATCTAATCATTCATTGTATGGGCTCTTAGGCTTGCGCGTAAAGGAGTTCGCGTGGAGAAAGTTTATGTGGAGAATGTTATGGCTCATGTCGAGGCTCTTCTGGAGCCTGTGCAATTTGCTAATACATAATGCATAGCAGGGGTGGCACCATTCCAGATGTTTGCCCTTTTCTTTCTCAAATTTTTTTAGCAAAGACTGTTCCAGACTTCCAATCTCCCTCTAATAAAGGGTGGAATATGAATGCGTGCACGTGTCTGTGGGGGGGGAGTACTCTAGATGCCCATAATGCAAGGAACTACAAAGTAGTCCTCAAGGAGCTCATATGTTGAACACTACGCTAGTCCATTATAGTTGGATGCTAAGAGAACCATGAATCACGATCCTATGCTGAAGGTCATTTTATGAGTCAAAGCATCTCACGATATAGACAAGTAGCAAGAGACATACGGTTGTATCCAGATCCAGTGCAGAAGCAGAGTACACGGCGATGGCTCGGGCTACATGTGAGATCATGTGGCTATTGACATTTCTACAAGAACTCAACATTGTTGTCACCACTTCTATTCCACTATACTACGACACCAAATCTGCTACATACATTGTTACGAATCATGTGTTCCATAAACGAACCAAGCATATAGAGATTCTATCATTTTGTTCGTGGCACCATCCAAATTGGAAAGATTACTACTCCTCACATCGCCACAAATCTTCAGCTTGCATATGTATTCACGAAGGCCTTACCCAAGAAGTGCCTCTCGTGGATAATTTTCAAGTTGGATATGACTGATAGATATGCTCCAACTTGAGGGGGAGTGTTAGTATTGTATTCTTACGGTCCTTCTTTATTCATTGTAACCTCTTTTGAGGCACTTATGTTTTTCCAGTTTTGAGTTCTGTAGGGTTTTGTCCTATATAAGGAACCCCAGACCTCTTGAATAAGATAAGTAATTTCATTCTCTCATTATTTTCGACAATGTATAATGCCAATGGACTTGAAGAACCGTGATAACGAAATAGTACAAAACTCCAAGGCATTATCAGAATGAACTTATTTAACTGCAGCTGAAAAAAATATTTTCAAAAGAAAATCCCACGATAGTCTGGAGTAATCGTCGACTGCTACAAGATAAGACATGTACTCCCAATGATTAGAGACACGATTGAGACCCCAAATATCAAAATATACCAACTCAAATAAAGAATCTCCCAAGCCGGCAAGCCTCACATTGAAAGGTAGATCGAGATGGAATCTATGGGAGGACTCTCCCTAACTTCTACAAAGAAAAACGTAACCAATTCGAAGATGCTACATGCAGGGGGATATTGACCCAAGAGGAATGGAAGAAGCACCTTTATATTGAGTCTGGACTAGTTTATAGAGATCCCCTTGCTCACAACCATATCCAGACACCCTGCCCGTGAGTATATCCTGAAATACAAGAGAGGAGGGGTCAAATATGGCACAACAATGCAAATCCTTGGTGATTTGACTAATAGATAATACATTCATGGAAAAATCAAGTGCATGAAGCACATTAAGCAATGGAAAAATTAGGTGCATGGAAGCACATTATGCAATGGAAAAATCAGGTGCATGAAGTACATTATCCAAGTTCATGGACTATGTCAACTGAATCTCCCTCATCATGCAATGGAAGAATGTGTCCCATTTGTAATAACAAATCTGCCAAGATGAACTGATATGTAGGAAGAGAGCTGAATTCTGTCTCTACAAAGGTAATAAGAGGCACCCGAATCCTTGTTCCACCCATAGATGTTTGACATGTGACAACTAGTGACGGCATATGCAATACTTGAAGTACTAGCAGATGCTGAGGTAACGGTGTCAAACGAGCCTAAAGGAGCACTAGAGGGTCCTGGAGCAGGGGTCATGACTCCGTCTGACGGGAGACTAGATAATCGAACTTGTGCTAAGTAGAAGTATTATGAGGTGCGGGAGTCTCAACCTACTTTGCGACACATGTAGATGCTGAATGACCATGCTTCTGATAGCATGTATCCTTATAGTGCCCAAAATTAACAGTAAGTGCAGATCTGACGTGGGTGTCCATCTCCTCTGCCACGAGGGCCACACCCTCTGAAGTCTGAACTGAGCAAAACCTCCTTTACCGCGAGATGCAACCATATCAGAGAAGGTCCATATGGAGACAGAAGAAGGGACCATGATCCTGTTGAGTTTGCTATATACCTCCCTCGTGGAGGGTATGGATGTGTCTGCTAGTAACTGAGTTCGCACGACATCATACTCAGGGTCAAGAGCTGCCAATACTCCAACCATGGTGTCATTCCTATACGCCTTTAGCTGCTCTGGAGACACTGTAAAGCATATGAGGCTGTAAAGCCTCTTAAACATGCCTCTGCGAGACGAATAGAACGTATGGCAACCATTCTGCTTGGCCGTGAATATGTCCTACTAGAGTTGTAGCATCTGTCTCATTTCTCGCTCGAGAATAAGTGGCGGCAAGGATGTCCCACATAGCCTTGGCTGTGGACCGATGTATGATATCATTGGCTATCTCCATGATAAGCGTACCAGATAGCCAAATGCATGCCTACACATCATCTCATCTTCCTCCCAAGAGGCATTAACCCCAGTGTTATCGATCGACTCATCTCGTGTTAGAATATGCTTCTTCCCATTGCATTGCATACATCTCATGAACTGCATGGCTTATAACTCGTAATTGGTCCTGCCTACCTTGACGATGAGCGCCAGACCTTCGAAGGCGCTTGAAAATGACATGTCAACCTTATATTCTGACATGACTATGAATTGGTCAGGAAATGACGCAACTGGGGTTGTCGATTGATGTCAATGCATCTACACAATCATACAGGTAATCAATTATGTGTGCAGACTCATGCCACAACCATTCTCATCAATTTTCAAAGTCTCTCTGGAATGCGTGGAGGAGTCTAGAGATCTAATCTCACTGAAACCCGCCTAAAATTAGTTTATTTGGTCGATTTGGACACCGCTAGTGCATCTAAAGGGGTTGACGGCAAGTCGCAACCCTATATGATACAGATGGCTGGCAGTAGCCCTAGGGAGGCCTGGTGGCCTACAACAACATTGACAGGAGGCCTAGTAGCCTACACTAGCACCGACTGGGACCCCAGATAGGTTCTCGATGGGATCGGGCAATGACGCTAGTCAGTCCTAGCAGCCTGCCGTTGCACATTGATGGCGATCGCGTAAAGAAACAATATGCTTTCTTAACCAACAATTACCATCAGTCCAGACAAATCAATCTCTTCTGCTCGTGAGGCCCTCATGGTCAGCCATGTCCCCAAGTAAAGTCATGTACTCATTGAATCTTTGTTCCTAGAAAACAATAAAAAGATGGGCACCAAGATCTCGTCGTCCACACCTCACACAATATGGAATCCTTTAATGCACCCAAACTTGTCTAGTTCTACAAACAAAATCTAAAAATCTCTCCATTACCCACAACTAGACGAAGTGCCTCCTTTATTTCAAGAAGAATCTGTGTGATACCCATCCAGAGTGAGGATGGATATCTATCCAGATTCATAATTAAAGAGCCATGGATGCCATATATATTTCGCATCAGTTCACATACCACATTCTCATTGCCTCCCCATAATCTGAGAACCCATTTGGACATGAGGACCTTATTCATATATTCAAGCTTCAATATCCCTAGGCCATTGTCTTTTTTCTGCGTGTCATCACCTCAAAGTCAATGAGATGGATCCCCCATTTTTCCTGCTTTCCATATGACCAAAAGAAGCGTTCATTAGACCCTCAATCTTCCTTCGTATCCCAACTGAAATTAATCTAGTGGAGCTGAAGAAGATGGGAATAATTGATCAGACATGCTTGAGAAGGGCAAGCTTCCCCTCGGAGAGCATTGTTGCCTTCCAACAACCAGCTTGCTTTCCAATTTATCAAGGACCACCTTCCAGTTCGTTGAAAGAAGACGACCATCAACAATGGGAAGACACATGTATATGACATGCAAGGTCCCACTCGACATTGCAGACTAACACGAATCTACTGTATCTCCTCCTAGCCGAGGTTGAGGATGAAGGCAGATTTCTCTCTGTTGATCTTCATGCTCGAAATATCACCAAATATGTTCATGATACAAGATGTCCTCTTCCCATGTTTCCAATCCCCTAGTAATGAAATTCACGTTCGTCCACATATTGAAGAATTAGTTTAGCTATATCTTCCTTACTGTATCATGCACACATTCCGTCGCCTATCGTCAGTCTCATCATCACAGCCAAGGCATCGACTGTAATCACAAATAAAAGTAGTGCTAATGGACCTCCCTGCCATACTTCGCACTGCGGTTGGAAGTGTCCTCCCTATGGACGACCATTCACAAAAAATGCATATGACATCGTCGTGATACACCTTTTTATCCATGCAACCCACAAGCCGGGAAGCCCTTCCTTTCCAACGACAACCCCATAGAAACCGTCGCTTTACACAATCATATGCTTTGGAGAAATCCACCTTATACAACAAACCTTTCATTTGATTCCTCTTTTAGTCGTGCACTATCTCAAACACAAGCACCTAACCTTCTGCCATGTATCTCCCAGGTATAATTGCAGATTGCTCAAGTGAAATGATATCGTTTAGTACTCCATGTAGCAGGTTAGCAAGTACTTTGGTTGGCAATGATAAGGATCTATGGGTCTAAAGTCTTCAACGCTGGTTGAAACCTCCCTCTTTAGTAAAAGGAAGAATAATGCCTTATTGCGACGATCGAAACCCTAATTACCTTCCCCGAAGTCTTGCAGCACACCAAGAATATCCTCCTTGACAACAACAAATCATTTTCCTAAAATTAAGTAGGGTCAGCTACATGGATTTTTTGCCTCCATTCAGATCTACTTTGGATCATTCTCAAGCTTAAATCTAAATAACTAAGATCCCTTCAGATAGTCTCATTCCAATACTTCTTGGGCTCTCCTCGTCCTTTCTTAATGGGATCAACATCCCAAATCTCACGTCTTTTGACTGGTGCGTCAACTGACTTCATTTGCAAATGGCTAGACCATCTTAAGAGGTTGCTTTCATCTTGTCCTCTATTGGAGCTACACCAACTTTCCTTCTAATCATGTCATTTCGAATCCAATCTTTTCATGTATGACCATACATCCACCTTAGCATTTTCATTTCTGCTATTGCAATTCTCTACACTTGTCTATGGTTCACATGCCAACATTATGATCCATAGAGCATAGCAGGTCTCATGACTGCTTTGTAATACTTTCCTTTGACTTTCAAAGGGATTTTCTTATCATAAAGAGCAATAGAGGCTCCTCTTTTCTTTAGCCAACCCGCATTTATTCTATGAGTAATATCTCCATTAATTTCCCCATCTTGTTGCAAAATGGATCTCAAGTATCTAAAAGAATCTTTCTTCTGAATGTAATCGTCTCCATTCAAATCTTTTAAGTTATTAAGGCATGCCTCCAAACCTCTAGCTTCTCATTACTCCATCTCTTGTCTCATCAATCAACACAATATCATTGGCGACCAACATACACCAAGATATTTCATCCTGAATGGGACTAGTCAATTTGGTCATAATCGAAGTAAAAAGGAATGGATTTAAAGTTGAATCTTGATGTAAACCGATGCTGATGTTAAAATAGTCAGTCTTCCCAGACTGGATCCTTACACAAGATGAAGCCCCATCATATATATCCTTTATAAGGTTAATGTATAGGACATGTACATGTCTCTTCTTCTAAACTCTTCACAATATCTCCCTTGGGACTGAATCATAAGACTTCTCCAAATCAATAAAATTCATGGAGGTTCTTCTTTTTAGCTCTATAAATCTCCATTGTTCTCCTCAAAAAGTAGCTTCAATAATTGAGCGACCTGATATGAATCCTAATTGGTATTCAGTTACTTTGGAAACTTGCCTCAACCTTCTTTCGATTAAAAGTTTTTAAATTTTATAGTATGACTCATCATTTTGGTACCTCTATAATTCGAATAATTTTGAATGTCTCCTTTATTCTTATAAAGAGGAACCACAATGCTTCTTTATTCTTCAGGCATTTTATTGTTTCGTCAAATAACGATGAATAAATTTGTGAGCCAAGTTAAACCCTGTTCACCTAGAATTCTCCAAACTTCTATAAGAATATCATCAGATCCTACCCCTTTCCCAAGTTTCATAACCTTTAAAGCCTCCTCTACTTCCTTCCTTTGTATCCGTCTATAGCTTGCATGATTCAGGTAACATTCACCACAAACAAGATCTCTCAAAGTAGTTTCTTTATTCCCTTCTTCAATGAAAAGCTTATGGAAATACTTCTTCCATCTAGTCTCTATATCCTTTTGAGTACAATGACATATCCTTCCTCATCCTTCTCACTTGAGAAAGATCTTTGGTCTTTCTTTCTCTTGTCTTAACCAATCTGAATATATCCTACTAGCCCTCATTCGAGTCAAGATTTTTGTACAAAACTTCATAAGCTTTCGTCTTGGCTTCACTTAGAGCCTTCTTTGCTTATTTCTTCGCTATTTTGTAGTTTGCGACAGTTTCCTATGTTTTATCCTCATACATAGCTTTAAAGCAAGCTCTTTTAATTTTAAGCTTCTCTTGCATCCCATCACTCCGCCACCAAGCCTCCTTTTGGTCTTGAGCTCCTCCCTTAGACTCGCCTATCATCTCTTTGGCTACCCTTTGGATACAAGATGCTATCGCCTCCCACATGTCGTTTGCGCTTTTGTTACAATCCCAAGATAAGCCTTCTAGAACCTTTGCGTTGAAGCTTGATTGCTTCAATTGAAGATTCCACCATTTAGTTCTAATGATCTTACGAATCATCCTCTTCTTTGCCCATCCTTTTATTTGCACATCCATGACTAGCAAGCAATGCTGAGATGTTAAGCTCTCTTGTGGGATTACTTTGCAGTCTCTACAACACAATTGATCTCTTCTTCTCATTACAAAGTAATCTATGTATGTTTTAGTCGGCTACTCTTGTAAGTAATTATATGCCCCTCACTCTTCTTGAAGAGAGTGTTTTCTATTAAAAGATCATAAGCCGTTGCAAAATCTAGGATGACTCCCCCCACCCCCCGAAGCCATGGCCTTCATGAACACTAGCATACCCTGAAGTATCCTTTCCCACATGTCCATTAAGATCTTCACATAGGCAAATCATCTCTCTTTGTGGGATTCATTGAATAATCTTATCCAAATCCTCTCAAAAAGCCCGTTTAATCATTTCCTCCTAAACCAACTTCTGGCGCATAAACTGAGATTATATTCATAACTTCTTTCAATACCAATTTTAACAAAACAATCCGATCTCCAAATCTTTGCACCTCAACCTCACTGTCCTTCAAATCCTTATGACCAACCACTCCAACACCATTTCTACCTCTCTCTTTATCTGAATACCATAATTTAAAGCATGTCTTCTCGATCTCCCTTGCTTTCTTTCCAATCCATTTTGTCTCTTGGAGATATAATATCTGAATCTTTCTTCTTTCCATCATATCTAAGATCTCCATTGATTTTCCAGTCAAAGTGCTAATATTCCATTTCCAACAACCTATCCTCACTTTCTTTTGCAATATCTTTTGGACTAACTTCTTTACTCGTATGCGTTCATCATGCAAGAACCATTGCAAATTTTGGATTGCATTCGGGCGACGATGTAGCGGAACTAGCTCATTACTCGCATACGTTCCGCATACAAGAACCCTTGCAAATTTTAAACTATATTCGGGCATCGATGTAACGACCCTTGCAATTTCTCATTGCATTCAGGTTATACAACACGTCAATAGTAGGGGATTTCCCAACGAAATCTAAATGTTTGCTTAAATTCATATTGAAAAGACCCGGTTGTCGAGCCAAATCCCTAAATAGTATTTTGTAAAAATACTTTTTAAGAATTTGTCTCTTAGTGTTTTACGTTGGTTGTCGGCTATCTAAGGCAACCCTCAATTTACCCGAGCTTGGGACCGGCCTTGCCTGATTTCGTATCCTCCTTGACTAACTCCCAAAAATCTCTATAAAAAATTATCAAAAAACCATCATGACTTGGAACGCAATCTGTATTTAGCTGAAAAGTTGCATGTTTAACTTTCTACCTCTGTGGAAGGAGTCACAAACATCTCAGCATGAGATGCCGAGATCATTTTGACCTCGAACCATGCCTGCACCAACTTACGCGAGAGATCCTCCTATTAAATCCATAAAAGTGATTCAGGAGAGCACATCCCACCTCCTTGTCACCACGAACCTCCACTCCTTCAACTGTAAGACTTTGAATATAGTTCCTACGTCTTTTCCCGCTAACCATGGAATGGAAGAAACATGTATTATTATCTCCCTCCTCAGCCGATGTTGCCTCGTCTTTTGCCTGTGCTCAACTTCCTTAATCCCGTCCTCCTCGTGAACCACCTGCAGTTGTAAGTTCCTCTGATCCACCTTCTCAACAGTCTGCTGATGATCATCTTCCAACCTGTATCAACAAATGATCTCCTCTTGCGCTGAAGCCATACTACTACGACACTGCTCATGGATGCATCTATTGTATTCCTGTAGGTGCCTACGTAGCATCGTCAATTTCTTCGCCAATCTCAACGTAGTCGAGCCATCAAGATGACAGCTCCTCCACAAAGCTTCTACCATCGCCCCGAAGCCCTCCTTAAGAAGCCATGCTCTCTCAAACTTAAAGAACGTTCTCAGGCGCATCTCCTCCCCCGAAGAGCACATTAAGGGGTTACGATCCGAGTGGGCGCATGGCAAAGCCCAATCACGTACCAAAGGAAAAGATTGAATCGCTTCTGGGGATACCAAGAAGCGATCAATACATGATCTTAATCTGGAGCTCCTCCATGTGTATCGACATCCGCTAGCATATGTAATCTCCAAGCCCATTTCATTAATCAAAAGTGTAAGAGCTTCCGATCCACAATCTGCTTTGTCGCGCAACCTTGGGAGATCCTTGAGACGCTGCTTAACATTGAAGTCTACTTCAACGATCGAAGCCTAAGAAGGATACCTTTCCCTCACGCAGTGAAGGACAACAAGAAAATCCATGATACCCTTGCACGTAACAGGTCCATACACATTAGTCACGACGAATTTGAGTCCATCCGCCTTTTGTTGAAGTAGCACCGAAACAATGTCTTTCAATAGTATCCTCTTCCAACAACCTAAGCGTATCTCCATTCTAACCCGACACTAGCCCTCGAGATGCTCCAGTAGAGTCAAACACTCTAAATCCGAGAGAAATTTTCCTCCGTTGGATCCTCAAATGTCACCCATTTTCTACGAGATTTTAGTCTCTTGCTCTAGTATATCAGCCTTAGACTCCGTACAAAGATTTCGTAATGGCTGCCCCTTCTCTAGTCTCCCCATGCCCTGCATATTCCAGGTAATAATGCTCATTTGGATCCAGATACAACTCTCCCAGGTATTCCGTCAATGAAAGGTCAACTTCAGCATTTGCAAGCTCAGATGTATTGATCTGATTCTCCTTCAAAGTACCTCCATCGGCATTCACCTGAGATATCTCTCTTCCAAGTACCTTCCCCTTTTGCAAATCAATAGGTTTAGCATTCACAAAGCTCGACACATAGGTGGCTGTTGCCATCCTTGCCCCGAGCATTGAGGTCTGGGACCTAAATCCCCTGCGAGAGCTCAAGTACAATAACGATAACCAACCACATCTGACACTGTCAGTCCTTCATGGACCACCTCGAGTACCTCTTCCCATATATTGAAGGCAGAGAGAAATAGATGTGGGGAAAGGGGACCCCGAGGTTCCAGAATTACCGTAAGAGAAGATGCGTCCTCGAGATCCACTGTAGCAATACTCTTCACATTGTCGCCACCAAGGGAATCCTTTGTTTCCAACCACAAGGAAGCACCATCGCAAGAGAGGGGGCCTAAATTGCGCTTCAAGATACGGGAGTTTCGACCGGTTCTCAAGAAATCGGGTTGGGTCACATGAGTGTTGCCTCTGTAATCCCGATCGAGTGGTTGAAGAGATGATCCGAGGCTTCAAACAAGGAAGATCCGACTCGCATGACACAAGGTCCGAAAATCGTGCATTGTCTAACTGAGAGAAATAAGCACTTCTCTATAAACATTTCCAATTCGAATCGAGTCCACCTACCGAGATTTCGACTGGGGAATCATAGCCGACGCATGACTTACACTCCCACCAGAGATCAGACCCGGTCGTGAAGCAACACCGTCCTCGCCACCAATGACAACACAAACTGTGAATTATTCTGGATTGCAAAACAAATTGTTATGGCCAATAAACAGATATAACAATCCCCACAGATATAAGCAATCAATCCACAGAACAAGAACAACCAAAAGAGATAGGTATTTTAACGTGGAAACCTCATTGGGTAAAAATCACGACATGAGTCACCTGACTCAGAATTTCTCGATTTACCGAGTTAATCAACTATACCACTATCTTGAGTTATTTCCCTCGGATAACTCAACCGCTACATATGCTTTTGGAGCACACACCTAAGTCTTTCCCACAACTTGGATCAAATACCAAGTCATTTGTACACCTTGGATTAAACATCATGTGTTACAGTACAACAATAAAGAAAAGATTACAATAATCTATAAAGCCTCAAATATGAATATGCAATGCAAATAACGAGGCTAAGAAATTGCATGCGGTAGTAAATATGAATTGCAAATCAAGCGTGTAGGCGACCGACTCTCAAGATGTGATCATGAAGTAGAGAGTGAGAGAAATAGCCTTGAATAGAGTTTTAAGAGACATAGGCTTTGCGTTGGAATGTGTTCTCAACAATAGGATTAGGGTCCTCTTTATAGTGGTGGGGAATGAGCTTTAGAAAATATAGCCGTTGGAAACAAATACGGAAAGAAATCATCAAGATTTGATACACATGATCGATCATACAAGGAAGGTGATCGATCATCTCACGTTGATTAATCATGTAGATCGAGACGATCGATCATCTCATAGCCGTTGGAAGCTTGAATTCAAACTGTGATCATTCATCAAAGGTAGTTAGTCGATCAAGGGTGATCGATCAGATCAATTGGGTTTATCGATCAATGGTGGCCGATCAGGTCAACTAAGTTGATCGATCAGAGGCAACTGATCGATTAGATCGGAAAGGTTGATTGATCATAATGGCTTGGACCTAATATGCCTACATGATACATATGCATATATAGTTGAGACTTTCTACATATGCCTATTACGAAAGCATTCTTTCTTCTTCTTCTTCACTTTATCTACAAATTTTAACTTGTCCACAACTTTTGTGCTTTGTACTTGGAGTGAACTTGCCTTGAAATCTGCATAGCTGTCTGTACTCACAAAGATTTGTTATCATTAAAATAATGATACAATTAGTATGCAGTTAAGATACTAACACAAACTTCCTCCACCAACACTGGAAATACCGCTCGCCTAATATGCAAGCAGATCTCGAAGGGCATCACCTCCGTTCTGACGACCACTTCCACCTTCATATGGATGTCCGAACCCTTCGAGAGGCCATCATTGATAACCGATATCACTCTGCCAAAGTCCTCTAGCAAGTCCTTCACAGTCTTGAGATTACGAGCCTGTAGAGGTAGCCCCTTCAGAAGCATGACCATGTAGAACAAGGCGTTGGATGTACCGTCACGCAGAGAGGGCCGCCTCTAGATCATTGAGTTTGTTGACGACATCGACGGTCGTGCACAAGCCTGAGACCACTCCTTGTCATCAGTGAGACCCCACGTGTACACCGCAGAAGAATCTAGGAGGATCATGTCACCTTTGATGGATGCCCCTATCTTGATAACAATGTCCGCTTGGAGGCAATACTCCGGTCTAGAGCAAATACCCACCAACACCTCTCGAGCGGACTATGAGGGGTCACAATAACCTGCTCAACAACCTTTCGCTGATCACCCTCACCTTTTTTCTCACGTCGTAGCTCGACTGCAATGTGTGAAACATTCTTAGAACGCACAGGCTGTCGCTACTTGATTTGCAATGGACATGTTCAACGAGAATGACCGATGCCTCTGCAAAGGAAACAAGTAATCGCATTGCGGCAATCCGCCGCATAGTGCCCCTTCTCATCAAACTTGAAACAACCATTACTCGCACCTTGAGATATCTCTTTCCCACTATTTCCCCCCATCTCCCAAGCAGGATGCCAAACCATTGTTGAAATCCCATGCTTTCTCCCCGTCATCAACCCCCTCCTGCTCGAGCCCCAACTTTTCGTGTAGGAACGACCACATGCTCGACGAGATTGCTCTAGCTCTCCCCATGCCCCTCTAAGTCCTCGTGATATTGAGAAAAATAAGGCATAGTTTTACTCATAAGCATGATTCTATCTTCTCACATTTTCTCTATGATGAGAATTTGTTTAAAAGAATCATCAAGATATTATCTTAAAGGCTAGAAGGAAAAATGCTAGGCCTCCTTTTCATGATTATGGTATATTTTCAAAAAATCGTCAGCATGCTTTGAAAAAAACTTCATCAGCATAAATCGATCGCATAAAAAAAACGTTTTCCCTCAAATAGAACAATATCTAATAGATTGAAGTGTCAAGGGCTTTTAAATATTTTTTCACAATGAAATCTGTTAAAAAACCAACACCGTTGATCTCTCAGATGAAAGTGAAAAGTCAAGCCGGAGGTTATTCCCCCCAAGGATTTTAGTGAGGTTGAGAAGTATATATAACCAGAAAATAATGAAGAGGAGTGATCCTGGATTCAAATTTGCCACTGAACCTAAAATGACTTTCCTAACACAGGCATCACCTGCTGCAAATTTCTGTGCCTGAAAACATTTCGACAAGGCCCAGCCTTTGTTATGCCTAAACCTAAAATAACTTTCTTATCACAGGCTTCAACTGATGCAAATTATCATGCCGGACACACCATGACACGAGGACAAGGCCTTGCTTTGCCTATGCGTATGAACTCAGTTGGAGCACCTTCAATAACTTTAATCTTATATTGATTTCTGTTCTAAGCTAAAGGGACACGATTTCAATTTTAATATAAATCATTATGGAGTTTTTTACTCCATGATCGTAAATTTTGCCAATTACACAACAGTCCTTATGCTCATCATATTTAACCCACAATTCCCGCAACTTACTAGCTCATACATTTTTTTTATAGAAAAGAGGGTGATCTACCGAGGTGAGAGTCACCGCAACATCTATTTCATTAAAAAGATTTGGAGTACATTACCTTGAGACCCAAGAGTTATACAATGCGTTACAATGAGCTACAACATTTTCAGAATAAAACCTCTGGTTGTTGAATACTACATCATTTCACCCTTCCCTGGTATGGCCCACAGAACAACAAAAGGCTTGGAACAACCATCCGTAGAGCTGGATCCAGCCCCCCCTCGCTTTATCTCACAAACGGTCCCTTCTCATCCATCTAGTGGCACCTCACACCCGAACCGACCTCCAGAATTCCACTGTCCCACCAGTCGCAACCCACGAAATCACTGCCTCTCTCCAGACTTGCTCTAGCGCCGGGCACTTGAAGAACATATGATCCGAGTCCTCCACCATCTAGTGGCACCTGTCGCATAGAGTGTCCACCACGCCAAACATTCCCTTCTCGCTTTATCTCACAAACGGTCCCTTCTCAGCCACCGCAAGAAGACATAACCCTGCACGAGATCTTAGTTGCCTAAATCACCTTCATGTCCTGACACAAATTCGGATCTTGTACCTCTTCCATTCTCCTCATTTCCTCATTAGCTTTCTTAACAGGGAATCTCGTGCCCTCCCACTCAAAATGGTCCATGTCCTGCTCTAAGTCACCCGATGGTGGAAGTTCCGCCTGCAATCTGACAAACTCCTCCAGGCGCTGCTCCGACAGGTCCGACAGGAAAATCGGCGACCACATACCCGAATCCGCCACTTGCGCAATAAGAATCTCCCTCGATGCCACCAACACAAGTAGCCTCGGAAATCTAACGTCAAGGGCTCCCTCCCCCGTCCAGTCGTCGTACCGGATTCTGAAAATGTGACCATCCCCCACTTTAGGCCGCAATCTATGAGCAACCAAAGGCAACACCTCACGGATCCCGGCCCAGAGTGGGGATTCATACCGTACTCTTTTAGCCACCAGCTCACCCCTCACACCATAGATTTTCCTCACAAGCCTGTCAACCAACGAGGAAGAAGGATCCCAAATGTGAGTCACCCATTTTGCGAGAAGCATCTTGTTCATGGTCTTGATATCGCGCACCCCTAGACCTCCGTCTCTACACCCCTTCGTCACTTCTTCCCATCTCACCAGATGTAGTTCCGATCTCTGCTGCTTCATGTCTGACCAGAAGAATCTCCTCATCAAGGACTCAATCTTCTTTTTTTACTCCCACCGGCATTAAACGAGCAGAAATAGGAATGGTCGAGAGCCCATGCTTCAATAGAATCAAATCCCCTCCTAAACAACGTGACTGCCTTCCACCCAGCCAACCTCTGCTCCATTCTTTGCACCACCATATCCCAGTCCGACTTCCTCAACTTTCCTGCCACCAACGACAGCCACAGGTAGGAGATAGGAAGGTCCCCTAAGGGGCACCTGGTCAAATCCGCAAGAGTGGTGCGTTCCACATCATCCATCCCAAAAGTGATGACCACCGACTTGTGTCTATTAATCTCTATACCAGATAGACTGCTGAAAATTTCGACCAGCTGAGCCGCATTACCATTCTGCTCCTCAGATCCACCAAGTACTAAGATAGTATCATCTGCATATTGTAGTAGAGGGACAGAGATATCCTCTAGCCTGAAACCTTTACACCACTCTGCCTCCACCGCTTGCCTGAAAAGCACAACCAAAGCATCCACCACCAACACAAATAGCATAGGGGCCAGCTGACATCCCCGTCGGACCCCCCGTTGTAGTTGAATGAAACACCCCTCCGGCCTATCATTCACCATGATTGAATAGGAGGAAGTAGTAATGAACATCTTCATCCATGCAACCCAAATGTTAGGGAAACCTCTCCTCCATATGGACTCCCACAAGAAATTCCAGTCGATGCGGTCAATAGCTTTGGCGTAGTCTATCTTCCACATGACCGCCTTATTCCTAGAATGTTTCCACTCAAAGCAAGTCTCCGAAACCATCCCCAAACCATCTGCCATCTGCCGTTCTGAAACGTCGATTGCCCATTAAGTATCAACGAGCCCAACACCACCTTAAGCCGGTTCGCCAGAATCTTAGCCACAATCAAGAGGCGTTGGAAAGCGCAATAGATCTGGAATCCTTCATCCTCACCAGAGTCTCCTTTGGAAGGATGAACAACAATGCTTGGTTGACCTTCTCGAAGCCTCTATTCTCTTCCCTGAACTCATCACCTCCAGTACTTCCTCCTTCAGCAACTCCCGAAACTCCCGATAGAATGACATCAAGGACCCATCCGGACCAGGAGCACCATCTGCATTCAACCCACAGACAACACTCTTCAACTCCACCACAGAGAAGGGGGTCACTAACCTCTTCGCTTGCTCACCAGACAAAGTCTCCACCCCTCTTCCCAGCCACCCCCAACCATCCTCCCTTCTCCTTCACGTCACCTCAACAAAGTGGCCCCGCAACGCACTGCCAAGCTGTGCCTCCCTCGAAACTGTGACCCCCCATTCTCAATCTTGTACAAATAATTTCTTCTCCTCCTCCCAGAAGCCATTGAATGGAAAAATCTCGTGTTGGCATCCCCTCCTTTCAACCACTTTTTCCTGGATATTTGTGTCCACTCCACCTCTTCTTTTCTATCTTCCAGTAGTATTTCTTCAAGCAGGCCCAGTCTCTCCGTCATCTCAACCTGGTCCAGCCCTCTCTCATCATCTAACCGTCCAAGCACGTAACTCCAGCCTGAGCTTCCCCCCTTCTAGCCGTCCGCCATGCCTTGACCTCTCTCTCGGAAGTAGTTAGAAACGACCTTAGTAACCTCAGCTTCGTCGCTAATGAGATACAACCGAGCCCTCATGGGACCGGCTTCTCCATTGCTCCGCAACCGTCTCCCTAAAACCCTCCTCTAATAGCCAGCTCTGGTCGTAGCGAAAAAAGAATCTGCTGCTCCTCTATTCCTCTGACGACCACAGAATTGGCGTTTGGTCGGAATGGGCCCTCTGCATGCCCAAACACGTGAAGGGAGAACGCCTCCACGCCCTCAGGAGATAGAAGAATCTGTCCAACCTGGATCGCGATCTTATATTATGCCAAGTAAACGCATATCCAGCCGCATCAATAATCGATAGGCCCAGACTGTGGACCACTCTTCTCATCTCCTCCGACCTAGGGTCTCTGCCTCCACTCCGCTGTGGGCGATCATCAAGAAGAGGAGTAACATTCAAGTCACCTCCAGTGACCCAGATCCCGACCGTACTCGTTGATCCCAACTGCTCCTAATCCGCCGTCAAAGAACCCCTCTCACTTCTCGTTGGACCATAGATATTCGTGACATGAAAGTAAAGCCCACATGCCCGCCTCCTCAACCGCACAGACATACTGCACATGGATTTTGACTCAGCCAAAAGCTCGAAGTCATCTTTCTTCCAGCCTGTCAGCAACCCACCCGACGCTCCCTGGGCCTCCAACGCCGCAAGATCGAATTGACCTCCCCCATCCAGGCCCTGCCTGACAGAATCCGCGCCCCCAGACACCTTCGTCTCCTGAAGAAGGAACACGTCTGCACCAGCCTCCAATACCAAATTCCGGACACCAAGCCGTTTTTCGTGGCGACCTAACCCCCTTACATTCCAAGATAGCAGCTTCATTGAGGGACAACCTGGCTCAACTTCTTTGGCAGGACCACGCCCAACCTCTCGTCATTTCTCCTGTCCAATAAGCTGAAACGATTCCGATGAACCTGCAAGGCACCAGAGCCAACATGCAATAGCTGCAAAGATTGCAAAGAGTCCTTACAAACTGTTGAAGCAAGTGCAACCGCTCTTCTCCTTTTCCTCTTCGACTTGAGGCCGCCCCTCCTCGAGTAACAAGTTCCACTCCTATCTCCCTCCTTCCCCGAGCTTGGAATACCCGACTCCCTGACAGAATCCACCCCCAACCGGCTATAGGGGGCTTCCCCACCAGCCTTAACCTCTCGATGACCCTCCTCTCCGGCTTCCGCCATTTGCGAGGGAACCACAACCGCCTCCCCAACAAAATCCTCCGCTTCAGCCCCACAACGGTCTCCTTCTCCATACCCCTCACCGCCTCCTCCCATGACCCTCACTTCCTCCTTTGCAGTCCCCAACTCCCGAGGAGGGCTCCCTGTCGAAGCCCAAGGACCCGCACATAAACCAGCACCCTCCCCTTCAAAAGGAGACGAAGCCCTGTTGACCGTATCGGTGCCGCTACCGCCGCGATATCCACTCTGCAAACCCCTGCGACCATTCTGCACACAAGACCCATTCTGGTCCTGAAGCTCCATCATCGCGGGTCGGGTCTCCGTGATGGGATCGACTCCCCTCGGATCCGTAAGCCACGGGCCCTCTAATCCGGTCTTTATACATGAAAAGATACGCCTCGGGTCACTGGAATGACTCGAATCCGAGATCCGGTCCCCTCGTTAAGACCCCAACCTGGACTAGTTCCCTGGGTCTGGCAACTGGATCCCTTGAATGGTCCACCCGAAAGGTCTTCGATGTCATGTGACAATTCAACACACCCATCGTCCAACTTAGCCGTTTCCCCAAAAAATGCAGGCATTCGAATGGTCTCCGCATCTGGAGATTTTTGTATTGGCGTTTTGGCAAAAGATCCAAAATGGATATGCTGCATAATATGAGGAGTCATCCCCGACGCCCTGCTGCTTCGCCTTGATCCTCGCAGCTGTCGAATCCGACGTGCCACCGACCTCAGCCGCAGGCACCCCCTCCGGTCAGTTATCATGTCGACGTTGCTTGTCGGGAGTCACAGAATCATGCTCCACCATCGCAAGCTCAAGGTGCACCGTCCTCCTCTCCGATCTGACCTTCCACCAACCCAGCTTCTCCAGGCCGAGACTCCTCACCCGGAGGACATGATCCAGAGGCTCCCTCAGGCGGTAGCTGGGGCTCTCAACCTCGACCACCACAGCAATACCTTCCAGCAACTCCCGGATCTTCGGCAACCCCCTCGCAGTGAGAGGGACCCCCCTCACACGAACCCGCTCCAGAAGCTTTGGCTCCAACAAATCGTCGCAATCCCGCAGCTGCCGCCACCACAACGGAGTCCACCCCCACCGCAACAACTCCTTTGCCTTAACTTTGGCTAGCCCCCTCGCCACTACCCGCCACGGGCTCACTTGCACAACATCCCTGTGGAACCGCACGACCAAGACCACCCCTACATCCGAAGAGACCATGAATAAAGCCTCTAAACCGCCTCCCTTGCCAACCAGCAACCCCAACCCTTGGTCACTCCTCCTTAGCAATGAACACGCACCGCTCCTGTGCGAGAATCGACGACAACAGAAGCATCTAAGGCTCCCGGCATTGTCGGGCCCAATGCTCCAAGGAGCCACAACGGTAACAATTCCTCCCAAACGGGGTGACAAATGTCTGGTGCCGACCACCGTACAACCCTGACTTACGACGACCGCCCCTCCCCGTGCACACCACCACCCACCCCTCGTCGACAGATCCATCTCCGACCGCTCCCCCCATCCGATGGCCCCCGCATCCCCACCCCCCATCCACCTACTAACTCATACATGACCCCTGTGGTTTGCTCTTGCAGGGGTCACGGTGTAAGATGGAGAAAGTCTGCAAGGATTGTGGGGGGTAAGTATGAAGAATACATGGCTATTGCATAATTGACAAAGTTGATAGATCTTTTTCACAGTATACAACAACAACAACAAAGCCTTTTCCCGCAATTAAGTAGGGTCGGCTACATGGATTCTTTGCCTCCATTCAGATCTATCTTGGGTCATCTCATGCTTATATCTAAAAAACTAAGATCCCTTCGTATAGTCTCTTTCCAACTCTTCTTGGGTCATCCTCGCCCTCTCTTAGCCGGCTCAACATCCCAACACTCGCATGTCCTAACCGGTGCATCAGCTGACCTTCTTTGCAAATGACCAAACCATCTTAAGCGGTTTTCTCGCATCTTATCCTCGATCGGAGCTACACCAACTTTCTTTCGAATTGCATCATTTTGAATCCGATCTTTACGTGTATGTCCACACATCCATCTTAGCATTTTCATTTCTGCTACTGCCATTCTCTGCACATGTCTACGGTTCACAGGCCAACATTCAGATACATAAAGCATAACCTGTCTCACGGCTGTTTTGTAAAATTTTCCTTTAATTTTTAAAGGAATTTTCTTATCACAGAGAACAACGGAGGCTCCTCTCCACTTTAGTCTGCCTGCATTTATTCTATTAGTAATATCTCCATCAATTTTCCCATCATGTTGCAAAATAGATCCCAGATATCTAAAAGAATATCTCTTTTGAATGTTATCGTCACCAATCTTCACCTCGATTCCTTCACCATTGCTTCCATCAAATGTGCATTCCATATATTCCGTCTTAGCCCTACTTATACGAAAACCTTCAGTCTCCAATGCATGTCTCCAAACCTCAAGCTTCTCATTTACTCCATCTCTAGTCTCGTCAATCAACACAATATCATTAGCAAATAACATACACCAAGGTAACTCATCCTGAATGTGACTTGTCAACTCGTCCATAATCAAAGTAAAAAGAAATGGACTCAAAGCTAAACCTTGATGTAAACCAATGTTGATATCAAAATAGTCAGTCTTCCCCGTCGGGGTCCTTACACAAGATAAAACCCTATCATACATATCCTTTATGAGATTAATGTATAGGACGGGTACTTGTCTCTTCTCCAAAACTCTCCACAATATCTCTCGTGGGACGGAATCATTAGCCTTCTCCAAATCAATAAAGATCATATGGAGATTCTTCCTTTTAGCTCTATAAATCTCCATTGTTCTCCTCAGCAAATGAATGGCTTCAATAGTTGAGCGACCTGACATGAATTCAAATTGGTTTTCTTTTACTTGGGAAACTTGCCTTAACCTTCTTTCGATCACACGTTCCTAAATTTTCATAGTATGACTCATCAGCTTGATACCTCTGTAATTTGAACAATTTGAATGTCTCCTTTGTTCTTATAAAGAGGCACCACGATACTCTTCCTCCAATCTTCAGGCATTTTCTTGCTTCGCCAAATAACATTGAATAGATTCGTAAGCCAAGTCAAACCACGCTCACCTAAAACTTTCCATACTTTTATAGGGAGGTCATCCGGTCCTATACCTTTCCCAGGTCTCATAACCTTCAAAGCCTCCTCTACTTCCTTTCTTTGTATTCGTCTATAGCATGCACGATTCAAGTCACTTTCACTACTAGCTAGATCATCCAAAGTGATCTCTCTATTTCCTTCCCCAATGAAAAGTTTATGGAATTACTGCTCCCATCTAGTCTCTATATCCTTCTGAGTAACAAGCACGTGACCTTCCTCGTCCTTAATGCATCTCACTTGAGAAAGGTCTTTGGTCTTTCTTTCTCTTGCTTTGGCCAACCTGAATATATCCTTCTGGCCCTCCTTAGAGTCGAGATTTTTATACAACACTTCATAAGCTTTTGACTTAGCTTCGTTTACAGCCTTCTTTGCTTCCTTCTTCGCTATTTTATAGTCTGTGACAGTTTCCTCTGTTCTATCCTTAGACATAGCTTTAAAGCAAGCTCTTTTAATTTTTAGCTTCTCTTGCACCCCTTCACTCCACCACCAAGCCTCCTTTTGACCCGGAGCTCCTCCTTTTGACTCGCCTAGCATCTCTTTGGCTACCTTTCGGATACAAGATGCTACTACCTCCCACATCTCGTTTGCACTACCGCTACAATCCAAAGATAAGTCTTCTAAAACCTTCTCCCTGAAGCTTGATTTCTTCAGTGAAAGATTCCACCATCTAGTTCTAGTGATCTTAGGAACCCTCCTTTTCTTTACTAACCCTTTTATTTGCAAATCCATGACTAACAAGCGATGTTGGGTTGTCAAACTCTCTCCAGTTATTACTTTGCAATCTTTGCAACAACCGATCTCTTCTCCTCAACGCAAAGTAATCTATTTATGTTCTAGTTGAGCCACTCTTGTAAGTAACTAAATGCTCCTCCCTCTTCTTGAAAAAAAGTGTTTGCTATGAAAAGATCATATGCAGTTACAAAATCCAGAATGACTTTTCCCTTCGTTTCTATCCCCAAAACCATGTCCTCCATGCACACTTGCATACCCTGAACCATCTTTTCCCACATGTCCATTAAGATCTCCATCTATGCAAACCATCTCTCTTTGTGGGATTCCTTGTAAAATCTTATCTAGATCCTCCCAAAAAGTTTGTTTAGTCCTTTCATCTAAATCAATTTGCGGTGCATAAACTGAGATAATATTCAGAATTTATAAATATTAGGGAAGTTTTCTCTCCTTTCGTTTAACAAATCTCAAAATTGAATACAACAAGTAAGTTTTTATTTCTTGCAACATGGGAAAAAGGACAATATGATGCTACAGAAACCATATGATATGATCTAAAATAAAATAATCCGAAAAAATTGCAAAGACCCGGAGTATTAATTAGGGATCCAACAATACACAACAGAACAATTCACATTCGAGCTTTTCCTCATGTATGCGCATTCTATAGTTGTCTAAGGCACTAAAACATATTGATCTAATTACACATGTTGTGGTTTTTAATCATTAAAGCTTGTGTGAGAAAATAATGAATTGCATTATCAAGAGGCCTCGGGGTTCTCTTATATAGAGATGAGAACTCCTGTTGGGAAAATTACATAATAGAGATGAAACGAAATAATAGTACATGAAATTGGAAAAGATAAAATATATCTCAACATCCCTCCCCTCAAGATGGAGCATAGATATCAATCATGCTCAACTTGAAACAACATCTTTAAAATGTCCCTCTGGCTAGAGCGTTGGTGAGAACATATGTTATCGATTTCCCTGAGCTGACGTGGGAAGTAGAGATAATGTCCTTCTGAATCATGTCACAAGTGTAGTGACAATTAACCTCAATGCACTTGGTTATCACATTGTGGATGGATGGGAAGAGGCGTGCCAACAACTGGGTCAATCAAAATGGACCTAACCCACATCATCTCAGTGCTTCCCTGCACCATGGCTCTGTACTCTAATTCTGCACTAGATTTGGCAACCACAATCTGCTTCTTTCTCTTCCATAACACCAAGAAGCTCCCTATGAACATTACAATGCATGAGATAGTTTCTTGTTCTTGGGACATCGTGCATAATCAGCATCAGCATATGCTGTAATGGTGAGGGATCTCTCTGCTAAAGAGCAATCCTGTATATGGAGATGCCTTCAGATATCTTAGAATCCTATGAACTGCATGCATATGCGACTGTCTCGATTGCTCCATAAACTGGCTAACTTTACTTACGACAAAGGAAATGTTTGGCTAGGCAATGGTCGCATATAGGAACTTCCTTATTAGCTCCCTATATCTCCTTTTGTCCAACTCCTTTGTATCATCATCAGATAGGTTCATGTTTGAATACACGGGAGTAGTGGTAGGCCTGCAATAGGACATGCCTGTCGCAGAGAGAAAATCCATAACATACTTCATCTGGATCATCATGAGACCCTGATGGTTCCTATTAAACTCAAGCCCTAGGAAGTATCGTACATCACCAAGGTCCTTGATGATAAATTACTGTCTAAGGAACTTTGTAGCCACACTAATACCCTACATATCATCATTTGTAATAATGATATCATCAACATAGACTAGTATAACAGTTGTACCTCTCCAAGTCCTTTGAATGAACAATGAATGATCTGCAACCGATCTAGTGAAACAATGCTGCTTTATCAAGTCTGAGAGCTTTTGGAACCATGCTCTGGGACTTTGCTTAAGGCCGTAAATAGCTTTATGAAGTTTACAAACCTTCTGACACTCCCCATCAGCAGCAAACCTGGATGCCTGCTGCATGTAGACTTCCTCCTGTAGATCACCATATAGAAATGCATTCATCACATCAAGTTGGGACAAGGACCAATCTCGTACCCTTGCAACGGAAAGAAGGATCTGAAGGGGCAGAATGATACGCAACAAGAGAGAATGTATCCTTATTGTCCACCCCATAAGTTTGGGTGAACCCACGAGCCACAAGCCTAGCCTTGTAGCGATCAACATTGCTATCTGCATGGTGCTTCACTGGACACACCCATTTGCATCTAACGACAAAAGCCCCTGAAGAGGCAGTAAACCAGCTCCATGTGCCACACGACTGTAGCGTAACCATATCCTCCTCCATAGGAAGATGCCACTTATTGTCTCGCCTAGCCTCTTGACGTGTCCGTGGGATCTCTACAGCTGATAGACCTACGACAAACCTCCTGAAATCCTCTAAAATACGCCCCAAAGATATTTGATTAGCAATAGGATACATTTGCAGAGAAATGGGCACACAAAGATATGTACCTACTGTAACCTGCAAAGTAGCCTCCTGAGAAGACATCTGCTCGTCCTGTAAAGTAGCCTGTTGTATAAACAAATCACCAGTATCATCAATAGAAAAAAATGCTCATAACATACTTGATGCGTGCTGGATGATGGGGAAGACCCATGAGCATGGGGTATAGTTGATGGCCTGCGAATATAAAAATGTGTCAAGAACTGAGCCAAAGTAGCAGGAGGTGGTGACGGAGGAGCAACCACCATAGGATGTGGTGGTGAAGGTGGCAGAGTTGGTGGAGGTGGTGAAGGTGGTGGTGGTTGAGATGGAGGCGATGGTGGCGTAGGAGGCATGTAAACCACCTCTCCAGAGTCAGACAAAGTCAACTCGTCACCTGTAGAGGAAAACACATGATATACTAAAAAAGATGACATCATTATTGACGTATTACTTCCGTCGAACACGATCAAAACATCAGTACCCCTTCTAGGTCCGTAAGTAGCCCATAAAAACATACTTAACAGCTCTGGGGGAGAGCTTGTCACAATCATGAGTCAGATGGTAAAGAAATGCCACGGAGTCAAAGACACATGATATAAGAGAGAAAAAATCATTCTCGAGAAACGTAATCAAGAAAGGAATCTTTTCTCTTACCATAGAGGACAGTGTGCGATTCACCAAGTAACAAGCAATGAGAACCGCATTGCTTCATAAAGAGTAGGGAGCATAACTTTGAATCGTAAAGGTCTTAGTTACATCAAGTAAACGACACCGTTTGCATTCAAGAAGTCTGTTCTGCTAGGAATTGTACGCTAGAGAAGTCTTGTATATAATGCCAAGAGATCCGAAGAACTCAGAAAGCTATAAAGTACAGAACTCCAAGGCATTGCCAGAGCCTTAACAATAGCAGTAACAATATTCTTTATTTTATTAATGAAAGATTGAATGATAGACTCGACCTCAGACTTCGTTTTCAAAAAAACCCATAACAATCTAAAAAATAATCCACAACAAGATAGAATATGTGTCTCGGATTACCAAGAACACGGCTAGGAGCACAAATGTCAAAGTGAACTAACTCAAATAAACTACTGTTATGTCGACTCTGACGAGCCGTAAAAGAAGCATGGTGATGGTTCCCAAGCTGGCAAACCCCACATTGGAATGTGGATCGAGAGGATATCTGCGGGAGGACTTGAAATAACTTCAGGGGAAGGTAGTCAAAATGCAGATGTCACATGTACGGAAAGACTGTCCTAGTAGGAATGGAAGAAGCACCAACATATAAAGACTGGACCCGTCTGTAGAGACTAGGGGTGTCAGAAAATTCTCAAGTTCGATATTCGCTCAAGTTCGGCTCGCTAAAAGTTCGATTCAGATTCGATTCGGAAATAAACAAACCGAACCTAAACATAAGTTTAAGCTCGATTAAATAAACTAACCGAAACTAGCAATCATAGGTTCACTCAGGTTCGATTCGTTAAAAGCTCGATAAACACACACACGTATACATATTTACAAATCTTTATCTGTATAAGTGTATCTTATTTTGAGATAAGTAGATTTTGTCCCAAGATAGTGAACTTTGTCTGGAGATAAGTGGATATTTATGGGATAAGTATATTTTATCTCGATATAACATCCATCCTTTATGTGTCTGTATTTGTCCCTTCTTTATCCTCAAATAAACAGAACAAATATAAACCTTCTCGCATATCCCCACATTATTCCTTATCCTCATCTGAACGAATATAAAAATATATTATAATTATACTTTTTTCAAAGAGACAGATCCTTATTAATCTATTTTTTTCAAAAGAAGATTTAGATAAAGAGAAAAACTGAATGAATGTTTATTCTAATTATAGACATATATATTTCCATTTATTTTTTTCACATCCCCTCATTAGAGAATTCTCAAGTTCTATATTCGCTTAGATTCGACTCGATTAAAAAGAGGTTCAAGTTAGATTTGGTTCGAAAATAAACGAACCGAACCTGAACAAAAGTTTAGGCTTGATTTAATAGACGAACTGAACCTAAAAAATGTAGGTTTGCTCATGTTTAGTTCGTTTACACCCCTAGTAGTGATCTCCTTTTTCACGACCACATCCAATCTCCTTGCCCATTAGTATGTTCGAAATACGAGAGAAGAGAGGTCAAAAATGATAGAACAATGCAAGTCCTTAGTGATTTGACTAATATATAATAAATTCATCGAAAATCCTGGTGCATGTAGCATATTGTGCATGAGCATAAACGACATAAAATAGACCATGCATGTCTTGTAATGCAATGATAATTGATCTGCATGGATGAACATATATATGAAGCAAATTGAGCCCTGTCTCTACACAAATAGTGACTTGCACTAGAATCCATGATCCACTCTACCATATTTGCCCAGTGACAACTGGTAGGAGCATATGCTATACTTAAGGAGCTATAAGAGGCTCTATCAGCGGCCGCAACATCTGATGGACTTGTAGGTGCACTAGTCGTGGTAGCAACATGAGTCGTTATCTCTCACATACGGGTTACAATATCATCCAACCTCTAATCCCCTAGTAGGAGCAAAAGTGGTTGTAAGCTCGACCTATTCGGCCACATGAGCGGAGGCAGGGTATCCATGCTTCAGATAGCATGTCTCCACAAAATGACTAGGCCGATGACAGTACACGAATGGACGACGCTAATGTCCACCTCCTTTGTCACGAGCACTACGTCCTCTGAACTGAGAAGTACCTTCCTTGCTGTGAGATGCGGCCATCACTGAGAAGGTTTGTATAATGATAGTGGATGGTACAATGATACTGCTAAGACAACTATAAGCCTCATCTGTAAGAGGTATAACTGCTTCCGTGAGAATTTGCGTGCATCCTGCCTCATACTCAAGGTCTAGAGCATTAATAAAAACTCCAACCATCTTGGTATTCCTATATCCCATCTGCTGCTCAGTAGATGTAGTTATTGGCATGAAGTTGTGAAGCTTCTCGAACATGCCACGACACGAGTAATAGAAGTTGTGTAGAGGACAACGATTTGTATAGCCATGAAATTGTCAAACTGCAACTGGAGGATCTTGGTCTCATTTTTCGCCTAACTATATGTTACCACAAGGATACTCTACATTGCCTTAGCAGTGTATTGATGTAAAATATCATTGGTTATCTCTGTGGTGAGAGTCCTGAAGAACCAAACACATGCGTACACGACATCTTATTTCCATGAAGCATCGCCCTAGCCTTATCGGTCGGCTTTGGTTTGGCGTGTCAAAATGTGCTCTTTGTTATTGCACTGCATCAGAGTCATAAACTACATGGACCAGAACTCGTAATTGGTCCCATCAATCTTCACGGTAGGTACCAGGCTCTTGAAAGCACTGAACGAGATGTCACCCTTGATTTCCGACTTGATGATAAAGTAGCATGGATAGAACTTGACGGGGGCTGTAGATCGATGTAAACCACAACCATCCTCAAATCCGGGTCCATGCTAGGGTTTCAGGGGTGATTTATTGATTTGAAATCACCCTTTTCCAGCCAAAATCAGAATTAGGTGGCAATAATATGGCCTATGGGGGCATGGATCGAGACCGACAACGCTAGGGGAGGCTTAAAGGTACTGGGTGACAATCCTTAGGTGACATGGGATCCCATTGTGAGTGCTGGTAGTGTTGATGGTAACCCCTAGGTTGCTGGAAAGCCTACCATGGGTGTTGGTGGTACCGACGAGAACCCCCATGTGTTACCATGCGTTAGGGCACCCACGTGAGATGCGTTGGAGACCGCGTGCAAGAGGGCGGCGATGCTAGGGCTAGGGTGGCGATTTGGAGAGAGGGCAGTGACCCCCATGCGGGTGTTGTGGCGATGCGAGGCGGCAACACGTAGAAGGGTGGTGGTGGGCGACAAGCGGGGTTAGGGCATAGAGGTAAGAGAACTTTGATCTAGGTACATTTTCTCTTATTTAGAGAAAACTCCTGTTGGGAAAATTACATAATATGAATGAAAAAATGGCAAAAATGGTAAAGCCTTCTCCACTATAAGTAGGGTCGGCTACATGGATTTTTGTTCAACTCCATGTTGAAAGATCCAACTATTTTTTACGCTGCCTGTCGGCAACCTAACACAACCCCTACAAGGATGGATTTGAATCATGGTCTTTTGGGTGGTTGATACACTACACTACCACCAAACTATTGAAGTGGGTATGTAATAGGGCGATGCAACACATCTCTAGTAGGGAACGCCCCGGCGAAATCTAAATGTTTGCGTCAATCCATGTTGAAAACATCTGAACTGCTTTGAAACAAATTTCTAAATAGTGTTCTTAACAAGAACACTATTCAAAAAATGGGTATATAATATGGATGAAAAGAAATAATACATGTGGATTTCGGATTATTTTGTGCTTGGATTTGAATCCTTTTTTCTCTAGCCGACCATACTTAATGTGGGAAAAAACTTTGTTGTTCTTGTTTAAATACTTTTATCTACTTGTTAATTTTTGATCTGTATTTCCATGTCTTTTTGATCTGTAAGTTTTCTGTTTGTTGTTGTAAGATCTCATTCTATGTTGTTTGAAGAGTTTATATTGTGCCCCCGTTAAAGAATAGCCATACTTATCAAAGTCTTTTGATTTTGTGTAAATTATAACAAGGAAGGTTTAGCAATGATACGCTACTGTGCTCAAAATGTAAGATATGACTTTACTTTATGAATAAATTTGATATCTTATTTTGGCATGACTTCTGATGAATATATATCTATGCGTGCATAACCAAGACACTGGACATATGTTAATAATTTTGAAACTGAGAAAGTTTGATTGTGTATTGGTAGGGTCTTTTTAGACAGTTCAGTGTTTTTACTTTTATTAGTTTATTTTTTGTGGAACTCATGTTTTTGTGTGTAAAGTAAGGTAAATTTTATTATGAATAGCTTGTTGTATGGATACCTTTGAAAAAATTGACATTTTTCTGAAGTTTATTCTGTGGGTCTTTTCATGATAATTGTGATAAACACTCTTTTATGTTAGTAACACGGTGATGGCTATTCTTTTCTTCAGTCTTTTCACAGCAGGCACGGGAAAGCTTACCTATTCAATAAGGTGTAAGTTTCCTAACTACTAGTCAGTTTATGTATATACCGAAAAAGGATTGTTTTAAGATGTCAGTGATTTGCGTTTCACGTGTATACTGAACAAAGCGTGGTGAAATCATGTACATCTGCACCCCATTTGCTAAGCACTAGTGCCGCACCCTTTATTTGGATGCGGTCATTGACCTTGACCAAAACTTTAACATAAATCTGAAGTCTCTTGTACTGCATATGTATTTCCTACATTGTGGAAGGCACGGAAGTGCAAATTTCTATATCACCATTTCGTATCTCATCCCTTCTACTTTCAATAGGGGTGGTAATTATATCTCAAAAAAATGTTCCTTTTGAAAAAAAAGATGAAAAAGTACACATTCATGCAGAGTCCGAGCATTTCCTTTTCATTTAATTTTTTCAGTATACCTTTCTTCAATGAACGAGAGATCTAAACATATAGATGGTACACATTGTCATGAGTCATGACAATGTTTAAGATCTTCGAAAGCAATGCATGATCTAAAAAATTCATCAGATAAAAGAAACCATCAGGACTTGGATAATGTAATAATCAGCAGTCAATTTTCAATGAGATTTTCTCCATACATCTCATAAAGACACTAAGAAATTAACAATGCTTGAACTGTTGATGCAGGCATCGTTTTGACACTTGGAAAATATGCAGTTGTAGGCAGGCAAAGGCATCCCGGGGAAATCTCAGAACAAGTATTGTAAAAGATGAAAATGATGAAGATTATAGATTAAGGGTTTTAAGACTAATAGTATGGCTAAGAAAATATATAATTTTAATGACTATTATACACCGGTTTGTATCAGCAGTGTCATATAATGACATTCGGTGTACACCATTTAGTCCTCTCTAGAAAAATAAGTATAAATACGTAAATTATAAAATGCCTTCGACCTACATAAATTCATACACGGGGCAACATCTAATTACGTAATTTCATGATAGCAACCTATTTAATGCCTTTCTTTTATTTTGTAGATTCGTCTAAACTTACTAAACATGTTGTTAGAAATATTATATTACAATTATGTTTGTAACTCTTCGGGTTCCGTAACCCTTAACCCTTCGAGTTCCGTAACCTTTAACCCTTCAGTCTGTAATCGTTGGGGTATTTATGTATTTTTCTTCTTGTACTCTCTAGGGTTTTCTCTCTATATAAGAGACCCTAGCCCTATGGAATAGATATCCCATTTGTCTCTCTTCTCCACATGGTATCAGAGCAACGGTCCTAGACTAGGATTCTGATCTAAAATCCCCATTGCCACCTTCAAGCCTCGCAAAAGCCTGCGCATGCCCTCTTCCCTGAATTAGGGCCCCGCGCAAGGTCCTCCAATCGCTTCCAGTGCAACAGCCCTCTTGCAGCGCTACCCTGCGCTTTCAGGATCTCCTACGAAGGTCGTCAGCCCCACAACTACCCTCCACGGGTACCGCAGGACTCTTTGGAGATCCAAAACTATTTACGGACCGCTTCCAAGAATCCAGATCTGCTGTCCATTGAGGGTTTTCAGCCCTTCTTCAAGGGCAAATGTGAGTTCTAGGGCATTTTTTAGCTCTTATATGCATCCTTAGTTGATCACAAGATCTTCTTTCTATTTTAAGACCACCATGGCACCTTCTTCTACTGAGACAAAGCTCTTGGCCACGAATATTATGGCATAATGCACTACTATCAAACTCAAGGGCACAGAAAATTACGTGCTCTGGTCTCAATCTTTTATGATGTTCATTGTGGTCAGAGGAAACTCTACATTTTGACTAAAGATCCTTTAGATGAATAGGACAAAGAGTATGGCAACTGGCAGACTGACAACTATTTGGTTATCAACTGAATGACCAACAGTGTTGAGGCTCACATTGCCTCAAATCTTCTTTACAAAAATACAGCCAAGGAAATGTGGGAGGATCTCGAGCAAACATAATCCCAGAAGAAGACAAAGTCACGCCTTACAGACATTTACAGGCGAATCTGGTCGGCATCTCAGGGTGATTCCACCCTCATCGAGTACTACATGCATCTATCCAGCCTGTATGAGGAGCTTGCAATATTCCAGCCCTCATGTTGCACAAAACAGATATAAGGGCGTTCTGACTAGCAGGTATACCGCTTCCTTGATGGCCTGCATTCTAGATACCATGTAGCGAAGGAGCAATTTCTTATATCAGACACATTGCCAACAATGAAGACCATTTTTGGCCGACTTGAGGAGTTCGAGACATCCGCTGACTAGCCTCCCGTCTTACCTTCAACAGAGAACTTTGCACACATCGTCTCATCTGGGCGAGGAGGCAGGTACGACTTGCGAGGAGGACGCGACCGTGATCCAACTCGTGGTCGTGGACAGGAATCTGGACGAGGCTGTTACTTTGGTCATGGTCGTGGGCGAGACTCTACTGCCCCATGCACTCACTATGGTAGGTGGAACCACCTGAGTGAACGATGCTAGCAGAAGTTTGGCGTACCTTCTTATTACGCTAATAATGCTTATGATGATGCCTATGATGTGGAAGAGGTATCGCCTACCTCTAGTGGCAAGACTATTCATCTTAATGATGTAGATTACTCCGCCTATTGCAGATCCTTCAGACTCCAGGGCCTACCACCACTAGTAACACTACAACTGCTTCTCAGGCCACTCCTTCATGTACAATAGCCAACTCTATTATCACTCCTACTCCAGCTTGGATTATTGATTCTGGCGCCTCTACTCATCTCTGGAGAAGGTAGTTTGCTCACCTCTTCCATACCATCTACCTCTGTGAAGTCAGTTCGAGTTGCTAATGGGACTCAGTCACATATTACTACTATCGGAACTATGGAATTCTCTTCCAAGCTCCGACTTTCGGGGGTTCACTGTGCTCCTGATTTTCCTCTTAGCTTGCTGTCAGTTCACAAGCTTTGTGTTGAGCTTCATTGTCGTGTGATATTTGATTAATCTTGTTGTTATTTTAAGGACATTCAGACGAGGCAGATTTTTGGTGGGGATTATGAGAAGAACGGCCTATATTACCTTGACATACCCTCAGACTCCAATTTTGTTGGTGCTACGTCTATCTCTGAAGATCCGCTCCTATGGCATGTGCGCCTTGGGCATCCCTCTGCCAAGGCCATCTCCATGATGTTTCCTGAACTCTCTGCTCTGAAGCCCTTTCAGTGCGAGGCATGTGAGTTCGGGAAACACCATTGAACTTCGTTTCCTGTTCGTACTGAGTCTCGTAGTACTGCTGTTTTTCATCTTGTTCATTGTGATGTTTAAGGACCTTGTCCGATTCACACATTAAGTGGTTATCGCTATTCTATAGTTTTCGTTGATGATTATAGTCGATCTTCTTGGGTATATCTAATAAAGGAGCGTTTGAAGATTAATCAAATTGTCAGAAATTTCTTTCAATATGTGAAAACTTACTTTTCTAGTATTGTTAAGATCATTCGTACCAATAATGCTCTTGAGTTAATCCAACATGACTTGACCTCTTTCTTTGCATGTCAGGGAACTGTTCAATAAACATCATGTCCATATACTGCACAACAGAATGGTATAGCTGAGAGGAAACTCCGATGCTTGCTAAATGTTGCCAGATCTCTTCTTAGTCAAATGAGTGTTCCTAAACAATATTGGGGAGATGCTATCCTTAATGCAGTGTATCTTATCAATCGTGTTCCTTCATCTGTTCTCAAAGGGGCAACTCCATTTTCCTTACTTTATCCTACTGAGTCTCCCTTGCAAATTTTTGGTTGTATTGCCTTTGTTCATAACTTTCATGCAGCTAACAAATTATCCTCTTGTGCCATCAAATGCATCTTTCTTGGGTACTCTCGTACCCAAAAAGGCTATCGTTGCTATGATCCTGTTGGACGTCGATACTATGTGTCTGCTGATGTCACCTTCTTTGAGCAAACAAGCTATTTCACACAGGGCCTCACTCCACCAATCGTCTATACTCCCCAGCATACCTTTATACCTTCTACACCAGTGTCTGTACCTTTGCTTGTCCCTTTTATGCAGGATGACATGACCACTTCGAGTGCTCACACCATTGCTGTCCCGGATGTACCTGGGGAGCTTCCTATAGCTCTAGACAAGCAAAAAAGGAAATGTACGTATCACCCCATATCACATTTTACTTCTACAGATTGTTTATCTAGCTGTGACAAGAGATTTGCAGATGCTCTGAATGCTATTACCGTTCCAAAAGATCATTTTAGTACAATGCAGGATCATGGTTGGCGACAGGCCGTGGATGAGGAGATGGATGCACTTACCTCTCGGGGCACGCGGGATCTTGTGCCGTGCCCCTTGGGAGTTTGCGCAGTGGCTTGTCGATGGGTCTTCACGACCAAACAATCACATGATGGTCCTATTGACAGGTTGAAAGCCAGACTTGTTGCCAAAGGTTTCACACAAACCTTTGGAGTTGATTATTTTGAGACCTCGTCTGTTGCCGGAATGGGGTCGATACGTACCATTCTCTCTGTTGCTGCCAACAAGGCTTGGCCCATTTATCAACTTGATGTGAAGAACGCCTTTCTTTTTGGTGATCTTGAGGAGGAGGTCTAAATGATGCAACCACCGGGGTATATAGTCGAGGGGGAGCATGTATGTCGACTACGCAAGGACATTTATGGCCTGAAGCAGAGCCCAAAGGCATGGTTTGACAGGCTTACTACGGAGATCAACACACTTGGTTTTCAGAGGACAAAATCTGACTACTCTGTCTTGGTTAGACGACGGTCTACTGGCACGATCATCCTTGCTGTCTATGTTGATGATATGGTTATCACATGAGATGATGTAGATGGTATTCAGGAGACCAAGGCCTTCCTCCAGAAGGTGTTTATCATGAAAGATCTCGACCAACTTCGTTATTTTCTTGGCATCGAAGTAATACACACTACAGAGGGGATCCATCTTTCACAGAGAAAGTATTACCTCGATATTCTGATTGAGGCAGGACTTCTTGGGTGCAACTTGTAGAAGTAAGAAAATATTCAACATATACTGATCCAACTTTTGAGGATGCAACACGATACATAGGCATAGTGGGAAAATTACTCTATCTCACTGTTACTAGGCCAGATATATCATATGCTGTGAGCAGAGCCAGTCAACATATGGAGAAGCCTTTTTACAGTCACTGGCAGGATGTTCTTTTGATCCTTCGATATTTGAAGGAATTCCCCGGACGTGGACTTTTCTATGGGGTGAATGGACACACTAATATCTCCGCCTATACAGTTTCTGACTATGCTAGCTCTCCTGAGGACCGCCGATCCACTGCAGGATACACCATGTTTGTTGGGGATAACCTTGTCACTTGGCGAAGCAAGAAGCATACAGTGGTATCCAGATCCAGTGCGGAAGCAGAATACAGGGCAATGGATCTGGCCGTATGTGAGATCACATGGCTTGTTTCTTTCCTAACAGAACTTGGTATGTCAGTCGCCGCTCCTGTACCCTTATAATGCGATAACAAGTCTACCACGTATATCGCCACCAATCCAGCCATGAGCGGACAAAATACATTGAAGTTGATTGCCATTTTATTCGTGATATAGTACGAGAAGGACGAATCAGCACTCCACCCATCTCCAATGAACATCAACTTGCAGACATCCTCGCAAAGGCTCTTCCAAGGAAGCGCCTAATGTATTTGGTACCAAGTTGGGCATGATAGACAGATATGCTCCAACTTGATGGGGAGTATTAGAATTATTATATTACAATTATGTTTGTAACCCTTCGGGTTCCGTAACCCTTAACCCTTCGGGTTCCGTAACCCTTAACCCTTCGGGTTCCGTAACCCCTCACGGGTATTTATCTATTTTTCCTCTTGTACTCTCTAGGGTTTTCTCTCTATATAAGAGACCCTAGCCCTATGGAATAGATATCTCATTTGTCTCTCTTCTCCCACGTTAAGAAGCTAAATCAAATATTCTATAAAAAACTTAGGAAAAATATAAATCTTGTATACACTCAATCTTGTGGATTGTTAAAATGTATCGATCAACAACAACAACAACAACAACAACAAAGCCTTTTCCCACAATTAAGTAGGGTCGGCTACATGGATTCTTCGCCTCCATTCAGATCTATCTTGGGTCAATCTCGGACTTATATCCAAAAAACTAAGATCCCTTCGTATAGTCTCTTTCCAACACTTTTTGGGCCGTCCTCGCCCTCTCTTAGCCGGCTCAACATCCCAACACTCGCATCTCCTAACCGGTGCATCAGTTGACCTTCTTTGCAAATGACCAAACCATCTTAAGCGGTTTTCTCGCATCTTATCCTCGATCGGAGCTACACCAACTATATTCATGATTGCATCATTTCGAATCCGATCTTTACGTGTATGTCCACACATCCATCTTAGCATTTTCATTTCTGCTACAGCCATTCTCTGCACATGTCTATGGTTCACAGGCCAACATTCAGAACCATAAAGCATAGCAGGTCTCACGGCTGCTTTGTAAAACTTTCCTTTAATTTTTAAAGGAATTTTCTTATCACAGAGAACAGCGGAGGCTCCTCTCCACTTTAGCCAGCCTGCATTTATTCTATTAGTAACATCTCCATCAATTTCCCCATTATGTTGCAAAATAGATCCCAGATATCTAAAAGAATCTCTCTTTTGAATGTTATCGTCACCAATCTTCACCTCGATTCCTTCACCATTGCTTCCATCAAAAGTGCATTCCATATATTCCGTCTTAGCCCTACTTATACGAAAACCTTTAGTCTCCAATGCATGTCTCCAAACCTCAAGCTTCTCATTTAATCCATCTCTAGTCTCGTCAATCAACACAATATCATCAGCAAATAACATACACCAAGGTAACTCATCCTGAATGTGACTTGTCAACTCGTCCATAATCAAAGTAAAAAGAAATGGACTCAAAGCTGAACCTTGATGTAAACCAATGTTGATATCAAAATAGTCAGTCTTCCCTGTCGGGGTTCTTACACAAGATAAAGCCCTATCATACATATCCTTTATAAGATTAATGTATAGGACAAGACCTTGTCTCTTCTCCAAAACTCTCCACAGTATCTCTCGTGGGACGGAATCATAAGCCTTCTCCAAATCAATAAAGATCATATGGAGATTCTTCCTTTTAGCTCTATAAATCTCCATTGTTCTCCTCAGCAAATGGATGGCTTCAATAGTTGAGCGACCTGGCATGAATCCGAATTGGTTTCCTTTTACTTGGGAAACTTGCCTCAACCTTCTTTCGATCACACGTTCCCAAATTTTCATAGTGTGACTCATCAGCTTGATACCTCTGTAATTTGAACAATTTTGAATGTCTCCTTTGTTCTTATACAGAGGCACCACGATACTCCTCCAATCTTCAGGCATTTTCTTGCTTCGCCAAATAACATTGAATAGATTCGTAAGCCAAGTCAAACCACGCTCACCTAAAACTTTCCATACTTCTACAGGGATGTCATCTGGTCCAACACCTTTCCCAGGTCTCATAACCTTCAAAGCCTCATCTACTTCTTTTCTTTGTATTCGTCTATAGCATGCACGATTCAAGTAACTTTCTTTGTATCGATCAATTAGAACAAAATAGTTATTAAAAAATCATTCAAATTGGTCAATGTGTTGATGAAATCTAAGAAAAAAATGCAGCATAATAAAAAAATTCACTGGTGTGTTCGACAGGAGCGAAATTTCATTAGCATGCCAAGAAAGTTGTGGTTACCATGCATAGGTTTGTCTATCAGCGTCCTATTGAAGCAACCCAAAATGTTGGCATGCCTCGAAATTTGGAATTAATGTAAATAAAATAAATAGGTGAAAATCCCATCTGGAGTGAGAACATGAACTAGCAGATCTTTAAATTGAAGATGGGATTTCGGCGAATGATGAAAACATCCGAAAGGGATGCACTTCTCTGTGAGCCAACACTTTTGGTAATTAGCCTGAGTTGATGTTTTTTATTATCATACCGGAAGTTGTAAATAGTGTTAATGGTTCAATTGATTTTGGTGGATTGAGCAACTAAGCACACGTTTTTGAATGCATAGTCTGTGTAAGTCTGTTTCATCTTGTCTCCTAGTCTACAGTATTTAAGCTTAAAATGAACTTGCAAAATTGTAGAGGAGGCTTGTTGCAATCATACATGTTGTCTCTCAGACTTCAAGGACTTGAAGTCCTTCTAAAATATGAAGCAAGATATTGTGTAGTTGAACTATCTATTGCTTGGCCATTTCTTCTATCTCTATATGATAATGTTGAAATTTCCTGCAACTGCCAGCCCCTCGATGTTTTTCCTTAAGCTGCCATCAAGAGACTTTACTATTAATCGACTGTCAGAGGAGCCTTTGGCACATTGACAACAAGTATGTCATCAGACTGTGCGTATGCCAAGAGGAGCCGTTGGCACATTGAAAAGGATGACATCAGGCTCTGCGTATGCCAATTCAAGTGATGATGTGTGAGGTTGACAAGTGGGGTAGTATTTGTTCTTTGACAATAAGTAGGAGCTTGAGCAGAAAGCATCCTAATTGGTGAGGTGTACTTTTACATTGTTGCAGAGCCAGATGAATAGAGGGACTGGGACTGCTTGAGGTTAAAATGACATTTATCCAGTAAGGTTATTTTCTTATTTGGAGAGTAGTTATCACAATAACTCTTATTTATTCGAATTTGTTATAACTCAGAAACATACTTGCAATTTATAGATGAGAATGAAGAGTAACTATTCAGGCATTTAGTTGAATGCAAGTTTCGGTATCCTATCAGTCGACCCAAAAAGGGTTATATCGATGATATCAGTGGAAATATGGGAAATAGCTAAAAACCAATTTTCTCACAAATTAAGATCATCCCAGATCTTAAATAATAAATAATATATAAATACACATTTATATGCAAGAGTGAGGTGTATTAAACACATCAACACTTGACATTTATCCAGTAAGGTTATTTTCTTATTTGGAGAGTAGTTATCACAATAACTCTTATTTATTCGAATTTGTTATAACTCAGAAACATTTGTAATTTATAGATGAGAATGAAGAGTAACTATTCAGGCATTTAGTTGAATGCAAGTTTCAGTATCCTATCAGTCGACCCAAAAAGGGATATATCGATGATATCAGTGGAAATATGGGAAATAGCTGAAAACCAATTTTCTCGCAAATTAAGATCAACCTAGATCTTAAAAATAACAAATAATATATAAATACACACTTATATGCAAGAATGAGGTGTATTTGACACATCGACACATTCTATCTCAATGTTGTTGTTCTCGATGCTGACTGCTATCAGAACATAAAGGACATGCATTTAATGCTAAGCATTATATAATATATATTACATCTCATTTTATGCAATGTATAAAGGGTGAACTATATCGTAAATCAAACAAACAAGCAATCGAGAATGATTCCATAAATTCAAAAGAAGAAGATGGATTAAAAATAGATTAGAAACTAACCTTTCTACATGATCTAAAGATAATTGATACAAACTGGAGTCTCTCCATTGCAAAAAAGGGGCGAAGCCCCTATGTGCAAAAATGAAGTTCTTGCAGCTTGGTGAGTAAGCTTTGTGGGGGGGGGTCAAAGTGGAGCATGTGTGCTCTGACCTCGAAAGAAAAAATATAAATCCTAATGTGTTGTTAATATTAGAAATAGTTCAACAACAACAACAAAGCCTTTTCCCACAATTAAGTAGGGTCGGCTACATGGATTCTTCGCCTCCATTCAGATCTATCTTGGGTCAATCTCGGACTTATATCCAAAAAACTAAGATCCCTTCGTATAGTCTCTTTCCAACACTTCTTGGGCCGTCCTCGCCCTCTCTTAGCCGGCTCAACATCCCAACACTCGCATCTCCTAACCGGTGCATCAGTTGACCTTCTTTGCAAATGACCAAACCATCTTAAGCGGTTTTCTCGCATCTTATCCTCGATCGGAGCTACACCAACTTTCTTTCTGATTGCATCATTCCGAATCCGATCTTTACGTGTATGTCCACACACCCATCTTAGCATTTTCATTTCTGCTACAACCATTCTCTGCACATGTCTATGGTTCCCAGGCCAACATTCAGAACCATAAAGCATAGCAGGTCTCACGATTGCTTTGTAAAACTTTCCTTTAATTTTTAAAGGAATTTTCTTATCACAGAGAACAACGGAGGCTCCTCTCCACTTTAGCCAGCCTGCATTTATTCTATTAGTAACATCTCCATCAATTTCCCCATCATGTTGCAAAATAAATCCCAGATATCTAAAAGAATCTCTCTTCTGAATGTTATCGTCACCAATCTTCACCTCGATTCCTTCACCATTGCTTCCATCAAAGTTGCATTCCATATATTCCGTCTTAGTCCTACTTATACGAAAACCTTTAGTCTCCAATGCATGTCTCCAAACCTCAAGCTTCTCATTTGCTCCATCTCTAGTCTTGTCAATCAACACAATATCATCATCAAATAACATACACCAAGGTAACTCATCCTGAATGTGACTTGTCAACTCATCCATAATCAAAGTAAAAAGGAATGGACTCAAAGCTGAACCTTGATGTAAACCAATATTGATATCAAAATAGTCAATCTTCCCCGTCGGGGTCCTTACACAAGATAAAGCCCTATCATACATATCTTTTATGAGATTAATGTATAGGACATGTACTTGTCTCTTCTCCAAAACTCTCTACAGTATCTCTCGTAAGACGGAATCATAAGCCTTCTCCAAATCAATAAAGATCATATGGAGATTCTTCTTTTTAGCTCTATATATCTCCATTGTTCTCCTCGACAAATGGATGGCTTCAATAGTTGAGCGACCTGACATGAATCCGAATTGGTTTTCTTTTACTTGGGAAACTTGCCTCAACCTTCTTTCGATCACACGTTCCCAAATTTTCATAGTGTGACTCATCAACTTGATACCTCTGTAATTTGAACAATTTTGAATGTCTCCTTTGTTCCTATAAAGAGGCACCACGATACTCCTCCAATCTTCAGGCATTTTCTTGTTTCGCCAAATAACATTGAATAGATTCGTAAGCCAAGTCAAACCACGCTCACCTAAAACTTTCCATACTTCTACAGGGATGTCATCCGGTCCAACACCTTTCCCAGGTCTCATAACCTTCAAAGCCTCATCTACTTCTTTTCTTTGTATTCGTCTATAGCATGCACGATTCAAGTAACTTTCACTACTAGCTAGATCACCCAAAGTGATCTCTCTATTTCCTTCTCCAATGAAAAGTTTATGGAAGTATTGCTCCCATCTAGTCTCTATATCCTTCTGAGTAACAAGCACGTGACCTTCCTCGTCCTTAATGCATCTCACTTGAGAAAGGTCTTTGGTCTTTCTTTCTCTTGCTTTGGCCAACCTGAATATATCCTTCTGGCCCTCCTTAGAGTCAAGATTTTTATACAAAACTTCATAAGATTTTGACTTAGCTTCGCTTACAGCCTTCTTTGCTTCCGTCTTCGCTATTTTATAGTATGTGACAGTTTCCTCTGTTCCATCCTTAGACATAGCTTTAAAGCAAGCTCTTTTAATTTTTAGCTTCTCTTGCACCCCTTCACTCCACCACCAAGCCTCCTTTTGACCCGGAGCTCCTCCTTTTGACTCGCCTAGCATCTCTTTGGTTATCTTTCGAATACAAGATGCTACTGCCTCCCACATCTCGTTTGTACTACCGCTACAATCCCAAGATAAGTCTTCTGAAACCTTTTCCCTGAAGCTTGATTGCTTCAGCGGAAGATTCCACCACCTAGTTCTAGTGATCTTAGGAACCTTCTTTTTCTTTACCAGCCCTTTTATTTGTAAATCCAAGACTAACAAGCGATGTTGGGTTGTCAAACTCTCTCCAGGGATTACTTTGCAATCTTTGCAACACAACCGATCTCTTCTCCTCAAAGTAAAGTAATCTATCCGTGTTCTAGTTGAGCCGCTCTCATAAGTAATTAAATGCTCCTCCCTCTTCTTGAAAAGAGTGTTTGCTATGAAAAGATCATATGCAGTTACAAAATCCAGAATGACTTCTCCCTCTTCGTTTCTATCCCCAAAACCATGTCCTCCATGCACACTTGCATACCCTGAAACATCTTTTCCCACATGTCCATTAAGATCTTCACCTATGCAAACCATCTCTCCTTGTGGGATTCCTTGTAAAATCTTATCCAGATCCTCCCAAAATGCTTGTTTAGTCCTTTCATCTAAACCAATTTGCGGTGCATAAACTGAGATGATATTCAGAATTTCTTCTTCAAGCACCAACTTTAGCAAAATATTCCGATCCCCAAATCTTTGCACCTCAACCATACAATCATTCAAATCCTTATGAACAACCACTCCAACACCGTTTCTGCCCTTATCTTTACCTGAATACCAAAGTTTAAAGCCTGTCTTCTCGATCTCCCTTGCTTTCTCTCCAACCCATTTAGTCTCTTGAAGACATAATATATGAATCTTCCTTCTTTCCATTGTATCCACTATCTCCATCAATTTTCCAGTTAAAGTACCGATATTCCAACTACCAATCCGTAACTTCCTTTGCAATCTCTTTTGGACTAACTTCTTTACCCATAGCCTCAAATTTCAGCGAAATTCAGTCGAATTTCTGTCGAATATCGATATCCAGTCGAAATCGAAATTCGATCGAAATGCCCGAAATGAACGAAATATGGGGGTCCTAGTACAAAAAAAGACCAAAATGACCGAAATTTCGGTCGAAATTCTACCGAAATTCCATCGAAATTCTGTTTTGGTCGATACCGAAATGGTGACCGAAACCGACATTTAAGGCCTGCGTCCATTATGTGAGAACCCTTGCAAATTTTGGACTACATCCGGGCTGTGATGCAGCGGAACTAGCTTATATACCCGCATGCGTTCCTCATGCGAGAACCCTTGCAAATTTTGAACTACATCCAGGCTGCGATGTAGCGGCCCTTGCCAATTTTTCATTACATTCGGGCGATGCAACGCGTCGCAAGTAGGGAACGCCCCAACGAAATCTGTATGTTTGCTTAAATCCATGTTTAAAAGATCCGAACGAAATCGAGATAAATTCCTAAAAGGTGTTCTTAAAAGAACACTATTTAGGAATTTATCCGAATGGTTTCGAGAGTCTCCCCTACAAAATTAGAAATAGGTAAAGTGGGTAGGATATTTATATCCTTTTTGTACATCCATCATTTTCTATAGGAATGAAAATAACACTATTTACGAATTTATCTCTCCTGCGCTGGCTGTCGGCTACCTAACGCGCAACCCTCCTTATTTACCCGGGCTTGGGACCGGCCATGGCAGAGTTAATACTAGGAATAGTTATTCTAGAAAAAATTTCGAACAAATTAACCTTTAAAAAATAAAAAATCCCTTCCAAGCACATGGAATGTATGATATAACAATGATAGTGGTACAATATCGAATATCAATACCTCCAACATGAAAATATATTGCCTATTTATCGTGATATTTTAAACCACGGTTGGAGGTCTAATTACTCTAGTGAATCTACTTATTCTTCATTTGGAGGAAAAACTGTAAATTATTATGCCAGATTCTGAGCTTAGCCTTCTATAGAAATGACTTGTTTGGCATAGGACGGTTATCCATTGTGTTTTTTATCACTCATCAATTATGTACTAGTTTTTTGCACAACGAACCATCGGTGTACTTGTTGAAACTATTGTATGCTGGGGATTTATGCCTTACAACTGTATTCGATCATCTGTCCCAGTTATTTTTTAGCATCCAGGTCTGTATAGTAGAAAAGGTATAGAAGAAAAAAGGCATGGATGTACTCAATATCTCCACTGTTCATCCTTAGGCACAAAGGTTCCAAGTGATATATTGGGCATTATTCTTTCTATTTCTGTTAATTTTGGTCCGCATTAAGTACAATCAAGGACTGTCGGTTTGGATTGTCAATTTGTCATGCTGTGGATAGGCAATAGAAGTCTAAGATGATCCCAGGTAGAAAAGTCCATTGTGATGTCGGGGATAGACATCCGACGATTGGGGATAAATACCCGATGCAGTGGTCGTCCCGTATGCAGATCTCGAGAGTTAGGGATAGATACCCAACAATCGTAGATAGACATCCGATAAAGAGATTGCTTTTGTTGAGGAGACACGAGTAGAAGATGATGGACAAGATATAAATCCTGTTGATACATCTCAAGTAAAAGAAATATGTTTTGTTCACACTCCCCCTTCCTCCCATACTTGATAGAATAATGAATGTGGATGATCAAGTTGGGATAAATAATGAATAACATGCATTTTTCCTTTTTTGTATTTTCCCTTTATTATTTTACACAAATCATCTTTTTTCGTAGCTATCTCCTCTTTTTTTTACAAATTAGCTGTAGACCTGCCCCCTTTTTTAATACAAGCATCTCTCCCCTCGTTCTCCTTTTCTTCCTTTTTTTAAAGATGGGCCAGAGCCCAAGAACCACGAGTAGCCTCCTTTAGGGGTTCCCATTGCAACTAGGAACCCATCATATACAATGCAAAGGGAAAGCTGATGGTACTGCTAATCGCGCCACCACATGATGCTTGTCGACACCACCAGGGATGTTGGAGTAGGAGCGATCGATTGGAGCTGCCTGATGATCGATGGAGCTGTCGCAAGTCACGATGGTAGAGGCAGAGGAGGTAATGCCTTCATGTGGTGGTGGCTGTGCTGCCTCAAGCTCTTCGATCTGTTGCGTTGGAGCTCTTGGATTGGATGGTGCACGGAGATTCGAGCGGTGGGCGTGTTTCTTTTTTGCCAAGATTGTTGTCACTTGGGGACTGGAGGAGATGCCTTGGGTGGGCGGTGGAAGATGTCTGGAGCCCTAAGGAGGGGGCCATAAGTGTTGCTCTAGACTTGGGTTTGATGCTCGGTCGCCATCACCCAGAGTTCATGCATAAGTGGGGAGATTGTTAGTGCATAAGTATACATATTTTGATGATAACAAAACTTATGTAATTAACTTATAGCTAGGTCAAGTGCAAGAAAGCTTCTGGACTAAGAATAAGCTCAAGCCTAATGAGCTGACGCTTAAGTGAAGGAGCCAAGAAGCTCAAACAAGTTCAAAGCTAAGGAACTTCTGCTCAAGCTCAAGGAAGGATCTCCAGCTCAAGAAGAAGATAGTCTTTTCTTTTATTTGCTCCACATCATGTAATTGTCTTAGAATGTAAAAGAACTCAAGTCATGCATATTGCATTTAGTCCTTTGACTTTGACCTTCAAGTTAAATAGTCAAGCTGGTTGATCAACCATTCTCACCTGGTCGGTCACCTCCGATAGATCACTCTCTTTTTATAATTGATAAATGTTTGAATTAACAGCTATATTCTGATCGATCAATTTTGATCTCTAACGGATCGTCATTTGATTCTGACCGATCATCTAAATCCACATGATCTATCATTTGATTCTGATCGATCATCCTTTGTATCTTGATCGATCATATTCCATTTCAGGAGGATTTTTGAAGGTAACTTCATTCCGGATTTGTTCATAATGGCTACTTTTTCAAAGCCAATGTATATGGGGATTCTAAACCTATAAATAAGGTCACATACCTCATTTTACACCACACAACAAGAGCAACAAGTTCTCCTCTCTCTGCTTTCCACTCTATACTCTGAGAGAAAGATCGAAGAGCTATTTTTTGCTCCGTTCTTCACGCCTACAGCTCCGAAGCTCTGTGTTTAGTCGTACAAGCCCACTCCTTGCTATCATTTTAGTTTTGCCTCATATTATCATTTCATATTATCTTTAATATTGAGGTTGTGAGGTTTGTCTACCTGTATACGGTTGAGTTGACTGCGTAATCAACTCAGGTTGTAATACGGTTGGGTTGCCCGCGTAAGCAACACTTGTTAGTAGAGGACCCGTGTGGGTCAGGTTGAAAGCTCGAGTCAGGAGACTTTAGTCGTAGTTTTTACCTATGAGCATTTCCACGTTAAATACATGTGCACTTGTGGTTCATTGTTCTTCTTGTAATAAAAAGTCCTACATAACACCGTGATTATTTGAGTTTATTATTTGCAGTGATTCATGTCATATTGTTCGATCCACCCACACCCATCAGTCGGTGGCTGCAGGGTAAAACCAACATACCTTTCTGTATGGAGACATGCACGATGAAGTCTATGGAGACATGCACAATGAAGTCTATGTGCTGCAACCACCTGGGTTTGCTGCTGAGGAGGAATATATATGCGTGCTACATACTTCTATTCATGGCCCTAAGCAGAGCCCCATTGCATAATTGCAGAAGCTCTCGACTTGATAGAGCAATGATGCTTCAAGAGATCAAATGCAGATCAATCGATCTATGTATACAAGGACATCACAAGGTAATGTCATTAATCTGATAGATGTTGATGGCATTATTATTATAGGAGGTGATTTACTGGGGATCAATGAGGCTAATGTGTCCCTTAGACAACAATTTGTTACATAGACATTGGACAGCTACGATATTTTCTTGGGCTTGAATTTGTCGAGAATCAAAAAAGACTAGTGAAGACTCAGAGTAAGTACGTTGATGATCTCCTTCTAGAAACTAGGGTGACAGACTACAGACCTGCCACTACTACTATTGATCCCAATATGAAACTATATGGTGATACAAATGAAGTGGACAAGAGGAGATATATGGAGCTCTTGGGAAGCATGTATATATGGCTATCACTAGGATAAACATCCCCTTTGCCATGAGCAAAGTTAGCCAGTTAATGGAGCATCCATGCCATGCTCATATGGATGCAGTTTTTGTGATCTCAAGGTACCTGAAATCTTTGCCAGATACAAGATTACTCTTCACTAATGGGACATCCCTTGAGATAACGGCTTGCAGATGCTGATTATGCATGATGTCCAAAAGACAAAAGTCAGGAAGTCAACTTATGAATTTATAATGTTTATTGGGAGCTCAGAAGTCTCAGACTTTCATGGAAAAGTAAGAAGCAAATTGTTATTTACTAGGTCGAGTGTTGAATCCGAATACAGAGCCATGACACAAGGAAGCACTGAGATGATATGTGTCATATCTATTCTGACTAACTTAGCTATTGATACACATCTTCCCATGCTGCTACCATGTGACAATCATGCTGCATTTTTTTGAAGTAATAAGATGAAGCTCTTTTAGAGTTCTATCAAAAAATATATTTATTATATGCTGCATTGTTTATTGCCAACAATGTAGCATTTTATGAAAGCACCAAACACATCCCAGACGAGCTTCATCTCGACATCCCATGCCAGCTCAGGGGAACTGACCGCAGACATATTTATTAAGGCTCTAGCAATGGGGCCATTCCAGAAGCATTCTTTTAAGCTCAGCATGATAGATATCTATGCTTCAACTTGAGGGGAAGTATTATATGAAATAGTTTTTATGCATTTGTTATGTCTTTTATATGAAATTTCTCGATGCATATTTCCCTCTAGGGTTCTCCTCTATATAAAGGAGCACTTTGGCCTCAGAATACATAAGTTATTCATTTTCTTCATAGAGAACATCGCCGGGCATATTTTTCTCATAGAATTGACCTTTTTTACTCCATTCAATTAGTCTATTGTATTCTTAGGGACCATGCCATATTCGTGTTATGAGTGGTGACTAGTATTTTGAGGCTTTTATAGTTTATCTGACACAATAACAATCAAAAATCAATAAAATTTTTAAAATTTCCTATTCTCTCATAAACAGATCTTTTTTATACAAACATTAATACTTTTAGGTCCGGCAAGGCCATAGATTTTGTGCAGAATGACCTTGTCCACTTCTTTAGCTCATACAATACCCTCCATTAGACTTCCTGTCCATATACCTCCCAACAAAATGGGGTTGCAGAAGGATAATACATCATCTTCTAGATATTTCTTGCTCTTTTTTCCATTCAGATGAATGTACCTAAAACCTTTTATAGTGATGCCATCCTTACTGGTACTTTCCTAATCAATCGGGCTCCCTCATCTGTTCTTAGTGGGAAAATCTGGGTTATCCTTACTCTATCCTAGTGAGGATCCTTTTTCCATCCCCGTGCACATCTTTGTTGCATTACCGTTGTCCATATTTTTCTTCTCGTGCAATCACATGTGTCTTAGGTTTTTCCATAACCTAAACAAGTGTACAATATATCTTTGTGAATGTTACCTTTTCTGAGCAAACTAATTTTTTCACTAAACCTATTTGTGATGTCCAATTGGAATTCCCTTGACTCTAGGTTTATCACAAAAGGAACTGTATTTCTTTGAGTTGTACCTATTGTCTGCTACTCCTATCTTGCAGGAAGTCGAAACATCTACAACTGACCCTCGACCATATGCATATGTGGATGGTCCCTCTTTCTTCATTGAGCTTTCCATACCTTGAGCAAGTTGGTTTCTTCATTGAGCTTTCCATACCTTGAGCAAGTTGGTCAGGAAGTATACTTTACATCATTGTCCCATATTCCTACTATTAATGGTTCATCTAGTGGTAACATGAAGTTTGCAGATGTTTTTATGGCAATATTGATACTAAGAGATCGCCACACAACCCTGCAGGATAAAGGATAAAAACATGCTACAGATGAGGAGATGAATGCTCTTTTTTCTAATGGTACTTGGGATTCAGTCCCATACCGCAAAGGTGTCAATCATGTCATATACGGATGTGACTTTACGTCCAACATGATGGTTCGTTGGACAGATTGAATATCAGACTAGTGGCTAAGGGCTTCACTCATATCTATGTGGTTGATTACTATGAGATATTCACTAGGGTTGCTCGTGTGTTTTTTAGCTCTATCTTGTGCTTTGCGGTTGATAATAATTGTCTAGTCTAGTAGCACGATATAACGAATGCATTTCTTTTTGGCGATCTTTAGGAGGAAGTTTAAATGTCTCTACTACCAAGGTAATACCATTTGGGGGTATGTTTAAGAACTTCACAAGTACATGTGAATGGACCAAACATACCATTTTTTGGTTCGGTTCGTTTATATAAACAAGCCTAAACATATGTTTAAGTTATGTTCCTTTATTTTGAAACTGAATCCGAATCAAAGTTCTATTTATCGATTCAAATCTAAGCGAATATTGAACTTTAGAATATTCTGATGAGAGGGAGTGAAAAATACAATGGAGAAGGATATATAAGTAATTAGAACAATATTCATTCTTATTTTTTTTCACTCTTCTCCATCTTTCAAAATAATTAGATCAATAAGGATTCTTCTTTTTGAAAAAAATACTTGTAATATATTTTAATATCCGTTTGGATGAATGATAATGGATAAAGTAGGGCAAGGGATAAATGAAGTTTATACTAGTTCTGTTGGTTTGGAGGATAAAGAAGGTAAAATACTATAGATACAAACATAATAGATGGTTTAACCACGATGTGACCATTTATCTTGGGATAGCTTGTCCCAGGATAAAGTTCACTTATTTCACTAATTTCTACTTATTTTGGGATAAAGTCCACATATTCGGGACAATATCTACTTATCATGGAATAAAGTCCACTTATCCATGGATAAGGATTTATTAATACGTAAACATGTGTATCGAACTTTTAACGAATCGAACCTGAGTGAACTTAGCATTTTCTTGTTAAATTTATATAATTAGACTTACACATATGCTTAGGATGGGTTTGTTTATTTTGAACCAAATATGAATCAGACGTATAGCAAATCGAGTCTAAGTGAATATCGTTCTTGAGAATTTTCAGGAAGTCCTATTTTTCAAGGCTATATATGGACTAAAATAAAGTCTTAAAGTTTGGTTAGATAGGCTTACTACATAAATTATCTTTCTTGGCTTTCGTTGAACTTCTTCTAACCGCTGTCATTATGTTAGAAAACAAGAATGCGGAAGCGTAATATCAGAGATAATAGAATAAGAACAATGAAGAACACCGAGATTTTTACTCGGAACCCTACTCCCTAAGGAGTGGAATGATACCATGGGAGAATGCCTCAAAGGGCTTATGTTGCATTCAACTTTCTCTCATTTGTTACAGGTGGGTGAGGCTTCTTATATAGCCCCCACCGACTGTCCAAGTCCCACAACTGGTAGATGTGGGACTAAACTACTGGATGTGGTAATTGGACCTTGGGAGGATCCAATTACCCATCTACACATATGGCACCTATGCTCCAACACTCCCACTCAAGCTGGAGCATGCAATGGTCAGCTTAGATAAATAGAAAGAAACCTCAAACTCACAATACAAGGCACTACAAACAATGTCAACTCAACGCATACACAACTGTCGATTGCTGTCGAGGACATTGCTTCTCATGTCGTGCATGTGAGAAGGAACAAACAGGCTGGAGTGTGAGTCGAACTGGGTCTCCTCGTTGGAGAACATGCGCTCTGTACTGCATCTGTCAGAGTCACTGAAACTGAATGAGCCTCCCCGTCCGAGTACTCTGGCCTATCACGTTTAGAAGACTGTGCATCATGTGGATAACTGCTTCATCTCTGAAGGGCCGAACTGAAAAAGTCGTGGAAACATCCTTGTCGGAGTCCACGGTCGTTGGAGAATGGAGTATGAAAGTTTCCTCGTCAGAGAGCTGAAGGATATGTTTAATCCTCAAGCGCATGACGAAGAACGACTAGTCGTACTAGTTGTTCTATGCAACGAAATTTAAAAATTTTCATATGATGAAACCACATGATCCAAGAACGATTCTCGGATCGTTTCATCTATAACCACAACAAGTATAAAGGAATACTTCTTGAAGCGTGGTTGATCAAGTCTCTACGAAAAGAGACCTCCTGTCTCAAGTCCGATCGTCGGAGAAGAAGCTTGCGAGCGCGGGGATGAGTTGCGTGATCCTCGCAATCCAACGAGTTGATCCAAGCACGGTGAACTCATGATCTCGTCGTACGAGATCGAATGCCTTCTTCGCGAGCGTAGCACTCCAAGTAGATGGAGAACCGAAGAGCGTCGAAGTGGTGACGCGGTGGCGAGGGCAATGCCGACTTTCTCCTCTAGGGTTTGGTGGATGGCTACCAAGGAGAGAGGAGAGAGGTTGGCATGTAGAATAAAAGAGAGAGAGATGTGCTTCAAAAGCATAGCATTAGAGAGCATGGTATGCCTCTCTATTTATAGTGTTTTGGGATCCATGGATCTCAATCCATGGGACACATAAAATCAATGGATGAGATTGATTTATGTTTAATCCAATGGTCAAGATTGTTGTTGGTTAAAGCCAACAACTTATGATTTAATTTAGATCAAATATATTTTATAAATCAAATACAAATCAATCCTAAATTAAATCAATCAAATAAGGAGACAATCAACAAGGAGATTACATCTCCCATGTCAACATGGTGGACGGCCACCAATTTCATATAGGACTTGGTAGCCGTCCACATGTTTCCATGTGGAGGCAACCTCATGAGATCTCATGAGATTGCATATCTCCATGGAAATCTCTATTATTTAATACAACAACTTTTGTTGTGATTTATTCTTCAAAAATAATTCATCATTAATTTTGAGCATATTGCAATCTTGCCATTGGAAATTTGTGAATCACATTCACAACCAAAACAAAACATAATTTACATTTTTAATTAATTACACAATGTGTATCCAATACACATTAATAGTTAATAAAAAAATATAAATTATAATTAGCTCTCTCTAATACGTTATAAATCACATTTATAATATATTATGAATAATTGGTTATTGCTATCCACATTATTCTTATCCACAATAATTAAATCACATTTAATTATATTGGATAATTTCCGCACACATCAAGATAATTAAATCATATTTAATTATCAATTTCTTAATGCTCAGATCTATGGAATTATTCTTGAACTCTTTCAAGAATAATGCGATTTCTCCTCAGATACTTGGACATAAGGACATAGCGATTGTATTGTTCCACGTAGAGTGACTTGGATATTGAGATCACATCTCAAATCCAGATCTCATGGACCTCTCATAGATGCTTGATTAAATCAAGACCATAAACCTAATCTTCTCATTGTATCTGAATCTTATTCAGATCAATGTCCAGTACATGGACTAAGATTAGGTCACTTCTCTACTGAGAGGAGTCACTAAAATCCAAACCTGTTTCATCACTCCCTCGGAATGGAAGCGTCATGGTTATACAATCGTTTATGATCACATCACCCTCAGGTATTCCCAACACCCGTACATCCTGCATACTGGAAGACCTATGATCATCCTGAAGATATAGATCACTTTTACACTGTCATCTTCAGGGTTTGATCACTAAGTTTCTCAATCTTGATCTTTGGGATTTGGTATAGATCATATGCTCTCACAAAGCATATGTCTTACCTTCTAATTCATGTCATGCTTCCAAAGCATGATGACCATGCATGGAATTTGATCAGTCCCAATACCTCATGAGTGAGCTCATGTCTCCCGATTCACAAGTGAACCTGTATGATCCCTTCGAGAGATCGTATTACTCATATGTCCTTACATGCACACCAGCTCGCCGGTGTATAGTTCCTTGGTTAGGTCATCAACCTATTGGTCTGCCAAATGTACATACTCAGACATATAGCAACACATCTGTCTCTGGTCAGAGGATGTGTGCCTATGCTGTGACAGTATTCAACATAGGTTTTTGGTTATCTTGATCTCGTTAAGTCAACCCATTGACTCAACTAATCTGACACCTTCGAATCACTATTCCCTTGCAGAGGACCTGCATCAAGAGGTCGATCAGATATCAGCCTAATGAGAAAGGATTGCCATCTCCTACTCAGGCTGGAGATCATCACTTGACAATCATTTGATGATGCTTGATGAGTCCTCTATCTAACTCCTTAGATATTCATCAGGCATCAGCCTCTACGATTCAATAATTGAATCAACAGCTGTATGATCATTAAGATGACCATGGTACATAACCCTAATTGTACTAAGGGATCTATTATGCAAATTATTTATTCTTCATTTCAGACCAGGGTATGATATTCGCAATAACATTTATTGCATAATGGCCTGCCGTGGGCTCGCATGTCCAACAATCTCCCACTGGCCCAAAGAGCCATTAATGTGCTTAATCATTTAAACCCACACTCATGTGACAATCATAGGCTATTTAGAAAATAGCCAGGTAAGCTGATTAGTCACTCTTTTCCCAAGAGACTATGCCAAGTCCTTTTACGGCACTTGCATATCTCCTAGTGACAGTGTTCGCATCCAATGTGAATGTTGCATCTCATGCAACCAATACTGAATCATATCAGTTATAGTGTCCTTGACACTAAACCTCAATAATTATTATAACTAGTATGCAATTTGAATTTATCCTTATCAGAATACCCTTATTCCTGGAGATCTCTATCTCCTAAGGTATTCGTAGTTAAGACCTTTTAGATCATTATCTATAAAGTCATAATTTCTTGAAGATAAGACTTAGAGATTACTATCTCAAAAAAACTTTTCATCTTAGAAGATATTGTTATTACTGCAATCATGTGTTTTATCTCCATAGTAGGATTGGTAACAGTTTACTACTCCCACTGTATGGCAGTCATCTGGCTTTTGTACACATCTAGCGTACATTCGGCTTCTTGGAACTGATGCACAAAGGACAAGCAGTTCTAGCATTTACTTCCTCAACTCCTTGAGGTGCTATCCCTTCAGATAGGTCAGTACCATATCTTGAGGGAAAGAAGCCTTTCTTGGAATTTTCCAGAAAATGGTAATGTCCAAGGTGTACCATTAATGTGATGGTCCCAAAACTTCTTTTCTTTGCTTCTGAACAACTTCATAACTAAGATCTAAGAGGTATCCTTGAGATCATATCTCGAGGTATGGGATAACTAGATTATAAAACACTTATCATCATCCTTATATCATTCTAAATGATTAGGATATCTACATTTAGCACGATGAACACAATGGCACTCCCACTAAGCTTCACATGGTTTATCAGGATTCTATCTGAAACCATAACATTTATGATTTCATCAAATCTTATGTTCCAACTACAAGAAGCTTACTTGAGTCCATAGATGGATTACTTTAGCTTGCACATCTTGCTTTCCTCAACCATGAAGACTTGGGGCTACTTCATGTGAATATCCTCAGAGATGTATTCCTAGAGGAATGCAATCTTGACTTCCATCTTGAAGATGTCAAAGTCAAGTTGTACAGCTATAGTTAGCAATATTCTGATGGGTTTAAGCATGGTCACTGGAGAGCAAGTCTCATAGCAAGCGATGTCTTCTCTTCATTGTGTAGCTCATGGCTACGAACCGTGCTTTTGAAGGTTTCTACCTTCTCATCAGGTTCCCTCTTTCTTTTGAAGATCCATTTACACCTTAATGGGTCTTACCCATATAGGTGGATCTTCGAGGGTCCATATACAACACTTGTATATGAAATCTACTTTAGACTTTATTGCTAACATCTATCTTTCCATGACATGATCTTCAGAAGCTTCATCATATGAAGTTAAATCATTGTCAGATTTTCCCGACACATGGAATTCGTCCTCAAACTCATTTGAAGAGGTATTAGTGTTTCATCTGTAATTATCCTTTCAGTTTCCGATTTCAAGAGCCTCATTATCTTCTCAAGATTAAATGAGTTCCTACACTTCATTTTCATCTTGATTCTCAAGAGAATCATCCTCTAAGAATCACATTCTCAGGGATGAGATCTTTTAAGAATCTCAAGGTTATAAAGTAGGTTTCCATTACCATCCTTTATTTCCTAATGAAGTAGCACTCTCTGGTGCTAGATTCCTGCTTACTTGCTTGGAACCTTATTAAGGGTATATATTGTAGTCTCTACTACATATATACCTTGGAAACTAGGAGATAATTATGCTAAGATTCATCATTGATCATATCATGTCATACATGATCCAATTGTATCTCCGTACAACTCCATTGAGTTCAGGTTTGTTAGGAGGAGTGAGATAGAAATAATATTCATATCTCTATAAGGTATTCCATGAATTCATCTAATAGGTATGGACTACCTAGATTAGATCAAATTCATTTAATTTTCCTTCAAACTTTGGTTCTAAACCAAAATTGTGAAATCTTTGAACATTTCAAAGGTTTCTAAGTGAAGAGAAGAAATCTCATATCACAAATAATCATCAATAGATATCACATATCCATAATGTTTATTCTGATATAGATGATTCACATACATCAATATGTATGAGATCTTGAATACCTTGACATCTTATACTATTCCCAAGGAAGGGTATATTGGGCATTTTTACTTTTGAATACAATATTCACAAGTATGTAGGATTTGAACCTTTAGACAATCTAAAGTTTCATTTCTTACTAGTCTATTAATCACATCAACAAACAAATGTCCAAGGCTTGATGCCAGATCATTGTCAAATGATCTTCATTCTCCTATTGATCTTTTAAGGTTTAATTTCAGTATTAGAAATGTTAATGAACCATTCATTAATTCTCTAATTTGGTAGAGTTCACTAGATTTTAGATTACTATCTGAAATATCTCTATCATAACTCTTTATGATAGGTCTATTCCAGAATTCATGTTTATTCCCAACATTTAGAAATAAACAATGAGTGTATTCTGATATCTAGGTCATAGAGACATTCTCTAAGACTAAGGGCTCTCCCACTGAAAATAACAAGTCCATCTATTCAATAGAGATTGTTGCAACAATTGCACCAATGTCCATGTGGATGACTATTAAACCTTAAAATCAAATTTTATAGTCTTCTAATACATATGCAACTAATTGCAAGTGTCATTAGAAGAATTGAAATACAACTATTAGACTTTGATCTTATCAAATAAGAAAGTCAATTTCAATGATTATATGTAGATTATTCTGATGCACTATCTGAGTCCTTCTCTAAGGATTTTAGGTAGACTTGATAGTCATACTATCAACACATCAGCTTGTTGCAGTATTGGCATTTATCCAACTCTTTGGATGTCATATGGAAGTCATAGAAGTATAGTCAACTTTTTTGAGTTTCCTTCTCACATGGGTCAAACCCACGCTTCCATTGCGCTCCCTTCATCTATAAACAACCATTGCTTAAGACTAAGGATCTTTTATATTGAAATCAAAAGAATTCAATGTAAGAGTATTTCAACATTTATACATGGTTCATTCAATTCATACAATATGAATATTATCAAGCTTGTAAAAATCGGCCGACTAGGCCGACTAGTCGGCTCGATTAGTCGACTCGGTGACCTGGCCGACTCGACTAAGGGTAATCGGCCCTTAGTCGGATAGAGCGACTATTTGGGACGATTAGTCGGCCTAGTCGGGCGATTAATCGGCCGATTTTTACAAGAGTCCGAATACGCAATATATTGGAATAATCTCGATGCCCGACGCTTCGAAACCCTCTCCCTTTCTCTTCGAAACCTGATACCCGCTCTCCAGGAGAAACCCTCACTCTCCTCGAAACCTGAAACCATCGCTCTCTTCGACAGGAAAGTGTGAAATCCTCTCCAGGCGGCAACAATCGCTGCTTCTCCTTCGATCACCACCCTCTCCCAGCTCCCTCCCCCAAATCCTCTTTCGCCGCCTTGGTTCAACCCCCTCAGCCCTTTCCTACGGTGTCAGCGCCACCCATTACCGCCGCGGGCCCCCTTCCGTGCTGGTCCTCGATCTGGTCTAGGTGTTGACTGTGTTGTACATCATCCTCCCTTGCTGGTTAAGGTAACGAGAAGCAAATCCCTAATTTTTCTGCCATAGTATTTGATTGTGGAGTGTTATGAACTATTGGTTTGGTTTTGGTTGAGAGATAGTTTCTGTCGCCTGTTGACATTAGAGTAAATACCCGTTTTTGTTCTTATTTGAAAGTGAAGCCGATGCTGCTCTCAGTGCTTTGTTGTACCATTTTAAGTCGTTAATTACTACGGTTTTGATTTCTCAAGATATCATGACATGAAAGATGGTTGGTCGCTATTAGGAAAATAAATGGGGTCTGCTATTAGGAAAATAAATAGGGTCTATTATCTTCAATCTCCACATGCAGAAACATTGCAGTGGCGTCCAGTGGTTCTCTAAACATTGTGCTTTCTTATGTTATTTGTGCATAGGTTATTTGTTTATCAACAAATTATGGCGTTTATTTTTTTGAGTTATCTCCTACTACCACTTCGGAGCATGAGGCTTATCAGCTAACTTTTTATGTCATACTTGGCATCAGTTAATTTTTCCCCAAGAAATAATATATTCTCTTGCTTCTTTATGTAGTTTCTGTTAGTAGTGCTTTCCAACACCCTATTTTATTAATCCAGTACTACTTATTAATTCTGAAATTCACTAAGTAAATCTTAGGGCTGATTTCATTTACTTTGTCGGTCAGGTTACCGGGCAAAGTCTAGTGTCTCCACTTTTTTGTTCATTTATTGCCAAACTTGTATTTGTCAATATCAGTTTTCGATGAGCATTAATAATTCTAGAAGTTTATAATGTGTTCATATTTTAGCTTGATAATATAGTTCTGGAAGTTTATAATGTGTTCATGTTTTGGCTTGATAAATTAGTAGCCTCTGATAGAATAGAATAGTAATCAATAGTTTTACAAACTTGTTAATGTGAAGTTTTAACTTGTGAGTTTTTGACTATGTAGATGGCAACACCCCCCATGAATGTCATTTCTGGTAGCGACTCATCCTTCTATGTACCGCCAGGATCAAGTGATCCTGCATGGCAATTTGGATACCTTTCAAATCGTGCGGATCCGGACACGGTTACTTGCAGGTTGTGCAAGAAGGTGGTGAAAGGAGGGGTTTTTAGGTTCAAGCAACATCTTGCGCACCGTAAAGGCAACGTGGCTGCATGTCTTAAGGTGGACGAAGAGACGACGAAGATGATGATATCATATTTGGATGATGTTGCTAGAAAGAAGAGTCAGAAAGCCGTTGAGGTTGCTGAGATGAGAGATGAGATTGATATTGGCATCGCTGGAGATGCTGGATCTGCTAAAAGACATCGATCTTCTGAATCTCTGGAGCAAACTGTCGCCGTTCAAGGAACACGCCAGATGAGCATAAAAGATACTTTATCCAAGGACCATCGTGAAAGGGTTGTCTCCTATATATGCAACTGGGCTTATACATCGACGATCCCTTTCAATGCATTGACCACGAAGCAGTTCAAGCAGATGGTGGAGGCAATTGGAATGTATGGTCCTGGTCTGAAGACTCCTACGAGGTATGAGATTAGTGGCCCATTTTTGAAAAAGGCGGTCAAGAAAATATTTGATGACTTGCAATGTCATCGAATTACATGGAAGAAGACAGGGTGCTCTATAATGACTGATGCATGGACAAACATGCGAGGACGGAGCATCATGAACTTCTGTGTCAATTGCTCCTTGGGGACTTCATTTTGAAGTCCATAGATGCTTCTGATGAGACACACACCGCTGAGTACATCTTTCAGTTTGTGGATGAGTGCATAACTGAAGTCGGCGTGGAGAATGTTGTTCAAGTTGTGGCGGATAATGCTTTGGCGAATGTAGCAGCAGGGAGATTGTTGCTCACAAAATATCACCATATATGGTGGACTTCCTGTGCAGCTCATTCCATTGATCTTGCTTTGGAGGAGGTTAGCAAAGATTCGAAAGTGAAGAGCACGGTTAAAAAGACGAGGACGTTTTTATTTATGCTCACACTAAAACTTTCAGCTTGATGCGGAAGTTTACAAACAAGAGAGACATTGCTAGACCAGGGAAAACGAGGTTTTCTACTACTTTTCTCACTCTTGAAAGCATTCTAGAGAAAAAAGACAAGCTCAGGTTGATGTTTTCCTCAGATGAGTGGAGGGCCTGCAAATGGTACAAGACCAAAAAGGGAGAACAAGCAACGTCCATAGTTTTCAGCGGTACTTTTTGGAACCACACCGCATTTGCAATCAAAATTTTTACACCTTTGGTTAGGCATGTGCAGAGAATGGCTGTAGCAGAAATGAAAATGCTAAGATGGATGTGTGGACATACACGTAAAGATCGGATTCGGAATGATGCAATCAGAAAGAAAGTTGGTGTAGCTCCGATCGAGGATAAGATGCAAGAAAACCGCTTAAGATGGTTTGGTCATTTGCAAAGAAGGTCAACTGATGCACCGGTTAGGAGATGCGAGTGTTGGGATGTTGAGCCGGCTAAGAGAGGGCGAGGACGGCCCAAGAAGTGTTGGAAAGAGACTATACGAAGGGATCTTAGTTTTTTGAATATAAGTCCGAGATTGACCCAAGATAGATCTGAATGGAGGCGAAAAATCCATGTAGCCGACCCTACTTAATTGTGGGAAAAGGCTAGTTGTTGTTGTTGGTTCGTCTATTGCGTGTGGTTGATGCGGATCGGCGCCCATCCGTGTGCTTTGTTTATGAAGAGCTTGAAGAGGCAAAGAGAGAGATAATTGCATCTTTTAATAGCGTGGAGACGTCTTACAAGTTTTTTGTGGACTCTATTATCTCCAAGACCAAGGGCAGGCTTGACACTCCATTGCATCTAGCGGCTTACTTTTTGAACCCATACTTCTTTTTCACGGAGTGTGGTGGAGATGCAGATATTGTGGTAAAGAGAGGTTTCATGGATTGCATGGAAAGATTTTATCCAGATTTGGATATACAAGATGCTATCACCACAAAGGAGCTTCTTGATTATAGACATGGTCGTGGGTCATTTGGGAAGCCATTAGCCGTGAGACAAAGGATGAGAAATGACGAAAATTTTGATCCAGGTATTTCAAGCATTATTTTCAATTAATGTCATCTGGATCATCGTTGATTTCATTGACTTAACTAATTTTATATTTTATTAGCTAATTGGTGGTACAATTATGGAGATGACACACCACATTTGAAAGACATGGCCATTAAGATCTTGAGCCTGACTTCTGCATCATCTGGATGTGAGCACAACTAGAGTACGTTTGACTCGGTAATGACTCTAGTGACCCACCTAATAGAAATACTAGTAGTAAATTACTAATTGATATAGTCATTAGTCACAATTTTTATAATGTTGCTTACAGATCCATACCAAGAAGAGAGGCAGATTGGAGACAAAAAGGCTAAATGATCTTGTGTACGTTCGTTTTAATTCCAACCTGATGGAACGTCGTCTTGAGAAAGGAAAAGATCCTCTTTCCTCTCGTGATCATGCATATTTACGTGAATGGACTGGAGAGGTCAATGTACAAGCTCAAGATGAGGAGGTCTTTCCAGGTTCTGGATTGACTTGGGGTGCAGTGGCTCATGCAAGTGGTGCTGAAGAGAATTTGGAGCTGAGAAGAAGCCAACGAGGTGAACGTGGCAAGGGAGCTTCATCATCGAGCTCAAATGTTGCACCTATAAATGAAGAAGAGGAGGAATTTCTACTTGAAGACATAGATGAAGAAGAAGATGATGATGAAGATGAAGAAGAAGAAGAAGAAGAGATTGATTTGGATGACGACCTTGATGGAGATGAATGACTTTTTATTTGATGCTTCATGCTTGCTTGAATTATTTTTGTTTTGACATGTTGTATCTATTAGTGAACATTAGCTAATGTTATGTAGAAAACATTTGTTCTCAACTTGCTACTTTTATAACTCTTATAGTATTGAAAATAGCTAAATCTATGAAAATTTATGATTGAGTATATATATATATATTTAATTTATATATTTAAAATAATAAAAAATTCAAAACCGACTAATGCCCGACTAAATCCGATTAGTCGTCCGACTGCCGACTAATCCTTAGTCAGTGACCCGGCCAACCGAGTACCAACTGCCGACTTCTGCAACCTTGAATATTATGAAGTTCCATGAATGACTAGAGTATAGACATCAGAATGATGACACTCATCACATCTACATACATCTTAAACTCTTAAAACATTGGTTCAGGTAGGTATTCGAACATTTTGAATACATCATGTCTTATAGAGCCACCATTCTGTATGATGCAGTGAACCATGTCATTCATGATTAAAATGTCGAGAGCACATATGCATGCCTTAAACATCTTAGATTTTATAAGGATTATTTGACAATTACGATCATCATCGACATGTCACTTCCAAAGTACATTCGATAAGATCAAGACTATAGAGACATACAAACCCTAGGGTTGTAGTCCTATTGTCTATTTAATTGTCATTCCTCCTTATTATGAGGAAACTTGCACATCGCAACCACATACAATATGTGTCCAACTGCAAGTACAATATCTTAATCATGGATTCAATCCATGATATTTTACTGGTTATTATTGAGTATAATATTGAGTGGGTTTAATGAAGAATTATCTGAAATAAGAAATTTGCATAAGTGTATATATTTCTAATATACATATTTTACTTTGATTTAGGAATTTTATATCAAAGTTGTCTTGCCTTGTCAATACTGAAAGTTCATTCCCTTAATCACTTTCGATGTAAGAGATATACTTGCCATTATATCTCAAGCAAGATCTGGGATCTCCTTCCTTACCTTTGTCACATCCCAATAATATGAGAACCTGTAACTCGGATAAAAAGAAGCGGGAACACATTCCGCCTTGCAAGTCCAACTTGCATCTCCCAATTCGGTCTTTAACACTCGGGCCCACTACTCCTAAGGTGATGTTGACCCGTCATTAATTGAACCAACCGTCAACAGGAATACAACTCGCTATGCACAATCCAATATCGCCCCTATAACATGACCCAATATTGGGGTCACTACGCATGCGTCCTTACTCTTTCGAAAAGCGACTAGCTCGATCCAAATGGATCATATGCAGGAGCTGTCACTTCGGACATGCGTCTCCTACATACAATATCTGACGACGGAACCCTTTGCCTTAACGGGAGACCATGGATGTCACTTATGTGATCCTCCACCTCATATTCAAAATTTAATCATCATGAATCATATTCATATAATTAATTCTTTCAAGGGAAATAATAACTCTATTCATGTTTCAATTGGACATAATTAATTCAATCATATTAAATTAATTATCATTCCAATTCAATCAACAAACTTGATTGTTTTACTTGAATATATATATATAGTATTATCTCAAAGTACGTATTAATTCGAATTTTAATAATTAGAAAAATACATTATGATCTCTCAGGCATCATTCGTTCCCTACCCGCTGTCATGGCCAGTACCGGCGGGAGTGGGACGGACCGCAACCGGTGCGACCTGCTACCCCAGCGATCCCCGACTAGACATCATATCCGCCTCGGGAAAAAAAATGCCGAGTCAATCACTTTGTACTTGAGATGATCATCGGTTCTTCAACCGAAATTATACCATATTAGTAATAATCAAAACAATTTTGATTATAAGGAAATTTGCTAGACAAATTCCCAATCCCATTCAAGTAAGGAGTTTGATTTTTTTTTGAAGTCCAGAAGTAAGGGGGATACTCTCGACGGTGCACTCCCCAAAAAATTTATTCAATAAAAAGAGGGAATAGAGAGGGGAACAGAAAGAAAACAAAAAAACCACACTACAAAGTCAATACGACGCCCAATCCCTTACCAGGTGTTTTGCAAAAGAGCCCACATTCTCCTTATAGAACCTTTGGCCCGAGAACAAAAAGTCATTTCTCCCCCGCCAAATCGCCCAAAGCACGACCACCGGATACAACACCTCCAGCAGCGGCCTCCCCTTATTAGCCCGAAACGAAGACCAGAACGACTGGAGGTCAATAGTGCAACACCAACCCAAATCAGCCCCCTGCCAAATCTCAACCACCTTAGGGAAAAAAAAGAAGAGATGCTCCATGGACTCAACCGCCGCATCACAAAGCAGACATCTATCGGAAATCACCCCTAATATCCGGGCACAACGGTCCCTCGTCATCAAACGCTTTCTCCGCAACAACCATAGGAAGAAGCCAACCCGCTCCGGAAGCTTCAGGGCCCACATAAAGGCACAATCAAGAATGATACTCTCCGACAGCTACGGTGGCAGCCTAGTGATAGCGCCAAAAGCCTTCTTTACCGTGAAAGGGGACTCCCTCCAGCACCAGTGATCGCGCCCCCCAAGAGGGCGCCCAATCTCCCTCACCGCCTCGATCAACGCAAGAACTCCTCCAGCCTCTGATCCGAGAGATTCGCGGAAAAAGTTGGACACCGATTCCCATCCAACCAGCAAGCCACAACTGAATAAGATTTATCATCAGCCCACGCAAATAGCCACGGGAAGCGGGAGCAGAGGGGTCCCCCCCGCCCAATCGTCCGTCCAGAAGGAGGACTCTCCCCCACCAAGCACCGGCCTGAAAAGCCCAACATTCTTCAAGAACACCTCTACCACCCCCTCCAAAATATGGTGGTGGAAGCAACACAACAGATCTGCGATGGAAAACCTCCCCCCAAACCATAAATCCTCTGCACAACACTGCAGCAGAGATCCTCCCCCGGCCCCCAAATCCTGCACGCCCACTTAAGGAGCAAGGCCTCGTTCATATGCACGAGCGACTTGATCGCCAACCCCCCCTGCTCCTTCCCGTAAGTAACATCTTCCCACCCAACCAAGTGGATCCCCCTCGCCCCATCCCCTCGCTTCCCCCACAAGAAGGCGCGCATACGCTTCTCCAGTCGAGCCTTGATCCCCCTGGGCATCCTCCGGTTGGACAAAAAGTAAATCGGAATCGCCGAAAGGACCACCTTAAGTAAAACAAGCCTTCCACCCCTCGATAAAATCGCGGACTTCCAGCCCGCCAATCTCGCCTCCACTTTCTTCACTTCCCTTAGCCAGTCCCTCAACCGCGTCCTCCTCACGTTCAAGGGCATCCCCAAGTAATCCATTGGTAGCGAAGAGCACGCCAATCCCAAAGCCAATGCATAATCATCACGGTCCAAGACCGCAGGGCCGAAGGGCACGAACATGGACTTGGCCTCGTTCATAACCAACCCGGACAGTTCGCCAAAGACCTCCAGAGCCACGACCATACTCCTCAACTCCGCCACATCCCCCTCCAAGAGAAACAACGTAGCATCCGCGTATTGCAAGATAGGGATATGCACATCCCCCCTGGAAAAGCCTCGCGAAAGGCTGCCGGCAACCAAATTATCCGCAAAGACAGAGAGGACATCAGCCGCCAGAATAAAGATCAAAGGTGCAAGAGGGCAGCCCTGGCGCACCCCCCTCCGCGGCTGTATCCAACCCCCCTCCGGGCGACCGTTGACCAAGATAGACAGTGAGGCGGTGGTGATACAACGCCTCACCCACGTTATCCACAACTTCGGGAACCCCTTCCTCCTAAGCACCGACCATAGAAACCTCCAATCAAGGCAATCGTAGGCCCTTTTGAAGTCCACTTTCCACAGGATGCCACACTCCTCCCTCCTCTTCCAATCAGCAATGACCTCCGACGCAAGCATGAGACAATCGACAATCTGCCGCCCTGGGATGAAGGCCGATTGCGACGGGGAGACAATACCGCTAATAATGCCAGACAACCGAGTAGCGAGAACCTTCGCAATAATGAGATAAATGGCATTCGAAACCGCAATAGGGCGAAAGTCCTCAATGGAGGCCGGCGCCGACGACTTGGGCAACAAGATAATGAGGGCGCGGTTGATCCTGTCGAAGCCCGCATTCCCCTGACAGAACTCCATAGCCACCTCTAACACCTCGTGGCCCACGAGATCCCAAAAATCCTTGTAAAATGCCATAGGGAACCCATCCGGGCCAGGAGCCGCATCAGCATTAAGCTCCCACACCGCATCTTTAAGTTCCTCCAAAGACCAGTCACGAATAAGGCCGTCAACCTGGTCGCCCGGCACCAAACGCATGCCCGAACCCAACCACCTCCACTGTCTCGGGATAATCGAAGACGACACACCCTTGAAGTGCTCCGCAATAGCCCTCCCTATCTCTCTATTCCCCTCCACATGAGTCCCCCCAATGACGATGGACCGCATCGCATTCGCCCTGCGCCTCCCACTAGCCACACGATGAAAGGAGGTATTCGCGTCCCCCTCCCTAAGCCACATGCTCCTCGAGCGTTGCCTCCATTCTGTGACTAGCTTTTTATCCTTCCGAGCAACTACCAATTGGGCAGTAGCACGCTCGGCAAGCTCCACCACCGAGAGATCCCTGGTGTCCCCGATCGTGTCCAGACGCCGGATGGTCTCCTCAGCGTTCACCCTTGCCGCACACCTAGCCGCTCTAGACTCCCTCTTGAAGGCCGCTAAACGGACCCGCAATGAAATAAGCTTTTGAGCAAAGTGAGAAGCCGCGGACCCCGACACAGCTACCTCCGACCAATGCGTTTCCACCAGGCCCCTGAAATTTTCCTCGAGCAACCAGCACTTCTCATACCTGAACAACCCCCGCTGCGTAGGCGCCTCCCCCGAGAACCAAATGATTGGGTTATGATCCGAACACCCCCGCAGCTTCGCCTCCACCGAAGCAAGAACAAAGGTCTCCAGAAGCTCGCTGGAAGCAAGGAACCGATCCAGACATGACTGAGAATTGGAGCTCCTCCAAGTATATGCAGTGTCCACCGCGTCCAACACCTCGAGGCCCAACGAATCCACGGTGTCCGTGAAGGCGAGCGAGCTCAGGTCCTGGCCACCCCGGCCTCCAGGCCTGTCCGACGAAAACAGGGTAACGTTGAAATCTCCACCGATCAACCAAGGACCATCACCCACGGCCCTACCCACCTCCAGGAGATCTTCCCAAAGTTCCTCCCGCGCCACCCCACAACAAGGACCATACACACATGAAATCGCCAACCGCAAGGAGGAAACCGAACAAATGAGCACCGCCGTCAAAACATGTCTCCCGCGGACCACCGACTCCAAAGAGAAACCTGAAGACCTCCACACCACTGGTAACCTGCCAACGGACCCCGCCACGTCAAGAGCACAGAACTGGTCCAGGGCTCCCGCCCCAAAGGACCTCCAAATGTCATCCTCCATAGACTGAAGCTTCGTCTCCTAAAACATGACGATGTCGCAACCCCATTCAATACACCTGGATCCCACAGTTCGCCGCTTATCCGGGTCTCCCGGGCCACGAAGGAGTTTGATGATTGTGTTTCCAATTATGATCTAGATCAAATCTAGTCAATTTATTGGTTGAGGCTAAGTCAAATAAGGAAATAATCATTATTAAATATTTCTCAAATATTTTCCATAATTATTTCATGAAATTAACAATTAATTTCACTAATTGACAATCACATGGTTCTTGATTAGGACTGTAATTTCAGCAGTGACCCCTACTTACTAAAATTAACATATCTCAATCAATTTAAATCCAAATTAGACAAAATCAATTTTCGAAGATTGCTAATTTGATTTAGGACAGAACCTAAGTGATATTTCACGCATTTCGAGGCAGATCAAAACAGTAATTAACTCATTAATCATGTTAAGATTCGCAGTTCCTGCAACAGTGAATACACGTTCATTAAAACAACCATATCTTGAGCAAACAGAATACACATTACGTAAACTTAGATCCTATGGTTTCCTTATTTAATGGGGAACAAAATACAAGTGATTAATTTGTGTTTAAACATTTTAAACAGGGCCGAATTTATTCACTAAACAGATGTGCGAAAATCAAATGCGACAAAAAATTTCGCGACCTCAACGAACCCAAGTCATCCTAGGTTTGCGTATCGTATCCAAAACCTTCGACCTAAGGCTTTGATACCACTTGAAGGATATGATTTAATCCTCAAGCGCATCACGGAAGAGTGACCGTCGTATTGGATACGACGAAGAACGACTAGTCGTACTAGTTGTTCTATGCAGCGGAATTTAAAAATTTTTATATGATGAAACCACATGATCCTAGAACGATTCTCGGATCGTTTCATCAATAACCACAACAAGTATAAAGGAATACCTCTTGAAGCGTGGTTGATCGAGTCTCTACGAAAAGAGACCTCCTGTCTCAAGACCGATCGTCAGAGAAGAAGCTTGCGAGCGCGGGGATGAGTCACGTGATCCTCGCAATCCAACGAGTTGATCCAAGCACGGTGAACTCCTGATCTCGTCGTACGAGATCGAACGCCTTCTTCGCGAGCATAGCACTCCAAGTAGATGGAGAACCGAAGAGCGTCAAAGCGGTGGCGCTGTTGCGAGGGTGACGACGACTTTCTCCCCTAGGGTTTGGTGGACGACCACCAAGGAGAGAGGAGAGAGGTTAGCGTGTAGAATAAAAGAGAGAGAGATGTGCTTCAAAAGCATAGCATTAGAGAGCATGGTATGCCTCTCTATTTATAGGGTTTTAGGATCCATGGATCTCAATCCATGGGACACATAAAATCAATGGATGAGATTGATTTATGTTTAATCCAATGGTCAAGATTGCTGTTGGTAAAAGCCAACAACTTATGATTTAATTTAGATCAAATATATTTGATAAATCAAATATAAATCAATCCTAAACTAAATCAATCAAATAAGGAGACAATCAACATGGAGATTACATCTCCCATGTCAACATGGTGGACGACCACCAATTCCATATAGGACTTGGTAGCCGTCCACATGTTTCCATGTGGAGGCAATCTCATGAGATTTCATGAGATTGCATATCTCCATGGAAATCTCTATTATTTAATCCAAGAACTTTTGTTGTGATTTATTCTTCAAAAATAATTCATAATTAATTTTGAGAATATTGCAATCTTGCCATTGGAAATTTGTGAATTACATTCACAATCCAAAACAAAATATAATTTACATTTTCATTTAATTACACAATGTGTATTGGGTATCCAATACACATTAATAATTAATCAAAAAATATAAATTATAATTAACTCTCTCTAATATATTATAAATCACATTTATAATATATTATGAATAATTGGATACCACATTATTCTTATCCACAATAATTAAATCACATTTAATTATATTGGATAATTTCCACACACATCAAGATAATTAAATCACATTTAATTATCAATTTCTTAATGCTCAGATCTATGGAATTATTCTTGAACCCTTCCAAGAATAATGCGATTTCTCCTCAGATACTTGGAGATAAGGACATAGCGATTGTATTGTTCCACATATAGTGACTTGGATATAGAAATCACATCTCAAATCCAGATCTCATGGATTTCTCATAGATGCTTGATTAAATCAAGAACGTAAACCTAATCTTCTCATTGTGTCTGAATCTTATTCAAATCAATCTCCAGTACATGGACTAAGATTAGGTCACTTCTCTACTGAGAGGAGTCGCTAAAATCCAAACCTGTTTCATCACGCCCTCGGAATGGAAGCGTCATGGTTATACAATCGTTTATGATCACATCATCCGCAGGTATTCCCAACACCTGTACATCCTACATACTGGAAGACCTATGATCATCCTGAAGATATAGATCACTTTTACACTGTTATCTTCAGGGTTTGATCATTAAGTTTCTCAATCTTGGTCTTTGAGATTTGGTATAGATCATATGCTTTCACAAAGCATATATCTTACCTTCAAATTCATGTCATGCTTCCAAAGCATGACGACCATGCATGGAATTTGATCAGTCTCAATACCTCATGAGTTAGCTCATGTCTCCCGGTTCACAAGTGAACCTGTATGATCCCTTCGAGAGATCGTATTACTCGTATGTCCTTACATGCACACCAGCTCGCCGGTGTATAGACCTTGGTTAGGTCATCAACCTATTGGTCTGCCAAATTTACATACTCAAACATATAGCAACACATCTGTCTCTGGTCAGAGGATGTGTGCCTATGTTGTGACAGTATTCAACATAGGTCTTTGGTTATCTCGATCTCGTTAAGTCAACCCATTGACTCAACTAATCTGACACCTCCGAATCACTATTCCCATGCAGAGGACCTGCATCATGAGGTCGATCAGATATCAACCTAATGAGAAAGGATTGCCATCTCCTACTCAGGCTGGAGATCATCACTTGACAATCATTTGATGATGCTTGATAAATCCTCTATCTCACTCCTTAGATATTCATCAAGCATCAGTCTATGATCATTAAGATGGCCATGGTACATAACCCTAATTGTACTAAGGGACCTATTATGCAAATTATTTATTCTTCGTTTTTGATCAGGGAATGATATTCGCAATAACATTTATTGCATAATGGCTCGCCGTGGGCTCGCATGTCCAACAAGAGCTGGGTCTCTCCTATACTGGCTCAGAGAATGGGATCTCTACTCTGGAGTCCCTATGAAACTTCATGAAAACCCGAGCCCACAATGACATATAGAATGCGATTTCTACTCTGGAGTTCCTATGGATCACAGGAAAACTCTAAGATTAAATACAAAGATTGGGATCACACAAATAGTGATCGCATCCATGTGTGCGCATCATACTGAAGACTCGGAACCAATCTGAACATCGAGTCTGAATCGGAACATCTATAGAGTTTGAAATCTTGTTGGCTTGGAATATGGAGAATATGAAAATCTAGCATGTAGAACTCTACACAATACTCTCCCTTTCTCGCATACTGTTCGAGATAACAAACATCGACCAAGTTGGGAGAAGACATGAAGATGGGGAAAAATAAAAACTTTAATAAAAGATTTTCTTCTTCTTCTTTTTGCACAAATCATTTTTATTTTTTCGGCTATTACACTTTTTTCGGCTATTCTCCTTTTTTTAAAGTCGTTCTTCATTTTTTTGTGTTTTTTTCCATTTTTTAAATCATTTTTTCTTTTGCATACAACCTTTTTTTCCTCTTTTTGTTCGCTTGCCTTTTTTTGTGAACCCCAACTTGGGCCCAAAATACAACTCATCCCAACTGGGCCTACGAAAAAATTGGGCCATTTTTTTCTTTTATGGCTGACCCCCCCTTCAATTTTTTGGTATTCGGCCCACTTGGGCCCTTGCTTATTTAGGGTTCCCCCTAGTGGGAACCCTTCTCACGCATGAGCCTCCCGCATTTGGGGCTTCTTCGTTGCCGCCGCCTTTGAGGCATCACCCAGATCGGCGCAGCTTCCGCCTGGAGCAGGTGGCTCACGTGGGAAGCACGCATGGGGAGAGGCACCACCACCTTCTCTTCTCCGCTTTCTCGAGTCTAGCAAAACACTTGGGAGGGGGTTGCCTACTGCTTCTTCTTACGTGGAGTGGGAGGGGGTGCTGCCTAGAGGTTGTCACAATGGCAGAGACTCGTGGTGGCATCGAGATTTGTCCTGGATCAGAGGCTTGCGTCGTGAAAGCTTCACCTCAACTTGGATGATGCTGTGGATGTGCTCGAAGTTGCTCCATGTGTTGTAGTTGGCAGCGTTTGCGGGTCATGCTGGAGATGCGACGCTCTCACATGAGAGCACGCGAGAGGATCTGTACCTAGAGGAATAATGTTGGTGTTGCTGCTAGCGATGGGGCTCTATCTGTCGCCATGGACTTGGAGTTGCCGCCGGAGGAGGCTGCGCGCAGAGTAGCGCCAGCCAGCAACTCGATCTTGAGCGTGCCGAAATCTCCGCATGTGGAGGCATGCTGGAGAACTACCGCTGAAGGACTGTGGTGTTCTGCCACCGTCTGGAAATGGTAGAGTCGCAGACCTGAGGGTTATGCGGAGCCTGTGTGCTTATACCATGATGAAATCTCTCTTTTCTTCGTGATGTAGGGTTTGCGAACATAGATTCATGGCACCGGTGTATGAAAAGATCACATACAAAGTTAGGCTTTCATCAGAAACCCTAGATTGGCGATCTTCAGAACTTGAATCGACTCGCCGAACTGTGTTGCCAATGACCCTGGATAATTAGGGTTTCAAGAATCCCTAAAATTGGATTTGGAACTGGATTACAGATGCAGAATAATCTTCAAACACAAGTATTCAAGAACAAAAATCTAAGAATTGAATCTTCTCCATTAATCGAATCTCAAATAAAACAAGAAAATAAAATAATCGAGAATCGAACTTGTTCTAATACCATGTTAGAAAACGAGAATGCGGAAGTGTAATATTAGAGATAATAGAATAAGAACAATGAAGAACACTGTGATTTTTAAGTGGAACCCTACTCCCTAAGGAGCGAGATGAAACCACAGGAGAACGCCTCAAAGGGCTTATGTTGCGTTCAACTTTCTCTCATCTGTTATAGGTTGTGGAAGGCTTCTTACATAGCCCTCACTAAGTCTCTAATTCCCATAACTGGTATATGTGGGACTAAACCACTAGATGTGGTAATTGGACCTTGGAGGGATCCAATTATCCACCTACACGTGACTCATATGCTCCAACACATTGTAAGAAAATATGCTGGAGAAAATAAATATGCACAAGTGAGGAGATGCGGGTTTTGGGATGTTGAGCCGATTAAGAGCGGGCAATGAAGGCCCAAGAAGTATTGGAATGAGACTCTACAAAGGGATTTCAGTTTTTTGGATCTAAGTCCGAGAATGACCCAAGATATAAATGAATGGAGGCAAAGAATCCATGTAGCCAACCCTCTTAATGTGGGAAAAGGCTTTGTTGTTGTTGTCTATGTCAATGATATGGTTATTACTGGTGTTGACAATAAATGGACCTTAGAGACCAAGGCCTTAGTTTGAAAGGTGCTTATTATAAAGGATCTTAACCTTTTGTGATACTTTCTAGGGAAGATTAAATCACTCTTGACGACTTCTTGCGCTAAGAAAATACTATCTTGGTATCCTAGATGAGTCATGCTTGTGTGATTTTGCCAACACTCTTTCTAGCAGAATCTCAACACCTTTCCACTATTGAGGATGATCCATTTGAAGACACTATGAGATATAGAATATATCTTATAGTCAGAAGGCTAGATATGCAATATGTCGTGAGCATGGTCTGTCAACATATGCAGAATCATGCGTATAATCACTAACATGATGCCCTTGCAGAAGTCGGTATTCGATATTCAGTCGAAGGGGTCACTGAATAGAGAATAATCGGTATTCATGCGACTATTTGAAATTATTCAATTTTGTATTTTTAATTATTTTTAATTTAAAAATGATTTTTAATACATACATTCTTATATATTTATACTCTTATTATCACCAATCTACAAGAGTACAAGATAAACGTATCCATTAACATACATATACATAGTTTTGATATTTTTGATAATATCATGACAAATGGTAATTCTTGAGAGTTTAAAAAATAAAAAAAATAAAAATTTTCCAGCAGTTAACTATTAGTCGGCCGAATAGTCGGCCAGTCAACTGAATAATTGGACCAACTATTGGTCGAATAAAGGTTAATCAGTCGGAGACCCCCCACACCTCATAGTCGGACCGAATAGTTGGCCTAGTCACCCGACTATTGCAACACTGTTCTTATCCTCGGACACTTAAAAAGTTCACGTGGGAGAGGACTTTTCAATGCTCCAAATGGACATATTGATGCCACTCGTATCTAGATGTATACTATGCTACTCTCCCGAGGACGGGCGTTCCATCACTGATTTTACGATGTTAGTTGGTGGAAATCTTGTTACATGGTATAGTTTGAAGCCATGTTGTCTTCAGGTATCGCGTTAGAGTACACGGCTACGGCCCAGGACACTTTGTGAGATGATTTGGCTTATTTCTTTATTATAAGAACTTGGACTTCTCGTCAAAAATCCAGTTCCACTTTATTGTAACAGAAAACGAGCTGCTTATATTGCCTTCAATTTAGTTTTCAATGAGCACAATAAGCATATTGAAGTGGACTGTCATTTAGTACCACCAGCTTCAACGCTAGCCATACTTCAAAACCATCAGCTTTGATATGTTGATGCTGATTTCTGGATGTGGCTCCTTCTCGAAGAACGCTTCCGTGAAAAACTAGCTTTTTATGGGACGCTAGCTTATAATATATGATGGTTTCACGCATACATACACGCGCATGGATACGCACACCTTTCCTTATGGTTTAAAACGAGCATGCCTGATGTCTTAGAGACTTTAAGTAAGTTAAATTGGCAATTGTATTATTTCATTCTACAAGGCAACAAAGAAATCTGTGGCTTTGTAGCTTGAATGGTCAATGAACATTTATTTCACAGTTCTGCTATATCTCGTGGCCAGTAAAGGTGATTGTTAATTTTACCGACGTGGCCATTTTGTCGTGACATTAGCAAATTGTTTGATCGTAAACGGAATAAGCGTCTTAATGTTGCTTAATTTTTCGACACCTCCAACTATTTTTTACTGGATCTAAAACTTCATTATGCTGCCGCTCGTTGGCTGTTTGGAACATTTGTATCTTGGGTAATGAACAATCTAAGTGAAACGTTTTGCAGTGTTCATCTTCCTCTTCTGTACATAAGATAACATGGCTTTGGAATAAATAACATTCACCTCAAATAAGAAAGGCTATTGTTGGCATTTGGCTGCCAATGTTCCTCTTGTTGATCTCTCACAGTTGGCATTTTGTAGAGCTCGCTTTCATGAACGTTCTCATTTGAAGATTTTGTGATAACTGCCTTGATGGCTTCTCTAGATTGAAATTTCTGGAAAATTGTAGAGTTTTATCAGATTACGTGTATGTGCTGCATCATTTTATCTTCATTATACTTTTTATCTGCACCATGCCCGTCTTGGTATAAAGCATGCCACTTCTACCTTGACAGATTATACATCAGATGATATCTGTAAATCTGTCATAGCTCTTTTTAATAGCCTAGAATCCACAAACTCTGCGATAATTAGAACCTGGAGTAGGTATATCTATCTATCAGCTAAATTTAATGTCCTGCCTTCTCTTTCATGCGATGAATTTCAGTGTCAATGTCTTTGTTGGAAGAAAAGAGGAGCGTGTAATGATGACCGGTTTACACACTGTCGTAGACATATTCTGCGTGGTTTGCGGTTCCATTGTGGGATGGAAATACGTAAGTTGAGCTATTCTGGCAATTCAGATATCTTGTAGGGCTCCGAAATGGACAAACCCACTTTTGTTTGTGTTCTTTTCTTTCAGGAGTCTGCGCACGAGAAGAGCCAGAAATACAAAGAAGGAAAATTCATCCTTGAAAGGTTGTTGGAATCCAAATCATATGACATGATCCCATGCTTTAGCAATCTTTATCTCATCACTGGCAAGTGAACTGAGGGTCCTTTTTTCCTTGTGGAGTTCTGAATCAGGTTCAAAATCTCCGGACCGGACGGAAGCAACTATTGTGTAAGCCATGAAACTCAAGTTGTAGGAAGTGACGCAGATGCTGCTTAAGTTTGCTTTGCATCCTGGAAGGCCTTACTTCAATTTGTTCATTCTTGTCACCCTACTCAATACCCTCTTCTGACTTTCGGGATGAAGCTTATACGCATGCTCCTCTTCTCAATACATCAACATTTACGTAGAATAAATTCTAGATTCTTCAGTTGGATGATGGTGGTTCCTTAGCCTTACGAACTAATGGAGTTATCCTCCTATGGTTGGATATGGATGGAGGTATTATCATGCTTTCTTACTAATTCAAATGTAGATATAAATATGGTTTTTTAAATTAATGTATAAGCTCATTTCAAAATGCAGATATGGATGCAAAATCGATATTTATGGATGTTTGATAAACATATATAGATTATCTTACAAGGATGAACATCTCTAACCTATTTGATACTCAAATTCATTGACAATTATTTGTTGCTGCTACAAATATATGTGCTTCGGTGGATGAACGCATTGGGTGATGGACTTGGGAGGATAAACTTTTTGATAGAGTTTGGTTGCTTGTTGCTATGAAAACGTTTGATTGCTAGTTTATTTTATGAACCAGAAGATGCATTCTATAAATCAATGCATGTGTAATACACACGTGTGCATATATGTGTGCATGCATGGTAGCTGTGCGTGCCCATATTTATTAGAAAGAAACGAGGTCATCTATGTTTTTAAATAAATAAGATGTGATTAAAATCCGAAAGATCATGGTCCAAATCCTCCCTTGTGGGGGTTGCGTTGGGTAGTCAACAATCGGCGTAAAAAATAGTCGAATCTTTCAACATGGATTTGAGCAAGAATCCATGTAGCAGACCCTATTTATGGTGGGAGAAGGTGTCACCATTTTTTAGATGTGATTAAAATAAGTTGTTAATTTATTTTATCATCAAATAGTTTTCAAAATTTTAAAGAAATTTGATACAACTTCTATAAAAAGACCAAAGTAGTCATTTTACTTGAACTGTAAAGTTAATTGTAGTAAATAAGCTGTTAACCCTACATATGGGGTGTAAAAATCCACGAGAGTTCAGCACAATTCAGAGTTTTGGATGTAATTCATGGTCATGAGGGTTATGTACATAATATTAAAAGTATAAATGGTTACGGGTGTAAAAACCCATTATTTATCATTAAATAGATTTTAGGGATAACATGTTGAATAACACTACAATAAAATGGATTTATTGTAATGGTTATCTTCCCCTTGTTGCCCGACATTAAATCTATAACACATATATCATTTATTGCATAGTTAGTTTTTAAATTTGTATATCTACAAAGGAAAAATAGGGCTGCCCTTTGGGAGAGCTAACTTGACTCCATGGCTCCTCTCGTCTTATTTTTCTCATTTATTTATTTTGTTGAAAAATGATTTCATGGAAATTCATCGTTTTATCCCTATATTATGTCATTTAAGTTTTGAGGAAAACAGAGACTCGCACGTCATTCATCTAGACAATCATTTTTTAATTGTCACAAAATTATTGAAATCGACCCCGTTTGAATGGAGGCCGCAGGAGTCGTCATTTTGTATGAAACTTGAATGGCATAGTATGGGGATATCTTGATGAAAAATCTACGGAAGCATTTTCAAAAAAAAGTGAGGAAAATGTGGCATCCCATTTTATCATTACAAAACATATCTGTTTAGCTGCTAACAAGAAACAAGTTGTATGGTAACCATTATGCGTTGATGTTTTCATGATCTTTTATTTTAATCATTCTTGTTAAATTTTACATTGGTTATTGCGAAAGTTAATATTGAGTTGATTCATTTGAAAGGTAGGTCCAAGTAAATTGTAAGTGAAAGTATGTAAAAGAAAGACGGCCAATTATGAATATCCAATCCGGGTTTGCTCCCAAGAATATTTCATCAGCAACTCTAATTGTCTTCTTAATTAACATCTAGAATTCAACGTGGAATAGTTGTTTCAAATTTCATTTTATTTATCAATCAAAACATTAGAGACGACTGTCTAATTAAGATAAGTTGTAGTTAGTCGAGAAGTCTAAACAAGCACGATTATAATATTTTCAACTCTAGGGCACCATTGTGATTAAACAATCATAAAGAAAGGAGAAACCTGACTTATTATTTATCTTCCTTAGTTATCTAAAAAGCCTCAGCCAAATTGATAGGGTAGTCAGCGATAATCGATTAAACAAGCAGAAAGAACAAACGTTGGAAACAAAAGATGACTAAGAACGAAATACATTAACTGAATTTCAGAAGTGAGAGATATATTCTTTTGCAGAATAATTGTGAACATTAGATTTCCAAGTAGGATACCGACAGGAAATAACATTGTCAGCCAAATGCTCGGTACGGAGATAAACCATGAAGACATTAATTCTTAGGGATTGTTCGGTAGATGAATAAGAGAAATGTGTAAGGTAGGATAAGACTCTGTTTCTGTTCGGTTGGAGAGAGATGATAAAGAGGAATAAGAAGAGATGAGTGGCACTTATTTATTATTCTCTATTCGGTAGGAGGGAGATGATAAGGAGGGATAGACTTGCTAGATAAGATTGTTAGATAAGTGGTAGTTAGTCTTATGACTGAAGAATAGTAAGGGAAACCTTATTCCTTATTTTGACTCCAGGTCCAAAACATTGACCGTCTATGGAGGGAAAGGTATAGGAGGGATATCCCTCATTCCTCAGGCGAACACCCTTATTGAATGTAAGAAACTAGGAATGCATTATTGTATTAATTAATGTAATTAGGTTTAAATTAGTAAACCTATTAAACTACATATGGAAACTAAATTGGCTTCAAGAGAGAAGTCAATTAGTTGGAGGGAGGAATCTTGTAATTCTCAATTTGAAATAAGAGGGAGTTTGAAGGTGGTTTTTAGTTTCACTTGGAGTAATATTAAAAACATGGACTTATATATAGGTCATCATCCCAAGCTTTTGTAACAGTACTAGAGAGGACTAATGAAGGATCTCACACATGTATGTGCGCTTCGTTTTGTCTCGAGCTCAGGCTTGAGAGAGTCAACTCGAATCTTGATACTTTTGCTGTTGGTTTTATTAAGTAGGCCGGATAAGTTAATTTGAACCGACACTCTAGATTCCATCCATTTTCAGATATGAGGAGATGCCCTTTAGTGGGTAGATACATATCTAAAGGGTCGTGGTGACATCTTCACAAGCACCACAACCATGATGCCTCATCTTGCATGCGTTCCTTTTTGTTATGTTATTCCAACGTGAAGTACTATTCGTTCTCTTCCTTTGTATGCTTCGTTCTGTGAGGTACACCTGAGGACGACCTGTCGAAGTGTGTTGGTGACGACATGATACTGTGGTATTCTGGGTGTAGATCGTTAGTTACCCTCTGCACTGGTATTGTCTGAGTGTCTTTCCCATGAAGATGGGGAGTCCTCAAAATCTGATTAATGATGTAGTCTCCACTTCAGGTTCTATTCCAGACAAAGTGAAAAAGATATCGAATGTGGAGGTTGAAATCCAATTTGAACCCAATGAACCATCAGAGGAGGTTGAGCTAAGGAGGACTAGACGATCACGAATAACCAATGATCTTAGTAGTGATATTTTTGTCTATCGGATCAAGAGTGATCCAGTACGTTACAAGGACGCCATAGCTTCTTCTGAAGCAAACTGTGGCTAACAGAACTTGAGAGTTGGTTGATTTACCAAAGGCTGCTCATGCAAGTGGGCATTTAAGAGAAAGCTGAGGTTTAACGGATCAATTGAAAAGTATAAAGCTATATCAGTTGTATATAGTCACACTATCCATCAAATTGATTTTAAGACTGACTTTCTTCATGATGATTTTAAGGAAGAGATCTATATGGATTAACCTGATGTGCTTGTGACATCTGAGAATGAGGAAAAAGTTTGCAAGCTTGCTAAATCCCTTTACATCTTGAAAAAAGTCCCAAAGTAGTGGCATGAAAAATTTGACAAAAATATTTTGTCATGTGGCTTTAAAGTTCATGAATCTGACTATTGTGTATATTCCAAGGTGAAAGGTGATGAATGTATTATCTTGTGCCTTTATATAGATGGCATATTATTATTTGGAGCATATGTAAGGATTATTATAGAGACTAAAGTGTTCTTAAGTATCAAGTTTGAGATGATTGTTGCTGATGTGATCTTAGGTCTCAAATTGACGAGGCTAGTTGATGGGATTGTAGTTTCTTAGTCTTACTATGTTGAGAAGGTACATGAGAAATTTGGATATCAAGATAACAAAGCTCTAAGTACTCCTTTTGATTCATCCAAAACTCTTTACGAGAAAAAGAGTAGAGTTCCTATTCCCTAGCTTAGGTAATCTCAAATAATAGGAAGCTTAATGTACCTTGCAAATTACATGAGACCTGACATATCATATTCGGTTGCGAAACTGAGTAGATATACAAGCTGTCCTGATCATACTCACTGGGAGGCTCTGGATCATGTATTACAGTACTTGAAGGGAACTATTTCCTTAATATGCGTTATGGTAGACATCTGTATGCAATAAAAGAATATAATGATGCAAGCTGGATAGGGCACATAGAGAGTCTGGAAATAATGGTGTTACTAGGTATGTTTTTTTCCTCGGAGGCGGTGTAATCTCCTGGATATTTGTGAAGCAAATTATTTTATCTTGGTCTACTTTTGTGGTTAAGGTGTGTGCTTTGAACGTCACTAGAATTGATGTTGAATGGCTAAGATAACTTCTATATGAAGTTCTCATGGTGGATAAACTCGTTTCTGCAATCTCGGTGCATTGTGACAAAATGACCACAAATGCCAAAATTAAGAGTTCAAAGTTCAAACAGAAAAAAGGAAACATTGATATCCATCTTGAGACGTTAAGGGATTTAGTGGCTTGATGTGTGATGGATGCAGATTTCATTGGATCCAAAGAAGATACAATTGATCCATTGACTAAGGGACTTGATAGATCTTTAGTCCTAAATTCTATACTTTGGGATGGGACTGAGAGCCCATAAAGAGTTCCTCCACATTAGTAGTCCAACCTATCTGGGTGGAGATCCTAGATAGTAGGCGCGATGTGGTAATAACAAGTTATTTAGAGAACTAGATGGCACTATTGTTTTCGTACCTATGTAATGATGAGAGAGATCTGCCGAAGTCATGTTAGTCCACAAGGAGGGCCCACAGTCGTCGAAGCGACCTTAGACGAAATCCCAATCAATCAACAATTAACCCGCTATAAGAATCAAGAAATAAACATCACTAAATGTGAGTCAAAATTTATTATTCTCTATAACTAAATGTATAGCAAGTAAGTGTGTAGAGGTCGAGCCACAAAGAGCAAAATTGGTAGCCTATAGTACAGACAATATATATAGGCATGCCATTCATTATGTACACACATAAACACACATATTGTGGGTTTTTAATTTTTATACTTTTGTATTTTATTTTTAATTTTGAGTTTTTATATTTCTTTTTCTTTTTTCATTTTTTAAAATAAGTAATATAGATTATATAAGAGTATATACACAATATATATAAAAGAGATATAAATATTACTAAAATATACAAAAATTATAGAAATAAATATTTTTGGGTTTAAAATAAATTTTTACTATTTTTTTATTTTTAGTGAATTTTGCCAATATTTATATATTTTTAAAGTAAAAAAGATCCCAAAATAGGGATAAAATAATAGGTCAAGATTAAAATGGAAAATATAAATAGGAATTTAAGTCCAAATTTTTCCAAACCAAATTTAATATATAGATATTAATATAGAGAAAATTATAAAACATAAAAAAGGGATATTTACACCCATAACCCTGAGTAATATGGTAATTACCCCAGGAACCCTCGATAATCACGAATTACACATAGAACCCCGAATAATGCTTAACCTTTACATGGCATAACCCTGTGTCAATTTCCGTCTGAATGCTCCGTTAACCCTGACGGAAAAAGAAATATGTTGACCATTTTACCCTTCGGATGACATCATATTTTCAACATGATGCCATTCTGTGAACAAGATGTTGGCTCCTCACCCAGACAAGCCTCCCCCCTCTGCCTGCGCCTACGCTGCATACGAGCTCCTTCCCTCTTCCTCCTCGCGCATCCGGCCCCCACATACGAGCTCGGCACCGGCAAGCTGCAACCCACGAGTTCCTCCTGAACGCCGGTGAGGAACCTCCTTGTCAAAGCCCCTACTTCCTGAGCCCCCACCCCGCCATCGACGAATCCCAGCTCTTTCCCCCTTCCCCCCGCAGTCCACCCCTTCCCCCCTCCCCTCGCCTGTCCGCTATCGCCATGGTCGAAGTCCACCGCCTCGAGTCCCTATTTGCAGCAATAATCTTAATTTCCTGCAAATCAGAAACATTTCAGAGGCAACACATGTGTGGAAAGCCAGACGACTTAATCCCCCCGTGCTCCAGGCATCTCCCACAGGCATCCCCCCGTGCTCCAGGCACCGCTCGTGCGCCCGCAATCCCGCACCCCCCTCCGTGCTCCAGGCATCCCCCACACCCCGCTGCGTCGTAAGATCCAGACAAACCCCCACCCCCCCTGTTGCGCGCCTGCAATCCCGCTCCCCCAGCCAACGGCTAAAATTAAATTAAAAGTAAAAATAAAAAATACGAAGGAATTCAATGGGGTGGAGCTTGCAAGCGGACATGGCTGGTTTGGTGGGGTTTGGGGGCAGACGAGGGCGGGAGGCCTGACAAGCGGACGGGGGGAGGGGGCCCATGCTAACGAACGAACAAGGGGAGGGAAGGAGGTCGTTTTGGGGGGGGTGTGCTTCCAGGCGGATGGGGAAGGAGGTCGGTGTGGGTGGTGGGGCGGGGGATTTCAGGCGGATGGAGAAGGAGTTTGACAAGCGGGGGTGTGTGGGGGTGGGGAAAGGATGTTGGTAGGGAAGGAGGAGGCCTTCCAGGCGGTGCGTGTGGGGGGAGTGGTGGGTGCTCCAGCCGATGAGGGAAGCCGGAAGGAGGAGGGCTTCCAGGCGGTGGGTGTGGGGGGAGGGGTGGGTGCTCCAGCCGATGGGGAAGCTCCAGGCCTCTCCCCCAGCCTCCGCGCGCCCGCAATCCCGCACCCCTCCCCTGACGGGCCGCCCTCCCCTGCATACCGGCAAGCTCCAGGCATACCCCCATCCGCCGCGCTCCAGGCACCCCCCACACCCACAAGCTCCAGACAAACCCCCCACCCCCACTCTCCCATCGCGTGCCCGCAAGCTCCAGGCCTCCCCCCACCCCCCGCACGCCCGCAATCCCACACCCCTCCCTCGGCGCTACCTTGAAGCCCCTCGCGCCCCTCCCGTTCCAGAAAGCCTGCAACCAACCCCCCTGCAAGCTCGTGCCCCTCCCGCTCCTGCAAGCATGAACACCTCCCCTCACCCTCCTACAAGCCTGCATCTCACCCCCTCAAGCCCCGAAGCCTGACCCAACGCTTCCAGCGAGCCTCCCCTCTCCCGCCTCCCCCTGGACTCCACCTCGGCCTCCAGCTCCGGTGGCAGGCTGACCCACGACGTCCAGCAAGTCCCACCCACCTTTACAAGTTTTTTTCTTTTTATTTGTTACTTTTGATTAATCTTATTTTATCTTTTTATTTATTTGTTACTTTTGATTAACCTCCACCGTAGGATCATGAATTGGGTTAGATTAACTCAACTATCTGGTTGAGTTAACGAACTAAACTAACGGAAGGTTATAGGTGTAAAACGGCGTGGTTATTCAGGGTCCTGAGGATAATTCGTGATTATCGACGGTTGCTGGGGTAATTACCATATTACTCAGGGTTATGGGTGTAAATATCCCTAAAAAAACTATTTTTGATGTTTTTGAGAAATTTGAGATTTTTATGAAGGTTTTTGGGGTTTTTCAATTTTTAAGAATTTCCTTTTTCTATTTTTAGTGATTTTTAGCCTGAAGGTTAAATACTTAAATAAATAAAATACATTTTTTGAGATTTTTTAAAAACCTTTTCTAATATTTTTGTATTTTATAAGCTAGATATGGGCAAAAATATGCTCATTTCATTTTTAACAAATAGCAAAAAGGTCCAAAATTACAAAATAAAAACATGGCATGAATTTACGAGCAATCAGGAGACTCCATCTATTTTTTGTGATTTTTAGAGCAAAATAGCTATTTTAAATAAATCCAACAAGCACACAAAAATGCAATTGCTTGTAGGGGCATACATGTAAATAAAATAAACTCCAGGAGCCTCAGTGCAATTATTCCAAAAATATACAACATATATTACATTTTATGAGACTATTTTACAATTACAAAAAGTGCTAGGGTAGACATGCAATTTTCCCAGCTCACGTGGGACTACACGAGCTGAGATGGACAAGACCTATTTGTAATTTCCAGAAACATTAGGGGTCTTCATACAAAATATCCATTTTATTTACGATTTACATTTTATTTAAAAGACTAATAATTAAATACAAAAGGGGGGTAAGTTTAGCAATTTACCCATATGCGCGCCATCGTGCAACTGAGATTCCTTCACTTAAACATGTGTCTGCACATAGTACGATGATGCCGCTTCACCGAACTGCGGTACAGATTTGATCTTGGGCTTCATCAGACAGCTGGAGTGTTGCATGATTGAACGATCTTGATTAAAGCTGGGTGGCCATCTTGATCCGACGGTCACTGCTGTCCACGAGGAACATGGAAGAAGGACCTCTTCCCCGATCTTCATTCATAATTTCCTTCCTCCCCCGAGCTTCTACTTAGTTCCTGAGCAACTCTACAGACTCGGGAGGGTCTTCCGCAGTCGTGGGCAACCTTAAAATGGTCCGGGGCTCACTAATTGAACCCTGGAGGTACTTTGGAACCTCAAGTTTGTCCCAAAGGGGGTCCTTCGCTTGTGATTCCTGCATCAACAAACTCGCAGGTCGAGGTCAAAGTGCCTCGACCCAGTTAGGTGTGGAATAGGTCAGAGATGGGGCGAATGGGAATGTGCTCCAATGGAGGTGACGGAGGGAGAACAAGTACTTCGATCCAGGGAGACTCGAAGGGAATGGAGATGTATGGGATGTGAAGAAACAACGAGGGAACATGAAGGTTGTGATGAGAGAGTCGGGGGTATGTCAGATCGGAGCTAAACCAAGTAGAAGCTCGAAAGCTCTGGAGGTGACATTTTTACTATTCTACTCTACCTATGAATTAAAATGCTAAACTAAAAATTGGAATCGAAAGACGGCAATTAAACTACCTCAAACAACATATAGATCATCTCTTATACCTGAGAGGGAGCTCAGGGAGCGGGGTGGCCTGAGCACCACCGTTGACCGCCGTCTCGTCCTTGCTACGCTGTCTCCAAGCACGGGATGGCTCGTAGCTGTCACCTGGACCTTGACACACACACACACAGGAACAACTAGTGAAGCTCGAAGGGGGATTAAAAAGGGAAGGAGAAGCTCGGAGCTTTATTTATAGACAGACGACGCACCCTTATTGACGTGATTTTAGAAGAATCGAAATGATGTACAATCAATCTAATGCTACAACATGAATCATGGAGGATGAGGGAGGAGATCTGTCACGACCCCGATTCAGGGTAGTCGGATCCTCCCATATCAGGATCTGGTTACTCAGCAATAATTTATTAATCAATCAAAACTACCATTCAGAAATAGATTGCAATTAAAAATACTAAGACGGAAGTATTTCAACACTTTTTCATTCACAATATAAAGTTCACATGATTGCAATTAAAAATACTATAGTTGGCTGGATGGCTACTATGTTAGTTGGCTAGATTACTGAAGTCCTTGCGATGGCTCATCAAAACCTGTTGGGTTTTCCAGAAATCATAGGATAACAATTAACGAATACTAAATAAGGAAGAAAAGAAAAGCAAACAAATGGTGTAATTTTCAGAACTTGTTATCACAAAAAGTTTCATCCCTTCTCAATAATTTAAGTCCTATTCCTTTCTTATTTTACGTCAAGGATTAGTCCAAGGAATTAACTCACCACTATATGGACTTAGAAGCTGTGGACACTTCAGAATTGGAGAATGCATTGATCTGGTAAGCTTATACCGCTGTACGTCGCCTGAACCAATCTCCAATACTGCCCTGACAAATTCCTTTTCTTTTATTAATCAGGATCTCAAACCCTCAGCCTGGCAAACAAAGAAGCACACTGTCCTCGAGGATCCAGTTACTTAAAATCTCAAGCTAACCTTTAATCACATAACCTAGCAGCACATGTTATCGTGACCGATCCGCTATTGAACCACCCGTGCCTCCACATGTCACGACCACATCTTCCGTCGTTCACCACGAATATATTGGCTCCCAATACCATGCATTGCAAATCATTCATTTCGTACGTAGCTATCATAACAGGGCAACCGTGCACCACCTAGGTAGGGCAACGACAATACAGGTTCCATCTGACAAACCTACAGGTTGCATGCCAGACCTGTAGTTCTACTAGCAGTCATTCTTAATGTAAGACACAATCCTTTTCAAGATCCAACTCAAAACACATCAATTCCCATGATGTAATTCCTCCGTTAAGCCTTATATTTGCATACACATAAATTTTGAGTATAGACTTACACATATATTAATTCATATATTTATATACTCATATTTATGCTTATTTTAACTTCCAAACCCTAGCTTTCCAAACCACTGCATCCATTCGATGCTTATACCTTATTTTAGTTGAAATCTCAAATCAACCTTTCATAATTTCTCAAAACTAACCACATTAGGGTTCTTCATAACAAGGAGCATAAATACATAAATCTCAATGATCTCATATGAAAATCCAACAGCAGAAGGAATGATTTCATTACCTAATCAAGCTCTCTCTCATATGCAGTGCTTTCTCGTGATTCTTTTTCAAAAGGATGATTTATAGCTCCTGAAACGATCGAATTTCATTTTCGTATAAAAACGCTAAGAACGTGCCAAGAACGCGAAGAACGAACGCGAAGACCACACGAAGAACACAAAGAACACGAAGAACATATTTTCTCTTGAGATTTTAGCGGAGCTTCCCCTTATACGGGGTGATATTTATAGGAAAATTTCGGCAGAGTTTCCCTTTATATTGGGACATAATTCTATAAAAATTTCGACAGAGTTTCCCCTTATATCGGTATATATTGTATAAAAATGTCAGAAGAATTTCCCCTTATATCAAAATATATTTTAAAATAAAAATGGAAAGAATTTCCTCTATAAAATCATCGAGAGGAAAATAACAAAGAAACTGAAAGAATATAACAAAACTACAAGCGATGGAGAATCAATAGACACCACACATCTTAGGTGAGGGAAGGTATGACGAATCACAAGGTTCACTGACGTGCATAGCCGCCCGCACCTAAGTAGGGTATTAGATTGATTTCTCCATCAAAATAACTATAAAGTAGAAAAAAGAGAATATAAAAATAAGCCATGGAGAATCGATAGACATCACATGTCTTAGATGAGTGAAAGTGTGATAAATTATAGAGTTCACTGGCGTGCATAGCTGCTCGCACCTAAGTAGGGTGTTAGACAGATTTTTACTCGAACCACAACCGGAAATGAATCAGAAACAAAGAGAATAAAAAACAAAGCTGGAAAAAGAACATGAATAGAAAACCTAGCTTATGAGGCAAACTAAGAGAGGATCGTACCTTCCTCCTCCTCGTTCTCCCGGCAGCGCTTTGCTAGCACTCCTTCCTCGCCTCCCACTCCTCCTCCCGACCTATCGACCCTAGCCCTTGGGGTGGTGGTGGTACCGGAAATCATATAGAATGAATAGGAGGGGGGGGGCTATTTATAGGCTCCAGAAAATTGCTAACCATGGTTAGAAAATCATGGTTTAGATCTTAACCACGATTAGCAGCCCATGGTTTTGGCCAAAATTTATCCGAAACTTAGGGCTTAAATTAGAACTATATAGAAGACTTTAGATTCGCTAATGATGCTTAATTAGCGCTAATTATGATTAACTTTTACTAATCGTGATTTAACCTTCGTGGCTTATGCTTAACTTTTACTAACCATTGATTAGTGTTCGCTAATGGTTATTCACGATCCTCAATCATCATTAATTTCTTTAATCATATTTAATTAGTCTTAATGACGATCATTAAAGTTAATGACATCTTAAACCTCCTTCTCTTTCTTCCGAAAATCATAACAAATCGAAACGAAATCCGATTCACATAAAACAAATTTTGTTGGTTTTCTATTGACGAGCCGAATCTTATGATATAGGATCCAAGAGACAGACAAGTTCAAGGCTTTATAATTATAATAACCTTAGAGAAAATATTGTCCTCGAAACTTACAATGTAGGCATAATAACCTTTAAGAGGATTGAAACCATAACAACCTTATAGAGAGTGAATGCCATTTCATTTATAATAAAGATATACACAGTACATAGTGTTATCATTCAAACAAGTATGAGTATTTTTCTCTTATTTCTACCTCAGGTTCCCATGTGGCTTCCTCAAACTCTTGGTTGCGCCACAACACTTTAACTAGAGGTACCTCTTTATATCTCAACTTCTTGATATCCCAGTCTAGTATTTGCACAAGTATTTCTAGGTATGTCAAGTCTATCTCAACATGCAGATCATCATAGTTTATCTTATGCTCATCATCCTTAATATACTTTCTCAGATTTGATTCATGAAAAAGATCATGTATTGACGAAAGATGTAGAGGAAGTACAAGTCTATATGCGACTTTCCCAACCCGCTGAATAATTTCAAAGGGACCCACGAACCTGGGTATTTACTTCACATGCAAGCCAAACCTCTGAACTCCATTCATATGCTATACTTTAAGAAATACAAAGTCGCCTACCTCAAACTCAAGGTCTCTTCGCCTGGTATCATTATAGCTTTTCTAGCGACTCTGGGCAGTTATTAGTCTTTTTCGAGTAAGCTCTACAGCTTTTCGTGTCTCCTGGAGTTTATTTGAATCGTAAAGGTTCTTTATCCTGACCTCTTGCCAACATAAAGGAGTAGTACACCTACGTCCATATAGTGCTTCAAATGATGCCATGCCAGTACTTGTATGGTAACTATTGTTTTAGGTGAATTCTGTAAGAGGCAAATGTTTCACTCATGACCCTTTCCATTCTAAGGCACATGCTCGTAGCATATCCTCTAAAGTCTGAATTGTATGTTCTAATTGACCATCTGTTTGTGGATGATATGATGTGCTCAAGCATAGCTTTGTGCCTAAGGATTTCATTAAGTTCTTCCAATAATGTAAGGTGAATCATGGATCTCGATCGGAAACTACTTCCTTTGGGATACCATGGATGCAAATCACATGTGTAATATATAACTCAGCAAGCTGATCTGGAGTGGAAGATAAGTTTATTGGAATAAAGTGTGCTACCTTGGTCAAGCGATCTATTATAACCCATATACTATCTTTACCACCGGTCGTCTGAGGTAAGCTAGTAACGGAGTCCATGGAAATACTTTCCCATTTCCACTCAGGTATAGCTAGGGGTTGTAACAATCCTGGTGGCTTTTGGTGTGAAGCTTTTACTTGTTGGCAAGTGAAACATGAATTCACAAACTCAACAACATCCTTCTTCATTCCCATCCACCAAAAGTATGAATGAAGATCTTTATACATCTTCGTAATTCCTGGATTAATAGATAATCTAGAGAAATGTGCTTCATGTAAGATGTCTTTCCTTAGTTCAGGTGTGTTTAGTACACAAACTCTGTGATGATTATATAGTAACCCATCTTGTATATGGAATCCCTCTATCTCATTCTTCTCAAGTTGTTGTCTCAAGTCTTTAAGTACTGGATCATCCTCTTGTCCTTCCTTTATTCTATCCCAGATCTCTGGTTTGTATCGGTGAGTAATAGTTATAGCATCGACACTACTTTCAAATGGTTTATTCACATAACGATGATAGTACACCCCAGAAGTGGATATCACTCACTAAGCCATGTAAATGAGTTCTTCTACTAAGGGCATCTGCTACGACGTTACCCTTACCAGGGTGGTAGGAGATGGTGCTATCATAGTCCTTCAATAGATCTAGCCACTGTCTCTGTCTCATATTGATCTCATTTTGATCAAACAGATATTTCAAGATTTTATGATCAGTGAAGATTTCAAATGTAATACCATAGAGGTAGCGTCTCTATATCTTTAAAGCAAAAACTACGGCAGCTAATTCAAGGTCATGTGTCGGGTAGTTCTTCTCATGCATCCTGAGCTATTGCGATGCATACACAACTACCTTACCGTATTGCATAAGAACTACCCCAAGTCCTTCTTTAGACGTGTCAATGTACATTGTAAACCCTTCACTTCTAAATGGTAGAGTAAGGATAGGTGCAAATGTTAGGTATTCTTTCAGTGTCTGAAAACTAGCTTCGCATGCGTCAGACCATATGAATGGAACTTCCTTTTGAGTCAGCCTTATCGTTGGCATTGCTATTTGTGAAAAGTCCTTCACAAATCTTTATAAGACCCTGCTAAACCCAAAAAAAATCGTATTTCTGTGATAGTCATTGGGCATTCCCAACTCATCATCGCACTAATCTTTGTAGGATCAACTGATATACCTTCCTCAGAAATAACATGGCCTAAGAAGGGTACTTCGGACAACCAAACGTCACATTTGCTATATTTAGCATACAGTTCATTCTTCCTTAATATTTCAAGTGCCTGTCCGAGATGATGTTCATGCTGGTACTTATCCTTGGAGTAAATAAGCACGTAATCAATAAAGACTACTACAAAGTAGTTTAGGAACTCCTTGAATACTCTATTCATGAGATCTGTTAAGGCTGCTATAGCATTTGTCAGTCCAAAAGGCATAACTAAGAATTCATAATGTCTATATCTAGTTCGAAAGGCTGTCTTGGGGATATACGCATGTTTAATCTTCAACTGATGGTATCCAGATCTTAAGTCAATCTTGGAATACACAGTTGAACCCTATAACAGATCAAAGAGATCATCTACTCTTGGCAGAGGATACTTGTTCTTTACTGTCTTCGTGTTTAACTGTCTATAGTCAATGCAGAACCGCATTGACCCATACTTTTTCCTCACAAAAAAGACAGGTTCACCCCATGGTGAAATAATAGGATGAATGAATCCTTTACATAATAGTTCTTGTAATCGTACTTTTAACTCCCTTAACTCAGTCGGTGCCATCCTATATGGAGGGATAAATATAGGTATCAGGTGTGAGAGAGATTTCAAATTCAATCTCTCGCTCAGGTAGTAATCCAGGCAGTTCCTCTGGAAATACATCAAGAAACTCACACACTATAGGTACATCTTCCATCATTCTATCTGACCCTGATGTAGTGGTTACATAAGCTAAATAACCTTGGTATCCTCTCTCTAACAATTGTTGCGCCTTCAGAGTCGAAAAGTATTTGACATTATCATTGGATATCTTTCCAATGAACTGGAACTCTATAGAGTTACGAAGGTGAAAAGTTACTGCCTTCTGAAAATAGTCGAGGCATTCATGATGCCTTTCTAGCCAGTCCATCACCAGAATGAGATCAAAATAATTCATTTCGATAAGTAGCATGTAAGCAGGTGATTGATGTCCTGCAATCTGTCCCACACGTTCGTCTAAGATCTTCTTGAATTATAATTGACCTCCTGGTTCCTTACTCAGATAATGGTTTTGTGCTTTTATCGAAATCTTATCCTTATAGTAGGAATCAAATATTCTTCTTCTTTTTTGTGTTCCTACGATGTGCCTCCTCAACTGCTCCTCCCAATGGAGCAGGTGCAAACAAATCCTATGGATTGATGGTATCTAGACTCTTTTTTATGAGGGTGAATAGAACCCAAAACTCTAGCATCCACGAGTCTACATGACTTTGATCTCTCATTGTGGCATTCGGTCTTCACTCTAATGCCTATTATCTTTGACCCATCTCATGGGTCATCATTGTTATAGTTGCTAATTTCCTAGACACATCTTGGTCTGCCATGATCATGGGATGAATCGAGGCCAAAGTTTAGGTCCTATACGTTTTAGCATTATGTACATAATGGACAATGACTTGTGAATGGTGTTGTAGTCACTTATTAAGATCAAAGGATCTTAAGACAACCTTAATTTCTGAATACCGCTCATAGTTATCAATTACTGAGTAAATTACTGGAGTAACTTGGATCCGATACCAAACTGTCATGACCTTGATTTCGGGTCGTCAGATCCTCTCATATCCGGATCTGGTTACTCAGCAATAATTTATTCAGTAATCACAAATACCATTCAGAAACAGACAACAATTAAAAATACTCATAAAGATGTATTTCAACACTTTCCATTTACAATATAAAGTTCACATGATACATTGTCCCACTATAACCATTTACATGTACATCAGCTCAAAAGGAAATACACAAAAAGATTACCAACTACCTTATAGAGTAAAGCTACTATAGTTGGCTAGATGGCTACTATGTTAGCTGGCTGGATTACTAAAGTCCTTGCGATGGCTCACCAACACCTGTTGAATTTTCCATAAATCATAGGATAACAATTAGGGAATGCTAAATAACGAAGAAGAGAAAAACAAACAAATGATGTAATTTTTCAAAACTTGTTATCACAAAAAGTTTCGTCCCTTCTCATTAATTTAAGTCCTATTCCTTTCATTTCCACATCAGAGATTAGTCTAGAGAATTACCTCACCGCTATATGGACTCCGTAGCTGTGGACACTTTGGGATTGGAGATTGCGTTGATCTTGTAAGCTTATGCTATCGCACATCGCTTCAACCACTCCTCCAATACTACCCTGACAATTTCCTTTTCTTTTATTAATCAGGATCTCAAACCCTTATCCTGGCAAACAAAGGTGCACATTGTCCTCGAGGATCCGGTTGCTTAAAACCTCAAGCTAACCTTTAATCACAAAACCTAGCGACATCCGTGCCTCCACATGACATGATCACATCTTTCGTCGTTCAAGCTGAATATATTAGCTCACGGTACAACACATTGCAAATCATTCATTTTGCGTGCACTTATCATAACAGGACAACCGTGTACCATCTAGGTAGGGCAACGCCAATACGGGTTACTTCCGACAAACCTACAGGTTGCATGTCCGACCTATAGTTTTACTCCCAGTCATTCTTAATGTAAGACACAATCCTTTTCAGGATCCAACTCAAAACACATCAATTCCCATGATGTAATTCCTCCATTAAGCCTTATATTTGCATAAACATAAATATTGAGTATAGACTTACACATATATTTATTCATATATTTATATATTCATATTTATGCTTATTTTAACTTCCAAACCCTAACTTTCCAAACCATTGCATCCATTTGATGCTTAGACCTTATTTTAGTTGAAATCACAAAACCACCTTTCATACTTTTTCAAAAATAACCAAATTAGGTTTCTTCATAGCAAGGAGCATAAATACATAAATGTCAACGATCTCATATGAAAACCCAACAACAAAAGGAAGGATTTCGTTACCTAATCGAGCTCTCTCTCGTATGCAATGCTTTATCACTATTCTTTTTCAAAAGGATGATTTATAGCTCCTGAAATGATCGAATTTCATTTTCATATTAAAAACGCTAAGAATGTGCCAAGAACGTGAAGAACGAACAAAGAACATGAAGAACGCGAAGAACACAAAGAACACGAAGAACATATTTTCTCTTGAAATTTCAGCAGAGCTTCCTTTTATTTGGGGTGATATTTTTTGGAAAATTTCGGCAGAGTTTCCCTTATATGAATATTTCTATAAACATTTCAGCAGGGTTTCCCCTTATATCGGGACATGTTTCTATAAAAATTTCGGCAGAGTTTCCCATTATATCGGGACATATTTTAAAAGAAAAACGGAAAGAATTTCTCTATAAAATCACCGAGAGGAAAATAAAAAAGAAACTGAAAGAATATAACCAAACTATAAGTGACAGAGAATTGGTAGACACTGCATCTCTTAGGTGAGTGAAGGTGTGATAAATCACAGGGTTCACTGACGTGCATAGCCGCCCACACCTAAGTTGTGTACTACATAGATTTCTCCATAAAAATAACTATAAAAGCGGAAAAGAAAGAATAGAACAATAAGCAATGGAGAATCAGTAGACATCTCACGTCTTAGGTGAGTGAAAGTGTGACGAATCACATACTTCACTGACATGCATAGCCGCCAGCACCTAAGTAGGGTGGTACACAGACTTCTCTTTGAACTACAACAAAAAATGAATCTGAAACAAAGATGAATCGAAAACAAAGCTGGAAAAAGAACATGAATCGAAAACCTAGCTTACGAGGCAAACTAAGAGAGGATCGCACCTTCCTCCTCCTCGTTCTCCCGGCAGCACTTCGCTAGCGCTCCTTCCTCTCCTCCCACTCCTCCCGACCTATCGACCCTAACCCTTGGGGTGGTGAAAGTGGAAATCGTAGAGAATGAATGGGTAGGGGGGCTATTTATAGGCTCCTTAAACCACTAACCATTGTTAGAAAACCATAGTTTAGATCTTAACCGCGGTTAGCAGCCCATGATTTTGACTAAAACTTATCCAAAACTTAGGGCTTAAGTTAGAACTATCCCAAAGACTCTAGATTAGCTAATGATGCTTAATTAGCGCTAATCGTGATCTAACCTTCGTGGCTTACGCTTAACTTTTGCTAAGCAATGATTAGTGTTCGTTAATGATCATTAACGATCCTCAATCCATCAATAATTTCTTTAATCGTATCTAAGTAGTCTTAATGACGGTCGTTAAGAGTTAATGACATCTTAAACCTCCTTCTCTTTCTTCCGAAAATCATAACAAATAAAAAAGAAGTCTGACTTCACACAAAACAAATTCCGTTGGTTTCCTATTGACGAGCTGGATCTTATGATAAAGGATTCGAGAGATGGCCAAGTTCAAGGCTTTACAAGATCTTATGAAGGGCTCGAGGGCAGAGGAGCAACATGGCAGTTGGGAATAATCGGAGAAGGCATGCCACTAGAGGTTTTGACAATGGCCAAAAGAAGGGCTGGAGGGTTGACCGATGATCAACAAACGGAGCGACCCCATTGGTCTACGTAGGTGGCTAAAAGACAAAACAATATATTTTTTCATAAATTAATTAATTAGAAATAGTATATGATTTTATCAATTTTTGAATATAAAATAAAAAAATGTTTATTATTTTATGTAGCATTTTAATATGATTTTTTTGTCAAGTTGATTTTTAAAGGTGTATTTATAGGTATATTCATTTATATTTTTAACTATTTTTTATTTCATTTATTTCATTTTATTATTTTATTCTCTTCTTTTATACATTTATAACTTATTTTTGGGTATATAAATATATTTTTACTATATTTTTATGATATAATATATATACTTAAGTAATTAGTGATATATGTTATATATGTATAAATAAAGGTATTTTTTCATTAGCCATATTATTTATTTTGAGGTGTTTTCTTTGGTTTATTTCATCTTCATATTTTTAATAGAATATAGATAATATTTATATGAGTATAAAATATAAATGAATAAAAGAATAAAAGAATAGATCTCACTTATATTTATTTATAAGTGATAGCATCGGTATTTTACCTATATATTTTATATACTTATTTTATTTTAATATTTTATAGGTGATTTTATTATAGTTTTAATCTGTACATGAGTTATAGATAATATTTACAAAATTATAAAAAATATAAAATTATAAAAATAATAAAGAATAAATAAAATGATTATTTTATTCGGGTATGTTGTACAATAGGGGTCCAAAACCTAACTTTCACATCTTAACTCCAAAAAATATGAAACCACCTTCATTAAATAGCTTATTAAAAGTATATACAATTAGTGATGATTTTGATATATTTTGAGTTTATGTTTAAGAGATATGAGTTTGGAAAGTTGGGATTTTCGCTTTTTATTCAGAGTATAACTTTTATAATGTATATTATTTTTGTATAAACTCAATTTTGTATTTTTCTATAAATTATTATGTACAACTTTCATGTTCAATGTTTCTTTATTTTAGGTGAAAATTAGAAAATAAATGGGTCTGAAAATGAAAAAAATAATGAATGATTAAATGGAATTTTTATTGTATTATCAGCCCTTATCTCCCCCTACTTTATTCCTTGTTGACCTAGTCATCAAGATGCCTAGGTCTCAGAGTTCAAGGTCATAAATTAGCATTAAAAATAATATTTTGTACAGTATTTATAAAAAAAAGGGTGAACGTTAATTTATGCAAATTAAGCCTATTTACATGCATTAGCTAGGGGTTTTAAGGCAAAAATGATAGAATTAAGGTGGAAATGGAGATTCATCACCCCTATACTTGCCTTTGCTAGTCCCTAGAAAACACTTATGCAATAAGTGCATAAAATGAAAAACAAAGAAAAGAAAAAGAAAGATAGTGGGTTAAGTTTAATGTTCAAAGTTGTCTTCACAAAATAAAAAGTTGGAGCGTAAGTTGAACCTTTGAAATTTTAGTGCGAGCAGAACCTTATTGGGAGCCGGATTTGAAACACAATAGCCTTCGAGAATCCCAAAACTTTGTTTAAGTCCCCTAAATAACCATGTCAGGATATTTCAACTCATACGTAAACCCTTACGACTATGAACCTGACTTGTACAATGTATGTGATAGTGGCTCCCCTCAACTGAAATGACAAAGAGATTGACTTCTCCAGCATGACAACCCAATGATTCCTTAATCCAGCAACTCATTTCTCGAGAGCGGGGTATTCCCTTCTATTTTCAAGTGGCAACCAACTCAAGAGGAGGGGGTGAAGAAAAGAATGGACGGTAGCCAGTGTAGCTATCTATCCTTGGATGCTTGACCAGCGTAGCCAAGTCATCCTGCTGCAGGCTCACATAATATGCCATTGAAGCTCAAGCTTGCTTTATTAACTACATAAGTTATGTACATTCCGATAGGCATTTTATTTTTAATCAGGCCTGTCCATTTTTTTGGAGCTTTTGCTTTTTACAATTTTTTTGAATACTATATACATAGCATTTACATAAGGACTTTTTCCTCTTAAACCAGTAGACTATCCCTCTTTTGATGCATTATTGCAACCCACACTCTCTTGTCTTTAGACGTCTCTACTACTGGACGGGTTAGGGTGCACTTCCCTCCCTAAACGAGGATAAATATTTTCACTTGTGTGCGTCTCATACCGGTAAATCCAATCCCCTTACCACTCGAACTGAGTTGAGCCAAGTGAAAGGTGCATGTGTCCAAGTTAGGCCATTATCAACAAGAGTCGTGCGTGTGCTCCGAAATACTCTACTTAGGCAGTCACGAATCCACTGTACCAAGTCTCATGATTCTCAAAGAATTAAGTCAACTAGACCACAAGTACCTCAATTCCAGTTCATATAAGGTTCTTGTAATTAGATAGATTTAAGGTCCAACCAAACTCCAATCATTGGATTTTACTTAGACTTGTTCAATTATCAAACTCAATCCGAAAAATACGAATGCTATGCAAATGCTATGCTATGCAGAAATATTTTTGTGAAGCAGTTTTCAATTTTGAATTTTTTATGGATTTTTGAAAATGATGATGTAAGTGTAATTTTTTGATATTTTTCAAAAATAATTTGAAAATATTTTGGGTATTTTTGGTTTTGCAAATATTTTAATAATTTTTGAAACGAAAGATTTTGGCCTAGAAAATAGATATAAATATTTACACGGGGATGCATCTTATGTTTACAAGAGTTGGTTTTTTAAGAATTTACAAGGGATAAATGATTATTTTTATGGATATGTATATACAATTCATAAAGATTTTTAGTGTGATGTATATATTCCTCAAACTTATTTGAAAATCATTTTTCAAAAAATTTTGCAAACTAAAGTCCAAAATATACCTTTTACAAAAAATTTTTACAAACATTTACACACATTTGAAAATTTTTTTGCAAAGATTTTTCAAACAATATATATATATATATAGATTTTTCAAAATATTTTTGCAACCATTTTTGCAACCATTTGCAAATCATTTTTGACATATTTTTATTTCACACAAAGAAAAGAGGGTTTTACAAACAAAATATTTTTACAAAGGTTGAAAACATCTTACAAAATATTTTCCAAATAGATTTTTTAAAGATTTTTCAAAAGGATTTTCAAACTATTTTTCAAACATTTTGTAAAAGTATTATCACCTTATTTACTAATCATTGTATACAAAAAAAATTGAGGAATGATATGCATCTTTTTATTATGTGATTTTAATGAATTAAATGGGATATGTGTTGTGTTTTATAAAGTATTTTAGCCATAATTATTATTAAAAATATGAAAGTACGAGTTATGTCTAAAGAATATACGTAGTATATATGACTCCCCTATACTTAGCTTGAGCTATGTCCTCATTAGATCAGAGATAAAACGAGAAGACATAACTCGTACTGAGTATAGAAAAGTCTAAAGAATAATGAATAAGGGAATGAATACATGAATGAGAAGTCGACTGTCCCCTCTATACTTAGGATCAAATAATCCTAAGTATAACAGATTATACACAAAGCTGGGAGGGTCAAGTGTGGGAATGAACGGATCATACTCAGATAGTCTCCTACTATACTTAGGGTAAGATATCCCTAAGTATAGATAAGAAGAGGAGACAGTGGAGAGGATCAAAGAATGAAAGGACTCATGGTCTACACCCCTTATACTTAGGATAAAGTACATCCTAAGTGTAGAATACTGACAAAAAGGGGTAATGCATATACACACAATTTTTTTTTCTGAATAACGAAAACTAAAAACAGAAAGAAGCAAAGAAGAATATATGAAAGCTTTAAAGAAAGAGTTTTTGATTGGCATTATCTGAATCTTGTGATGATGCTACTATTGTGGATGTATCTTCAGTGTGCAGTACCTGCATAGAGTCGACAACGACCAAGAAAGTGTCATGCTCGAGGTATGGTTTCAATAACTGTCCATTGGCGACAAATGGTTGTGTGTCAGGAGACAATTCTAATATCACAATGCTTCCATTGTCACACACGTCTTGAACTTTGAATGGTCCTGTCCATTTGATCGTTAATTTTCCTGGGAAGATCTTCAACTTTGCATCGAATAGCCACACTTTTTATCTAGTCTCAAAGGTCTTTCATCTGATGTGCCGGTCATGCCATCGTTTAACCTTCTCCTTGTACATCAATGTGTTATCATATACATGGTCTCTGAATTCCATGAGCCTATTGAGGTCCTCTTTCCTTTTCTGATCACCTTGTAAGTCTAAATTATAAATATTAACTACCCATAATGAGTTATGAATCAATTCCACTAGTAGATGGTATGGCTTCCCATATACAACATAATAGGGCGGCATGTCCAATGGAGACTTATAAGCGGTTCTGTACGTCCAAAGGACTGAGTCCAAAAGTTGGGACCAATTTTTCCTGTCCGGCTTGACAAGCTTCTGTAGTATCTTCTTAATTTCTCTATTGGATAGTTATGCCATACCATTGGTCTGAGGATAGTAAGGAGATATGACTCGGTGCTCGATGCCGTTCTCCTTCGTTAATTTCTTGACCTCTCTCTTAATGAAGTGTCTACCCCCGTCTGATATCAGTATCTTTGGAATCCCGAACCAGGATATGATATTTTCTTTTAGAAAGCGAGACACTGTAGGGCTATCTGCGGCTCATGCGGGGATGGCTTCAACTCAACGACTCACATAGTCAACGACAAGAAGGATGTACTGGTATCCCTGACTATTAGTGAAGGGTCCCATGAAATCGACCCCCAAAGCTTCAAATACATCTGCAATCTGAATGATCTTCAGGGTCATGAAATCTTTAGCTGTAAGGGTGTGAAAACCCCGAAAATAAAAAATGGACTAAAATACAAATCTTGATTGAGTCTGAGCTTAATCGCAAAATCTGTATTTGTCCAATGATAAAAAAATTCAAATAAAGAGTCCACTACGTAGTACTCATCGAGATCTTTCCAACGAGTCCAAGAACGTGAAAATCCGAGTTCAGGAGCCCGAGTTATAGCTATTTTGGAGAGTCCATGTTTAGACCCATTCCAGATCCGAACCTAAATACCTCTTCACATTTAAAACCCCAAATGTGACTCCCTTCACCCTAAAAACACCAAAAAACGAGTCCAGCCCTCTTCCTCCCTTCTACCAGTCCTCCTCATCCTACCTCTTCCTCCCCGGAGCATCACCAGAGTACCTTGGGTCGACGATCCGAAGCCAAAATCGTGTAAAGAAGGTCCGGGTCACTCCCGTGTGTGGTTCTTCTCGCGGTCGGAGCACCAACCACGACGTTCTTCGCTGGAGGAGAAACTGAGGCGACAATTTTTCTTAGAGGTACGATATTTTCCCTTCCTCTTGCTGCGTATCCCACACATTTCTTGAACATCATTAGAGACATGCATTTCCGAAGGTGTATGTAGATTTATTCTTGCATTTGTGTTTTGGCCCTTTTCCGTGGACTGGTTTGTATATTGTGATCTGTTGGGTATCGCTTGGAGTTCTCCCCGTAAGGTTTTGTTTTGGTTTTGGGTAAATGTTGAGAAAACCAGAGGATGTGAGCTGTTGCTTGTTTGTTTGATAAGTGCTCACCCCAACATGTGTTTTAAACAATACTCATATAGAAAACACCTATGTGCAAACACTGTCACAACAGAAATCGTTAGAACACTGTTGAATTGGTTCATAGGATAGAGTAACACCCACTATATGGACCTCGTAAATGTGGATCCACACATTCTACATTTCTTCTACAATATAACAATAGCTGATATGTATGTACGGAAGTCCTTTGGATATTGAATCCGTTTGTATTTGAGTCTGCAATTCGGAAGTGTAGAGGTACAAACTGTGGGCTGCTAATATTTGGTGTGGTACAATGCCGATTTTTGCAAACACATGTGAATATAAGGTTATTTTCAAAATAAAAGATAGGAAAGAAAATTTTGATCAAGTACATTGCTTCCTGAACAATGCTATTTGAATAAGCTGACCATCCAATCCACGTGGATAAAATAGAATTGACTTTGGTCTCTAATCAGCACTTCTAATTACCGATATAATTGACCATTAGAGGACCCGATTACTCAATCAGTTTGTGTTTGGGTTGTTATAAGCGGATCATACGTGATTTTATGGGGTTGAGAAGATTTTAAGGGGCATGATTGTTTTTCACATGATTGATTGGATGCCAAACATGCTTTAATCAGTAAATTCTGTTATGTAGATCATCTCCAATGTTCTCCTTGGAAATCATTCGAGACAAAAGAGATGGTGATTCACATTTGCGGTTTTGACGTGTATAGATGCATGTTGCCATGCATGTCAAGCTGGTCTGTGATTTCACTAGAGGGAAAGACATGGGTGCTAATTGCACCAAATCGACTATCCATGTTGATCTAGGATTAGACGCAGCTCATGGTCCAAAAAATTAAATCTTGCAAACAAAGATAAGATGGAACAATAGAGCACCCTTGTTGTGGCTCGTAGGACTGAATCCATATTGCTCTGGGATCTAATTAGTCAATATTTTTATCATAAAATTTCATTCAAATCATTATATTCTCCAAATTTTAATAAAAATGACAGTAATTGTTTGGAAACATGTTCTCACTTCACTTGACCACTCACGGATAAGATTGGTTTGGTGAATAAGATTTCATGATGAATATAAGGTAAATGGAGTAGTACCGCCAAGGGAGGGGAATGCACCCTTGGGGCCCCGGTTAGAAGCCTAGATCACCGCGATCCCAACTGCTATTGTAGCTGCGGTGGTTGGATGACATGCTGATTGGCAAGCCGATGTGCTAATCTGATGGTGTTGGCCTTGGCACTTGCGTGCTTAATCCCAGTGCTCGAGCGCGAGCCAAGTATTCATGGTTGGTCGGCTAGTGTTTCGCTTGTCACTTATAGTTAATACTCGTGTACGGGCCATTGTAGGCCACATTGGTCGGTATTCCGAGTGGGAGCGCTAAGAGGGGAGCTCTGGGAAATGTTGTTAATGACGTTGGGAATGAGAGATATTTCTCATGGGCATACGGAGGATTGGGTTGTCATGAGGATTCACGAGTTGGAATCTAAATTGTAAATCGGAAGTATCATTAGGAAGTGGGCTACGTGGACGTGTTGGGAACTTAGTTAGGATACATTGTACCCAACCGCATGCCTACGGAGCCACCCCAACCCTAAGACGTCCTTTTTGCCTTAGAGTCATAGTGTGAGGTCTCATCTTGACCAAGACCACGGACTATCCACGAAGCTTGGTTACTCATATCCATATATAGATCAAGCAATAATAAAAAATATAATTCTTTGTGAGATCAGTTACCCAGTTTCTTTCTCTTTTGCAAACATTTAAATTAGATCATGCATTTCTTTTTTTATAGTTTTGTTTAAATTGTATTGGGAAACTTTGCTCATAACGTACCTACGTGTGGATCCGCAGGTTTGCAGCAGTGATTTGTTGAAGGAACCATCCTTTTTGTGCTGCTTCACCCCTTTTTGTGGTACAGTGGTTGGTAGTTCTTTTACTGTTTCATGTACTTGTAGCTTCTACTTTTTGAGAGACATGGCATGTAATATATATTTTGTGGGCATGGAAATAGAATGTATGGAATGGAATGCAATGGAATCAATGGATTGAAATACAGGTTGTTGTGAACAGGTTGAATGCAAAGCTAGAAAAAAATTTAAATTCCAATGCATGGGCTATTTTCTCCTGCTTTTGTGAATATCAATTATTCGAATGTGGAATGTATGTGCATGGATTGGTTTGCCGAGTACCCTGATCATAGAGAAACTGTGGTACTCCACTCCAATTCACACATATCACTCCTAATTGGTAACTGAATATTGGATAGTGTGAAAGTCTTATGACTCAACACAAGCCCACAGGAGAATAGCGTGATTGCATCCATGTTCACATGTCTCTCATAATGTCTCTCTTAAGAAAGCAAGTACTAATGCATTGGTCCTTTATGCAGAACCATGCCGCCTCGCGTAGATCAGGATGTGGCACAACAGTCGGCTCTCCTTGTACAAGCCATATAGGGTATCCAGTAGGGCCAAGAGGCGATGGAGCAACGTCTCCAGCGACAGGATGACCCCTCCTACCATCCCTCTCACGACGGGGAGGAGATTGTCAACTTGTCATTTCCTTAGAGCCTGAGCAGCAAGAGGATGTTGATGCTTTACAGACGCATCAAAGCACATACCCCACATACTAGCGAGCGACGGTACCACAGTTCTTTGATACCACCTCTGACGACGCTGAGCTATGGATGCCACATGTTGCCAAAATTCTGAAAATGATACATGCGCCTGAGGACACATGGGTGTCATTTGTAGAGTACTCCATGGCTGGCTATGTAGAGCGGTGGTGGAATGCCACCAAGGAGTACTTGACATGACCCATCACGTGGGAGACCTTCTTTGATGACTTCCGTGCAGAATTCTACCCAGACCATTGGATGGAAGATCAGAGGAGGCAATTTGCTGAGTTGAGACATGGGTCGATGATGGCCCAAGAGTACATGATTCGTTACACAGAGCTCTCTTGCCATTCCCCTGCTAAGACAACCTACCCCAGGAGAACTTGCAGAAGTTAATCTGGGGAATGCATGAGGAGTTACAAGAGCGGCTCTCTACCTTAGACCTCACCTCCATTAAGGAGGCCACAGTGAAGGCGACAAAGTGGGAGGCGACACAGATCTGCTTATAAAGGAGTTAGTCACGGTTGCCTCCACCTCAGCCTAACAGAGTTGTATGGAGGGACTTCTATCAGTTCCGTAGAGACTGCCGCCACCACTCGACAGCGACAGCATCACCTGCTAGCTGGCTCACACCTACCTTAGGACATGCCTTGGCAGGACGCAATTCAGTTTCTTCTCACCCCCTACGCAGGCACCGAGTCGTAGGCCTGGGGCTGGAAGTTTTGCTTTTGGTGGGAGCTTGTCACAGGCAGACAACCATACTTGCTACCTTTATAGACAACCGGGCCACTTCAAGGCCTAGTGCCCTTTGCATGCCAACAACTCAGGCGCGCAACAACAACAGAGTGGAAGACCAACTGGGTCTTCTGGCCAGTTTCTGAGATCAAGATCCCGCCAAGGAGGCCGTGACTTTCAACGAACCCCACAATAGATAATCAATGTTGCAGGTTCTAGTGCACCCTCATGAGGCCAACTGAATGCAGTGACACAAGAGCAGGCTCACGCTTCTGTATCGATCGTCAGAATTATGATTTCAGCTCATGGGACATCTTTACATGCACTGTTTGATTTAGGGGCTACACATTCCTTTCTTACACATCATATGATGCCCACATTGGGAAAGTCAGTGATGGAGGTTGCTTTCCCGTACTACATCAAGGGCCCACGGGGCCAATTGTTCACCATCTGCCAGGTAGTGGAGGATGTGGCTGTGCAGATAGGTAGGCATGAGATGCCATCATTCTCATTGTTGATACAGATAAAGGGATTCGACATCATTCTGGGCATGGAATGGTTATAGAGGCACCACGCGTGCCTGGACTATTTTGGGAAGACGGTGGTCTTCCACTTACCTGGAGAGCTGCCATTTCAGTTCGATGGATGCACATCTGATGGTGGGATTGAGTGCATCTCTGCCTTGAGGGCATACCAGTTTCTTACCCAGGGTTGTGTAGGCTACCTTTCCTACGTGGTAGACTCAGTGGCACAGGACCATATGATATAGGATGTCAGAGTTGTGCATGAGTTCCCTGATGTATTTCCAAAAACTTCCTAGATTACTGCCAGTACGAGAGATAGAGTTGAGATCACGCTATTACCAGGTATACAACCGATCTCTATCCCTCCGTACATGTTGGCACCAGCTAAATTCAAGGTACAGTTGCAGGAGCTGTTGGAGAAGGGAATTATCTGCCCCAGTACATCACAATGGGGAGCAGGTCCTCTTCATGAAGAAGAAAGATGGATCTGTAAGGTTATGCATAGACTACATGCAGTTGAACAAGGGAACAATCAATAACCGTTACCCACTTCCCAGGATTGATGATCTATTTGACTAGTTGCAGGGAGCAACAATATTCTCTAAGATTGACTTGCGGTCAAGATACCATCAATTGAGAATCAAAGAGGCCGACGTAATGAAGTCTGCATTCCGCACTAGATATGGCCATTATGAGTTCTTGGTGATGCCTTTTGGACTCACAAATGCACCTGCCTCATTCATGGATTTGATGAATCAAGTCTTCCGTTTGCATTTGGATAGATTCGTGATCGTGTTCATTGACGATGTTCAAGTCTACTCTCATGATGAATACGAGCATGTCTCATCTTTGCACCATGCTAGAGATGCTCCGAGGGCAACAGTTGTATGCTAAATATAACAAGTGCGAGTTTTGACTTTTTGAGGTGGCTTTTCTTGGCCACATGGTTTCAGGGGCAGAGGTGTCAGTTGACCCCGTCAAGATATATGCAGTGGTGCCTTGGGAGCGACTCAAGACAGTTACAGAGATCTACAGTTTCCTTGGCCTCACCGGGTACTACATGAGATTTGTTAGAGGGTTCTCCCAGTTGGCCCTACCCCTCACCCGACTGATGCAGAAGGACATGCCATTTATCTGGAGTGACAAATATGAGTTGAGCTTCCGAATGCTCAAAGAGCGATTGACTTCAGCACCCATCCTTACCCTTCCTTCTGATACCTTGGACTTCACTGTGTACACAGATGCTTCCAAGGAGGGCTTAGGTGCAGTGTTGATTCAACATGGGCAGGTTGTGGCGTATACGTCACGACAACTAAAGAACCATGAGCGCAACTACCCTACTCATGACTTTTATTGGCAGTCATAGTATTTGTATTAAAGATATGGCGTCACTATTTGTATGTGGAGACATTGGAGATTTTCATATACCATAAGAGACTTAAATACATTTTTAATCAGAAGGAGCTAAATATAAGGAAAAGGCGGAGGATGGAACTACAAAAAGATTATGATCGTACCATATCCTACCATCCTGGTAAGGGGAATGTGGTAGCAGACGCCTTGAGTAGATGATCATGCACTAAGGGTTCGACAGCCTGGTTGCAGACTTGGGATGTGCTCACTACACTTAGTGAGTGTCATCCATTTTAGGGCACATCCGATGCAGTGACAGTGACAGCAAAGTATAGGAGCTTGTGGGACATGATTGTTCAGGACCAACAGACAGATCCGGGGATCTAGGAGCTGTACCACAGGTGCTTGAAGGATGAATTCGATGGATTTCAAGCCCATGAATCCATCATGTGGAATGGAGACCGTGTGTGTGTCCAAGATGACAAGGAGTTGAGGAGAGAGACCCTAGATAAGGTGCATAGCTCGAGACTTTCCATACATCTAGGTAGAACCAAAATGTATAGGGACCTCCACCAACACTTTTGATGGGAAGGCATGAATAAGGACGTAGCCGAACATGTTAGCCGATGTCTTACTTGCCAAATGGTAAAGGCAGAGCACCAGAGGCCTCCTGGTTTACTGCAACCTCTCCCCATTTCGGTGTGGAAATGGGAGAGCATCTCTATGGATTTTGTTACATCATTGTCGTGCACCCCTGAAGGGCATGATGCGATATGGGTCATCGTTGATCGGTTGACCTAGTCAGCCCATTTCATCTCGGTTAACATGACATATACACCAGTACAACTAACCAAGTTATACAATTCAGCACATAATTCGGTTGCATGGGTTACCCAAAGAAGTAGTGTCAGATAGAGATTCCCGTTTCACATCACACTACTGAGGAAAATTTATGAGAGTCTTGACGACTGAACTATTCATGAGTTCAACATACCATCCACAGACAGATGGGCAGTCCGAGAGGATCATTCAGACATTGGAGGACTTGTTGCGGGCTTGTGTGGTTGAGTGGAAAGGATCCTAGAAGGATCACCTTCCACTAGTTGAGTTCACGTACAATAATAGCTACCACGCTTGTATAGACATGGCACCATTTGAGGCATTGTACGGGAGGCGGTGCACCACTCCTTTGTGTTGGGAGTAGGTGCGTGACAACACCATGTTCTCCCTGCAGATCATTGAGGAGACCTCCAGGGTAGTGCATACTGATAGGAGGAAATTGCTGACTGCGCAGAGCCGTCAGAAGAGTTACACCGACCAATGGCGTAGAGACCTTGAGTTTCAGGTATGTTGTCCTACATTCGTGCCCTAATGGATATAATTCTTAGCCAATCCTGTGTGACTAAAGCATTTCACATGATCACAGGTTGGGGATTTCGTGTTCTTGCACGTGTCCCGAATGAGAGGTGTACAACGTGATGCTAAGGGCAAGCAGCACTGCGTTTCGTAGGACCATTCGAGATTTTGGCCCGTGTTGGGAAAGTGGCCTACAAAGCGGCACTTCCCCCACACCTTGAGGGCATCCTTGGCGTAATCCACGTGTAAAATATCAAGAAGTACATCCGAGATCCCCGATACGTGGTCAACTACGAGGACTTGGTGGTGGAGCCAAAGCTCTCCTTCCCAGAAGAGCCGGTGCAGATATTGGACCACGCAGTTAAGAGGCTGAGGCGGAAGGAGATCCTCTTAGTCAAAGTCCTATGACGAAGTCAAGACATCGAGGAGGTGACATGGGAACTTGAGGCCGACATGAGGGAGAAATACCCTAGATTGTTCATAGGTATGGAATTAAAATCGTAGTCAAGTTCCCTTTGAGATTTTTTTATAGGTTTTGCTCTCTTTGAATTTTTGTGGCTTCATTTCTCTGTGAGACTAGGATGCTGAGTGATTCGGATGTTGAAATCAACCAGAATCATCTTAAGTCTCGGGGATGAGACTTCCTTTACCCCGAAAATCAAATATGGACTAAAATGCAAATCTTGACTGAGTCTGGGCTTAATTGCAAAATCTGTACTCGTCCAGTGACCACAAAATTCAAATAAGGAGTTCATTACGTAGTACTCTTCGATATCTTTCCAACGAGTTCAACAACGTGAAAACCCGAGTTCGAGAGCCCGACTTACGACTATTTTAGCGAGACCGGGTCTAGACCCATTCCGGATCCGAACCTAAATACCCCTTCACATTTAAAACCCCAAATGAGACTCCCCTCACCCTAAAAACTTCCTAAACGAGTCCAGCCCTCTTCCTCCCTTCTACCAGTCCTCCTCATCCTCCCTCTCCCTCCCCGGAGCATCACCGGAGTACCTGGGGTCGACGATCCGAAGCCAAAATCATGTAGAGAAGGTCCGGGTCACCCCCATGTGCAGGTTTCTCGCGATCAGAGCACCAACAGTGATGTTCTTCGCGGGAGGAGAAATCGAGGTAATAAATTTTCTTAGAGGTACAATATTTTTCCCTTCCTCTTGCTACGTATCCCACACATTTCTTGAACATCATTAGAGACATGCATTTCCAAAGGCAGATGTAGATTTATTCTTGCATTTGTGCTTTGGCCCTTTTCCGTGGACTGGTTTGTATATCATGATCTGTTGGGTATCGCTTGGAGTCCTCCCCGTAAGATTTTGTTTTGGTTTTGGGATAAATGTTGAGAAAACCGGAGGATGTGAGCTGCTGTTTGTTTGTTTGATAGGTGCTCACCCCAACCTGTGTTTTAAAAATACTCATATACAAAACACCTATGTGCATACACTGTCTCAACAGAAATCATTAGAACACTGTTGAATTAGTTCATAGGATAGAGTAACACCCATTATATGGACCTCGTAAATGTGGATCCACACATTGTACATTTCTTCTTCAATTATAACAATAGCTGATATGTATGTACGAAAGTCCTTTGGATATTGAATCGTCTTATATTTGAGTCTGCAATTCGGAAGTGTAGAGGTACAAACTGTGGGCTGCCAATATTTGGTGTGGTACAATGCCCAGTTTTGCAAACACATGTGAATATAAGGTTATTTTCAAAATAAAAGACAGGAAAGAAAATTTTGATCAAGTACATTGCTTCTTGAACAATGCTATTTGAATAAGCCGACCATCTAATCCATGTGGATAAAATAGAATTGACTTTGGTCTCTAATCAACACTTCTAATTACTGATATAATTGACCATCAGAGGACCCGATTACTCAATCAGTTTTTGTTTGGGTTGTTATAAGCGGATCATACATGATTTTATGGGGTTGAGAAGATTTTAAGGGGCTTGATGGTTTCTCACATGATTGATTGGATGCCAAACATGCTTTAATCAGTAAATTCTGTTTTGTAGATCATCTCCAATGTTATCCTTGAAAATCATTGGAGACAAAAGAGATGGTGATTCACATTTGTGGTTTTGACGTGTATAGATGCATGTTGCCATGCATGTCAAACTGGTCTTTGATTTCACTAGAGGGAAGGGCATGGGTGCTAATTGCACCAACTCGACTATCCATGTTGATTTAGGATTAGGCGCCATGGTCCAAAAAAAATCAAATCTTGCAAACAAAGATAAACTGGAACAACAAAGCACTCTTGTTGTGGCTCTTAGGACTGAATCCATATTGCTATGGGATCTAATTAGTCAATATTTTTATGAGAAATTTTCGTTCATATCATTATATTCTCCAAATTTTAATAAAAATGACAATAATTGTTTGGAAACCTGCTCTCATTTCACTTGACCACTCATGGATAAGATTGGTTAGGTGAACAAGATTTCACGATGAATATAGGGTAAATGGAGTAGTGCCGCCAAGGGGAATGCACCCTTGGGGCCTCGAGTAGACGCCTAGATGACCGCGATCCCATCTTCTATTGTAGCTACGATGGTTGGAGGACATGTTCCTTGGCACACTGCAGTGCTAATCTGACGGTGTTGGCCTTGGCACTAGCATGCTTTAGCCCAGTGCTCGAGCGCGAGCCAAGTATTCATGGTTGGTCGGCTAGTGTTTCGCTTGTCACTTAGAGTTAACACTTGCGTATGAGCCAGTGTAAGCCACATTGGTCGGTATTCCGAGTGGGAGCGCTAAGAGGGAGTTCCGGGAAATGTGTTAATGAAGTTGGGAATGAGAGATATTTCCCATGGGCATACGGAGGATTGGGTTGTCGTGAGGATTCGCGAGTAGGAATCTAAATCGTGAATCAGAAGTATCATTGGGAAGTGGGCTAAGTGGATGTGTTGGGAACTTAGTTAGGATGCATTATACCCCACGCATGCCTACGGAGGCACCCCAACCCTAAGGCGTCCTTTTTGCCTTAGAGTCATACTGTGAGGTCTCATCTTGACCAAGATCACGAACTATCCACGAAGCTTGGTTACTCATATTCATATCCAGATCAAAAAAATAATAAAAAATGTAATTCTTTGTAGATCAGTTACCTATTTTCTTTCTCTTTTGCACACATTTAAATCAGATCCTGCATTTCTTTTTGTACAGTTTTGTTTAAATCGTATTGTGCATCTTTGCTCATAACGTACCTACATGTGGATCCGTCGTTCGCAACAATGATCTGTTGAAGGCACCATCCTTTTTGTGCAGCTTTACCCCTTTTTGTGGTACAGTGGTTGGTAGTTCTTTTACTGTCTTCTGTACTTTTAGCTTCTACTTTTTGAGAGACATGGCATGTAATATATATTTTGTGGACATGGAAATGGAATGTATGGAATGGAATGCAATGGAATAAATGTATTGAAATACAAGTTGTTGTGAACAGGTTGAATGCAAAGCTAGAAAAAAAATTTAAATTCCAATGCATGTGCCATTTTCTCCTGCTTTTGTGAATGCCAATTATTCGAATGTGGTATGTATGTGCGTGGATTGGTTTGTTGAGTACCTAGATCCTAGAAGGGGATGAGTGTCACAAAGGGTACCTTTCAATCGCTGATAGTCAGTGCGGCGTTTAACATATGCTGCAACATACTTAAATAATGTAGGCCACCAGAGTCCATACTACAAGATCTTCGCTGCCGTTTTATCTCCAGAATGGTGTCCACCAGATTTGAGCAAATGATAATGCTTGAGGACGCTATGCTGTTCTAGTTGGGGAATGCACCTTTACCAAATACAATCCGCTCCTTCCCTGAATAAGAGAGGATCTTCCCATTGGTAGAAATAAATTATTGACAAGAATATGTCCTTCCGAATCTTCGTCCATTCTTGTGGAACTACGCCCGAGACGAGGTAGTTGACAATATCAACACACCAAGGGAGTGAATCCACGGTCATAATCGACTCATCAAGGAAGGTGTATGTAATGGGTGCACTGCTCAGTAGAGTCTCTTGCTGCTCAATTCTAAAGAGGTGGTCTGCTACGACATTCTGAACTCTAGGATTGTCCTTGATTTCCAAATCGAACTACTGGAGGAGAAGGATCCATCTGATCAGTCTAGGATAGGCATCCTTCTTCTGCTGTAAGTATCAGATAGCATAGTGGTCAGTGTAGATCGTGACTATTTATCCAAGAAGATAGGATTTGAAATTCTCAAGGGCGAATACCACAACTAGTAATTCTTTTTCTATCACCGTGTAATTTCTCTGAGCTTCATCTAATGTTTTGCTGGCATAATGAATGGTATAGGACACATTATCTTTCCTCTGTCCTAAAACAACCCCGACTGTGAAATCTCACGCATCTGTCATGATCTCAAAAGGAAGAGACCAATCTAGCGGCTATAGGAGTGGAGCTTGAGTTATTAGCTCCTTCAACTGGTTAAATGAAAGGAGGACATGCTAATCAACATTGAACTCAGTCTCCTTGCACAGTAACTCTATAAGAGTTCATGCGTTGCGGTTGAAATCACGGATGAATCTTCTATAGAATACCACACGCCCTAGAAATGACCTCACATTCTTGACTATTTGAGGTGTCTCTAGATTAACAATCACATCCACCTTTACCGGGTCAACTTCCATGCCTTATTTGGAAACGACGTGACCCAACACAATCCCCTTTGTGAACACAAAGTAGCTCTTTTCCCATGATAATACCATATTAACTTCACGACATTTCTGAAGTACTCTATTTAGGTGATCAATACAAGAATCGAATCTGTCACCATAGACGGAGAAATCGTCCATAAATACCTCGAGAAAACTGCTTACCATCTCGGTGAAAACTGTAAGCATGCATCTCTGGAATGTCGCTGGTGCGTTGCATAGTCCAAAGGGCATTCTCCTTAAAGCATAGGTGTCGAACGGGTAAGTGAATGTCATTTTCTCTTGATCTTTAGGGGCGATTGCCACTTGGTTGTACCCAAAGTACCCATCCAAAATGTAAAAGAACTCCTTGTCAACCAGTCTTTCCAAAACTTGATCAATGAACGGTAAGTTGAAGTGGTCCTTCTTAGTTGTTGCATTCAAGAGGCAGTAATCAACATATACATGCTGGGATGTCGTTACCTGAGTAGATATCTCCTCCCTTCTGTCATTTGTAACCACATTAAGCCTTGATTTCTTCGGAACTACGTGTAGTGGGCTTACCCATTTGGAGTCGGAGATGAGATAAATGAATCATACGTCACACCATTTCATGATTTTTTTCATGATGACATCCATGAGATTTGGGTTCACTCTCCTTTGAAACTCTCGAGATAGATTGGCATCTTCTTCCAAATAAATGTAGTGTGAGCACAAAGCAGGATTTATCTCGTGGAGATCTGAAACAAGCTGACCAAGTGCCTTGCGATTTTTCTCTAGAACCTCGAGGAGTCAAGATTCTCGCTCAGAGGTCAGCCTGTTGCTGATGATGGCCAGATACATGTTTTCTGCACCCACAAGGAAAGCATTCTTGAGTCTTGCCGGAAGTGGCTTTAATGCTGGTTCTAATCTGGCCGGCTTCTCGGTCACTTCTGAAACTGTGTTGGTTGGAGGATGATCTGCCTAGACTCTAGAGGTAGTGTAGATCTCCGTGTCTTGCTGATCTTTTGATGATGTGCTGAATAGATCTGCAAGGAACTCATCATGTTCGAGCTTGAGTGAATCATTTGAATAAAAAAGATGCATCAGCAAATTGAATTCTATCTCCTAAGTATTGTTGGAGCTTGCATCGATTGTGTTTTCCTGGTCCTCCTCAAGAGAGAGGATTTCCTGTGTCCACGGGTCATTCAAAGAGAGTGATGTGTCTCTGATCTCTGCAATGAAGTCATAGCATGCTTCAGGCGGTGCTGCATGACTTTCATCAGTTACGACTTTAGGCTCGCTGATCATGTCTATTGTAATTCTGTTGTTGTTTGAGATGAAAGTGATCTTCCTAGACCCATAATCAACCGCAACCTCTGAAGTGCACGTGAATGGTCGACCTAGGATAATAGGAGTCTGGAGTAAAGGTGCGGGGGAGTCCATATACTACAAAATCAACTAGAAATTTCATGTCCCGCACCTTTACCACAACATCTTCCAAAAGACCTCGAGGTCGCTTAATGGATTGATCAACAAATTGAAAGATCATTCGTGTCTGCTTGAGAAGACCTATTCGAATTCTCGCAATAATGAAGAAGGCAGGAGGTTGATGGAAGAACCACTGTCAAGCAAGGTTCGCTCGAAGACTTGATCAAAAATCTCGCAACTGATCAAAGGTACTCCTTTGTTTTGCTTCTTTTGTGGGAGATTGTTGATAGCTACAACTATGACCATTGTAAGAATGTGCTTTTCTACCTGTCAGCATCTGTTGTTACGTGCTGACCGATGTTTGTTTGTACATGCCTCCTTCAAGCCTTTCTTTACATCAAGCATGTATTCCATGGTTTTCATTAAAGGAATCTCAATAGTCAGATTATTAATAATATCCACAACTCTAGGATCAGATAATGTACTTTTTCTTTTTACATTTTTTGGAATTTTCTATTACTTCAAGAAAAGGAATATTCACAATACTGAAATAAAAAATAGAGTTCTTATTTACTATAAAATCCTTGTCCAAAATATTTTGTACATCCAGATCACAAAAAGGAGTACAAGCATGAGATGAAGATGCTGGTGCTAGTGAACAAGCAAAAAGCATGGCTTCCACTCCGTCGGTTGATGTAGGATCGACTGCTGTCGGAGGCCCCTCCGTCGCTGGCTTGGCTTCACATCGATTGCAAACATCTTTTTGATCTTTTTGAAATTTCTTTTTCTTTTTTGTTTTTTTCCTGATGGTGGTGGAGATGAATGGCAACTGGCATGGATCCTCCTTCTTCCTCACCCATTCCTGTAGCTGGCGTGGCAAATGTAGAAGATGATGATTCACCTGTCAAAGCTTTATTCTTCCCGTGGCTTGTAGAAGATGGAGGCAACGTCCTACCACTCTTGAGAGCGACAACATTAGATAAAGCGATATTACAATCATCTGACTCTATAGGCACATACTGGACATCACATTCTGCCTGATCTTTACATTTAAAGCTATAGGGATTATGCTTCGACCTGCGTCAGAATGGAAGTTTTGGTGGTGGTCAGGTCATCTAGTATCTTTGTAATATCTGATAGGCCTTTTACAAGTTGGGCCAAGCAATCCAGGATAGGGTTCATAGGACTTGCCTCAGAAGTTTTAGCATGAAGACCATGTTGTTGCTGATTGTTTGGGGCTAAGGTTGCGATTGCTGATGATATTGAGGAGGTGGAGGAAGCTGGGATTGCTGATATGGGGGAGGAGGGTACTGATGAGGTGTTGCAGCTACGTACTAGTGGTACAGATGTGGCTGGCGGTACTGCGGCTATGCATATTATTGATTCTGCCTCCATTGATGTTGTACTACAGAGTTTGGTGGTACAGAGGTGGAGGTTGAGAGGACTATCCATAACGACCACCCTGAGGTTAGTGATAAGACATGTTGGCTGGTGAGTGGCCCCGGGGTTGTCCGATAGGATGGGCTAGCTTTGCATCATTACTCCATACATCGTTGACTTCCTCAATCAATGGTGGGGGTGGGAATGCTAGATAAGAAGGTGGAAGGAAGTCTGGCTAGTAAATTACCTATTTGCTGCTGCGGCGGGCCCTGATCGGGCGCCTACACGTAGTACACATGATGGACTGCCGGTGGTTGTTGACTCGACTGAGGTGGTTGTTGTTGTGGTGTCTCATCCTTCTTCTCAGCAGGAGTCTCTTTAGATGGTGTTGCCGACTGGACATAACTGATGGTGCTCACTAGCAGCTCCAACTGCTTGGTGATCTGATCCAGCTTGTCTAAGTGTTGCGTCCTCTTTTCGATCACAACAAGCTTCTCGGGATCCTGTGACCATTTCTTAATAATGTCAACCTTTGAGAGATGGCCCTCAATGATGTTGAGATTGGAGATCTCATCTCTCTCCTCCTTACGAGACACTACCAAGTGTACTTGCTTCTAGAGGATCTGTGGTTGTTTCTAATATGTCCGGGATGAAGAGAGGGTGGCCTCTCCTTTGGCCATTTCTTCAAAAATATGCCAGACCACGTCTTCATCCTTGTTACAATGAGATCCCTCACAGGATGCTTCGATAAGCTTTTGAATCTCTACATTCAGTCCCCCGAAAAGTATTGGACCAGACTGGTCCTCGGTATCTCATGATGGGGGCACTTCTCCTGCAGGTTCATGAATCGCTCCCAGGCTTAATGGATGGTTTCGTGGGCACCCTGGAGAAGTTACTGATCCTAGCCCGCATCTGGTAGAGCTTATCGATAGGATATAATTTGTGCAGAAAGGAGGATTTCAGTCCCTCTCACGTCGTCACAACCTTTCCTAAATGATTGACCCAGTATATGGCCTTGTCTTGCAAACTAAAGGGGAACACCATCATCTACACTACGTCCAAGGGAACACTAGGGTAGTGGGTGGTTCGACAGATGCACGAGAACTGCTGCAAGTGAATTCACAACTCTTCATTAGTGTTCCCGTGGAATGATGGTAGAAGAGTGAGGAACTAAGGTTTGAGCTCAAAGTGAGCTTGCACCGATGCAATGAGTATCCACTAGGTCATCTGGCTATCTCCAAGATTGTATGTCTCCTTCAACGTAGGTTTTTGCCGCCCCTATTCCGATTATTCCTCATCTGGGTCATTACTGATGTCGTCTCCTCTTCCTCCTACTGGTCTGTCTCCTCCTCCCGGATTCCGCAGATCGTTCAGCATATCCTGACATGAAGTCTGTGCTAGGGCTTGCTCGATCAATTGTTGCTGTATGGCTTCGATGGAAGCCAACAACTGAGTATTCACCTGGTTTTGGTCTAGCATCTATCCCAGCTCAGGATGGGAAGGTGGCTGTAGTCCCTTGCCCTTTCCTTGGAGAGCCATTTCTAGGTTTGAGTCCGAAGAGATAAATTCTATGTTGGGATCCAGGACTGGGGTTGACTCCTATCTAAAATGTGAAAAGTCCCAATCAGACCACTTGAAATTGAATCCCAGCTACCAAGATGAATATGGAATTAGGGTTAATCGTAGAGTGTTGTGAATGAAAAAGATGTGGACTGAAATCGACTACCATTCACAATGACGAATGTGGGACAAGAGTGATCCCAATTTATTGGGTGGTCAAAGAAAAGAAGATGAGGAGTCTGGAGATCCGTAAAGTCCAGACCTGGTTCTTGGGAATCGCCTCGAATCATTTACGATGTCGAGTCTATGGAATCGATGTCGGCGTTAGCGGAGTCCTGACTGAACAATCTATGGATCACCATCGTGAAGCAAAAAGGATATCGATGAAGGAGGAAAGACACAATGGTCAACAAGGAATAAAACAGAATGCAAAATAGTAGAAAGGCTCGAACTAAGCGGGGGTTAAAGATGAAAGCATATATGACAAAATTTGTGCAAATGCGTAGGACTTGATCTTTGAACCTTAATCTAGATCTAAAAAAACACAATACAAAATTGAGTTAACCAATCACGCCATGCGAAGCCATGAAGGATTGGATATTTATTATCTTTTCGATTTTAGAGTTGTTATTTCAGGCATATATTTAAGTAAATTCTTAGCACACTAACCCTATAGGAGAGAGTACTGCTAGAAAAGTATCACATATTTGTCCTCCTCTTTTGTAACCTGTAGTCTGCACTTTTTGAGGTGCTTGTAACTCTTCCTAGATCCCTAATCATACAAAGAAATAGAGACAGGACGCCGATAGGGGAAACCACCACTTCGGTTCTCGCTCGCAAAATAATCACCTTTGAGCGTACAAGGACATACTCGGACGAAAACCGATGAGACGTACACATCCGTGAAGGCGTGGCCTAAGATCAGTACTTCAGACCATGTTGATGTTCCACACAAGGATGGAACACCATCAATGACAAGGCCCTACTCGGTCATGTACGATAGAAGCACCATTACTTCGGAAATCCAGGCGATACACAAGGTAGTTAGAAACTGGGTTTTTGGCTCTAATTCTTAATGGGTCGTACCTCTCTCATGGGAGGGGTTTTGGTCCCCTCCTAAGGTACCTGATAACAATGAGGGCTTTATGAACCCAAGAAATTGAAATTCCATTAAGAATTTTAATTAAGATCAAAGTTTACTTAGAAGTCCCCTTGTTTTATTTTTTTGGGTTTTCACTTTTTTGGATCTTTTTTCATACAAGCTCCTAATATTTTTGTAGATTTTTATTTAAGTCCTAGGTGCTCAAAATCAAAGGGAGATAGCGAAAAGGCTGTGCAAGTCGATTCGATGATGAAAATCTCACCATTGAATCTAATGATGCATGCTGAGTTAGAGGAGTTACAGTGCTTCAAAGCTCTCTCCATGCGGTATGAAATTTTTTTAAACCTAACTACATGGTGGTGTGCAATCGACAAAATCGCCCTAAATAGTAGTAGCTACTAGCCGTGAAGAACCATTTGTTAATTATTCATAAATGAGACCAAGGTTTGGTCTTCGATGCCGAACGGTGCCCACCACAACAGGTCCTGCAGGCGCTGCATATGACCTCTCTCGGCCCACAATCTCAAATCCAAGTAACTAAAATTTATTAATTTGACTAGATCCAAATGTAAGAGACTATAGGTACATGCATTCTTATTAGGGCTTGGACCTAATTACCGAGGTAAGCATCCTAAGTCTAGGGGCTCCATGCACACAAACAAATGAAAAGAAAGGCGAAAAACTAAAAACATTATGAAACAAAATAAAAGAAGGTGATAAAAACATAGAAAATTACGACAAGGCCCCCAGGTGAACAGACACCCGGGCACTGGACCTCGTTGTAGAGAGTAGTGTCCAAGTTTGAATTATTACAAATTAATAAGTCTCTCTCTCTCACCAATAAATAAAATAATTCTAGTTCTATGCTACATAGTTTTTCTTACTTTCTTTGTCTCCTCTCCAACTGGTCAAAAGGTGCAGACCAGTCTCCACCACGCTTGGTTGCCTCGGACTCCTACGAAACCATCCTCGCATAGCGGGCCCTCGCAACAAAGTCAAAAGAAGATATATGTTAGCACATATAATCAAATAAGGTAGTCAAGGTGAGATATATAGAAGAATAATTGAATGAATATGTGCAAAATAAATTCAATAATTAATTACATCAATAAATCAATGAATAAGAAATACTGAATATACAAGATAAATGACAAAATAGGCTATGCTCATTGCTCCGCGGCAACGACGCCATTTGATGAGAGAGATCTGCCGAAGTCATGATAGTCCATAAGGCGTAATGATAGTAGTCGAAGTGACCTCAGACGAAATCCCATTCAATCAATAACTAACCATTATAAGAATCAAGCAATAAACAACACTAAATGCGAGTTAAAATTTATTATTCTCTACTACTAAATGTATAGCAAGTAAGTGTGTAGATATCGAACCATAAAGAGCAAAATTGATAGCCTATACTTATTTTTAACCAAAGAGCATTATATACAACACCCATTCATTATGTATATATATACATACACACATATATAATTTATGTGTTTTTAAATTTTATATTTTTGTATATTATTTTAAATTTTAAATTTCTATATCTCTTTTTCTTTTTTCTTTTCCTTTTTTAAATAAGTAATATAGGTTATAAAAGAGTATATACACAATATAGATAAAAGAGAAATAAATATAACTAAAAATCTCCAAAAATTGTAGAAATAAATATTTTTGAGTTTTAAATAATTTTTTAGTATCTTTGTGATTTTTAGTGAATTTTGTTAATTTTAATATATTTTTAAAGTCAAAAGATCCTAAAACAGGGATAAAATAATAGGACGAGATTGAAATGGAAAATAAAGATAGGAATTTAAGTCCAAAATTTTCCAAACCAATTTTAATATGTAGATATTAATAAAAAAGGAAATTAAAAAATAGAAAAAACTATTTTTGAGGTTTTTGATTTTTTTAGATTTTTATAAATATTTTTGGAAAATTTCAACTTTTAAGAGTTTTCTTTTCCAATTTTCAGTGATTTTTGGTCTGAAGGATAAAAACACTTAAATAAATAATATATAATTTTGGGAAATTTTCAATTTATTTTCCATTTTTTTGTATTTTATAAATTAGATAGGGCAAAAATGTACCCATTTCATTTTTAATAAATAGTAAAAAGGTCTAAATTTGCAGAAATAAAAATATATCATGAATTTGCAAGCAATTAGAAGCCTACATCATTTTTTTGAGATTTTTGGGGATAATAGCTATCTTAAATAAATCCAACAAGCACACAAAAATACAATTGTTGACAGGGGAATACATGTAAATCTCCAAGGGCCTCAGTGCAATTTGTCCAAAAATAACATATATTTCATTTTACGGGAATATTATGCAATTACTAAAAGTACTAGAGTAGACATGTAATTTTCCTAGCTCACGTGGGATGACACATGAGCTGAGCTGGACATGACCAAATTGTAATTTCTAGAAACATTAGGGGTATTCATACAAAATGTCCATTTTATTTACACTTTTGATTTTATTTACAAGACTAATAATTAAATACAAAAAGGGGGGGAGGGGGCTAGATTTAACAATTTACCCCATATGTGTGCCATCGTGCGGCTGAGATTCCTTCATTTAAACACGTATCCGCACATCGTGCGAGGATGCAACTTTGCCGATCTGCGGTGCAGATTTGATCTTGGGCTTTACCAGATCGCTGGAGTGTTGCGTGATTGAACGATACTGATTAAAACTAGGAATCCATCTTTGATCCGACGGTCACTGTTGTCCATGAAGAACAGGGAAAAAGGACCTCTTCCCCGATCTTCATTCTTGATTTCCTTCCTTCCCCAAGCTTCTAATTCATTCCTGAGCGGCTCTACTAGCTTAGGAGGGTCTTCTGCAGTCAAGAGCAACCTCAAAATGGTCCGAGGCTCACTAATTGAGCTGCAGAGGTCAGATCTTCTTGGAGGTACTTTGGAACCTCAAGTTTGCCCTAGAGGGGGTCCTTCGCTCACGATTCCTGCATCAACAAACTCGCAGGTCGAGGGCAAAGTGCCTCGACCTGGTTAGGCATGGAATAGGTCAGAGATGGGGCGAATGGGGATGTTCTCCGACAGAGGTGGTGGAGGAAGCACAACTGCTTCGATCCAGGGAGACTCGAAGGGAATGGAGATGCGTGGGATGTGAAGAAATGGCAAGGGAATGTGAAGGTTGTCATGAGAGAGTCAGGGGTATGTCAGATCAGAGCTTAACTAGATCGGAGCTTGAAAGCTTCGATGAGGATATTTTTACTAATCTACTCTACCTATGAATTAAAATGCTAAACTAAAAACTGGAATCGAAAGATGAGAAATAAAACTACCTAAAAAATCAGATAGATCAACTCTTATACCTGAGAGGGAGCTCAAGGAGCAGAATGGCCGGAGCACCACCATGGACCATCGCCTCGTCCTTGCTAAGTCGTCTCCAAGCATGAGGAGGTTCATAGCAATCACTTGGACCTCGACACACATGCAACAACAACTGTCGAAGCTCGAAGGGGGATAAAAAAGGAAGGCGAAGCTTGGAGCTTTATTTATAGACAGACGACACACCCTTATTGACAGGTGATTTTAGAAGAATTTAAATGATGTATAATCAATTTGATGCTATGGCGTGAATGATGGAGGATCAGGGGGGATCTTATGAAGGGCTCGAGGGCGGAGAAGCAATAGGGCGGTTGGGAATAATCGAAGAAGGTGGGCCACTCGAGGTTCTGACAATGGTCAGAAGAAGGGATGGAGAGTTGACTGGAGGTCAATAAATAGAGTGTCCCCATTGGTCCACGTAGGCAGCTAAAAGACAAAACAATATATTTATTCACAAATTAATTAATTAAAAATAATAAATGATTTTATAAAATTTTGAATATAATATAAAAAATGTTTATTATTTTATGTAGTATTTTAATATGATTTTTATTTAGTTTTTATTGTTATTTATTACAAGTTTATTTTTAAGGGTGTATTTATAGGTGTATTCATCTATGTTTTTGGCTATTTTATTTTTATTTCATTTATTTTTTTATTATTTATTCTCTTCTTTTATATATTTATAACTTATTTTTGGGTATATAAGTTTATTTTTATTATATTTTATGATAATTATATACTTAAGTAAATAGGGATATATGCTATATATGTATAAATACAGGTATTTTATCTATGTATTTAGCCATATTATTTATTTTGAGGTGTTTTCTTTGGTTTTATTTTATATTTATATTTTTAATAGAATATCGATAATATTTATATGAGTATAAAACTATAAATGAATAAAAGAATAGATCTCACTTTTATTTATTTATAAGTATTAGCGTAGCTATTTTACCTATATATTTTATATACTTATTTTATTTTAATGTTTTATTGGTGACTTTATTATGGTTTTAATATGTGCATGAGTTATAGATAATATTTACAAAATTATTAAAAAATGTAAAATTATAAAAATAATAAATAATAAATAAAATGATTATTTTATTCGGGTATATTGTACAATAGGGGTCCAACACCTAACATTCACACCTTAACTCCAAAAAATATAATTCAACCTTCAGTAAATAGCTTATTAAAAGTTATATACAATTAAAGATGCTTTTGATATATTTTGAATGTTTGTTTGAGAGATTTGGGTTTGGGAAGTTGGTATTTTGGCTTTTTATTCAGTATAGCTTTTATACTGTATATTATTTTTCTATAAACTCAAATTTTGTATTTTTCTATAAATTATTATCTACAACTTTCATGTTCAATGTTTCTTTATTTTAGGTATGAAAAGTAGAAAATAAAATGGGTCCCAAAAATGAATAAATGATGAATGATTAAATGGAATTTTTATTATATTATTGGCCCTTATCTCCCCTTACTTTATTCCTTATCGAACTAGTCATCAAGATGCCTAGGTCTCGGTGTTCAGGATCATAAGATACCTTTGGCATTTTATTCCTTTTCTTTTCTTTATTCTATAAATTTGACATTAAAAACATTTTTTATATAATATTTATAAAACAAAGAATGAATGTTAATTTACGCAAATTAAGCCTATTTACATGCATTAGCTCGGATTTTTAAGGCCAAAATGATAGAATAAAGGTGATGAAATGGAGATTCATCATGCATGCATGTGTTATTCGTAGATGCCTGAGTGCTATTTAAGCAACAAGATTAGGAAAGAGCATAAACTCTGAATGGCTTCTAGCCTTTAGGATGGATGTTAACAATGCGTCATTGAAAAATGCCATCTATGTAAGTGTTACTAAGAGCCACAGTTAAAGGAAGAGGGTCTTTCAATAATACAATCATTAAATGGGATAAGGGTGCATAGCTTTAAGAGATCCATCATGATGATTGTACTAAGAACTTAATACTATTGCATACTTTAAAACTAAGATTTAAAGTTCAAGACGTAATTCACATTGTTCTTATTAAGGTAAAAGTATTAAACTTGAATAGAGGTTCAAACCAGAAGGTACCTTTATTAAACGTAAAGTGTATCAAGCAAAAGATGTTCTTTGCTTCACATTGAATTTCTTTTCAAATAGTGAATTTGTGAGGGTTGTTGTATCACTTGATAAAAATAGATTTAAATTAGTGAATATATTAAATTACATATGGAAACTAAATTGGCTTCTAGTGAGAAGCCAATTAGTTGGAGGAAAAGTTGGAATTCTCAATTTTGAAACAAGAGGGAGTTTGGGGGTGATTTTTAGAACTACATGGAGTAGTTCTAAAAACATGATGGACTTATACATGGGTCCTCACCCCAAGCTCTTGTATCAACAATAGGGAGGAGGAATGGAGTACCATACACACGTGCATGCTCTTCTCCACCTTGGGTTCAGGCTCGAGTGGGTCAATTCGGATATCAAAACTCGATACCTTCATTGAGAGTTTCATTAAGCGGGTTGGATAAATTAATCCAATGGAGTTATTTGAAACTCCACCCAAGATAGATCTGAGTGGAGGCGAAGAATCCATGTAGCCGACCCTACTTAATTGTGGGAAAAGGCTTTGTTGTTGTTGTTGTTGTTGGGAGTTATTTGAAACTCCAACATTGTGGGAACTTAAATTGATGCTCCAGATTCTCTCCATTTCCTTATCCAAGGAGCTACCCCTTTGATGGGACGTTATGGATTTGAAGTGTCATGATGATGCCTTCATAAACACCCTAGACAAGATTCCTTCTCTTGTGTAAATTCTTTTTTCCTCTATTTTTCCACCGCAAAGTAACGTTCCTTCCTTTCTTTTGGATGCTCTGTTTAGTGGGGTACATTCGACGACCCCATTGGAATGCACCGACGATGCCATCATAAGTCGTATGTTAAGAGTGATAGCCTATACACTGGTATTGTGGGGGTGATATCTTCATCCATTCGAATGAATGATTTACATAATTGAATAGATATCAATTAGATCCACATTTTATTATGAACTAATAAATTGGATTAATTTTGGTTGGATGAATTTGATAATTATCCCCTACTAATTGATGTAAATTAATTATTTTAATAAAATAATTAATTCCCTTATTTTTTAGCCAATTTAAATTGAATTTGTTGAAATTGAAATTTGAAAAGATGATTTCTTTTCAATTTATCATTGTACCCTGCCACCATAGATAGAGGAGAGAATCACTCCAATTTATCATGATGGATGCCCACCATGGTTGAGAAAGCTAAGGGAGAAATTGTTTTCTCTTTATTCTCTTCCATTGATCTGATCTTTTTCATTTTATGTTTTTCGCAAATTGTTTATCGCTTTGCTCTATAAGGATCTTGTGCTAATTCGTTGTGTGTAATACTGAATCGGTTCTTGTATGATATATGTAATCGAAGTATGAATTTTAAGGGGTTTAATATTCATGTTAATCTGTGATGCTATTGAAATAAATCATGTGAATTTGGATAATTATCATTTAATTATAGTCTCATTGTTTCTGGCTACAACATGCATGAACAAGGGTGCTGAAATGCAACTAGGGCCCACCTTTAGCTACTTAGTTGAACCACCACATTATATCCCTTCTCATTTTTAATCATCCTCCATGTGAAAACATATCATTAATAGGATATAACAATCAATATGTACTGTCATAGGAAGTACCTACTCGTCTAATTCTCCAATTTCACAAGATAACCATTCTGCCCTAAATGTCAAGAAGCAACCTGCCATGTACAAACTCACCTTTATTCCCTTTGGCATGTAACTTCCTTAGTATAAATACAAACGTCTAAATAATTTTTTAAAATAGCGTGCAATCCAAGCACAATAGCATGTTTATTCCAATGGGAACATCCGATCGTATAATCTGTAGCCTTTTATTTTTCATCCCTAAGATCTAGAATGTCCAATAAAATCCCGTTGTAATTTGCCATCTTCCACCTCAATGTTCATAACCATGCAAGGTTTTAAAAAAGGGTTAGGATATTTATGTTGATCAACATGAAGCTGAATCTAACAAGATCTTCAAGACCTATAAATCAACACGAATTCTGGGCTACGATTAAGGACCAACTATCACTCCAAATCATAAGTGAGTATCCAACTTCTTTTATACAAGTACAAGTCATGCAGAATTATGAAATTTGAAAGAATCTTATAACATATGAATAAGATGATCGTGATGGCCGAAGACTTAGTGGTTATTGAATGTGAATTCAAAGAGGATGCAAATAGCAACAATTCTGGGAATCTACCCGTCATCTTTCAACATGGTCGTCACATCTTTAAGGATGAAAGCCATCATTAGTAGTGTGAAGAACTACCCACATGAGTGGCAAGTGAGCAAGATCTCTCGAAGAAAAGATCAAAGTCAAGATCTTTAAGGTCAAGGAAGATGAAGAAGCAAGTGGGGTACACGTCAGGAGATAACTTGGTCCCTACAAGGCATACTTCAAGGAAAAAAGTGTAAAACATTCACATGGTTTATACTATGGTTGCCGAAAATATGGAAACTTCAAGGTCAATTGAACAAATAAGAAAACACTAGCAAGTTCTAATGCGTATGATAACAAAGGCGAGAGAATATTGAATATCTACCTATCGTGGAATGTAACTTTGCAATCATGGATAGTACAGGGTAGTGTATTAACTATGGTGCAACCCACCATATTTTCAAGATGAATGAGTGGGCTTCAAAGATCTGAAGAAATGAGAACAAAGGATCTTTATAGTGAACAACACCTTCTTGTATATTAAAGGTATTGAGATGTATAGACTAGGCGTGGGCAATAATGTTATGGGACTTGATGATGTACTATACACTTCAGGTATATAATTGAATCTCAAAAAAGGATTTTAAAATTTTCTTTTATAAAAAAACATGTATGTATTGGAAAGAATAAGAAGGTATACACTATGCGAAAGTTTATTCTCGAACATGACACTTTCTGTCTTCATGTAATGAATTGTTGTGAATCAAACAATGTGATTTCTAAATATTCTTTGTACTATTTGTCTGATTGTGATTTTTGAAACATGAGGTTTGAGCATCCAAGAAACTTAAAGATGGATCAAATGATCAAAGCCAACAAGAACGTTGCTTTATAAACATTGTTTGACTGGAAAAATCACATGAATTCTCAATATAGGTCAAATGAGTTATCCGGTTTGATCCATTCAAACATATGTGGATCATTGATAGTTAATATTTTAAAAAACTAAGGAACACTTTACAAACATTAATTGATAATTACTCTAAGTTATCCTACATATATCTCTTAAGAAAAAAAGTATATGCATTTGAAATGTTCACGTGATATGAGATATAATTGGATACAAAATGGGAAAATTAATTAAGATTCTTAAGACTGATATAGACAACATATCTCAAAGAAGTTCGAGGAATACTGCATTTAAGCAGGTGTTGTAGGCATACTACGATGCCTTATACGCCAGCAAAATGGTCCAACCATAGAAAGAATAAACACTAATGGATGGTGAAAATTTAAGTTTTCACAATCAAGTCTCTCAAAGAAATTTTCGTAAGAAGCAGTATTGACGAACAACCATATAAATAATAGATTTCCCACCAATTATGTAGAATCACTACCATATGAAAGTTGAGATGATAATTAACTCGAGTTGGGTGATCTCCGGAAATGGGGATGTGATGCTGATAAATCCATGATTTATCATTATATTACTTGATTTTATCCCTCTCACTTATATTGTTAACTAATATTCTTTATTAATTCATTAATATTAACAAATAACCTTCTGTAAATAATTAACTCTAATTAAGTGTATATAAATAACATTCTTAAATTTATTTTATTCTTAATATCAAAATATCAAAAAATTAGTTTAATTTGCATATATTTGTTTTGTAATTATTTCTAAATTAAAACAACAAAAAATCAGAAAAGGAATTAAAACAAGTGTTTTTAAATCCTTAGAAATACTTTACAAAAATGTTAGCGTGTATATATAACCTATGTTGACTTTTTATTCAAAATGAAACTTGTAGATCTCAAAAAGATCTACAACTTTCATGTTTTATACTTTTCAATTGAAGCTTATAGATATTTATTTTTGATTTGTTTTTTATTTTTCTCTTTTCTATTTTCCCATTGGGCCACGTGGGCATCCATATCCACCCACGTGCCTCGACCCTTTACTCCCATCCCGCATCACCTCCCAACCATCCACTTGGTCCTGATGGATTCCATCTGCACCCTTCGTCTACGTCGCATCCCCAACCCTCTGATCTGATAATATCAGAGCCATCAGGAATTTCCCAATTGCACCATGTCCTCGACCTTTGCATCACATGGTCCAACGGTCCATGCTTCTTCTTACTCACCTATAACGCCTCCAGTTCCCGACTTCCCTCACCGCCACCTCTCCTTCTCCTAATTATAATCGCCACCTCAGCCCTCATCTCTACATCACCATCTCACTTTGATATAGCTCTAGCCTCACTCTCTCATGCCATAACCCTAGTTCCACTATCCTCTCACCGTTCTGCCCTTGGTGGTCGTTACAATATCTCATGATACAACTTCTTGAACGACCAACTTCTTCCACAAAACCACCATCACCAACCACTCATGTTGTATCCACCCTTACATGAGTGAGCACTTGAGCCATCGATCTGACCTATGATAGAGACTCGGCTAATTTGTGTATGAGGAAGGGTAGCTACTCTAGCGTGATCCAAGGCCTGCTTCACCATGTAGGCAGCTCAATCTCCAAGCTGCTCGAGCTTAGCCACTTGTCGAGCTTCAAGCATGGACCCACGACCTTCCAAGCTCCGCTCCCAGGTCAATTACACCCCTCCAATCACTCCTTCTCCTGGTGATCCACTTCTACATTTGTTTCACCTTTTCTCCATTTATCCCCCCTCCACACACACACACACCTTAACTTCACTCCGACCACACCCCTTAGATGCACTGTCACCTCATTGACTTCGCACCACCCCTTTCCTTCTTCACTCTGCTTCTCCAAAACCTCCCCCGACTCGATCCTTCACTGTCCTTGAAAAGGATGGCCACCCATCATGGTTCCAGCTCTGCCACCTTTGTAAAGCCTCCTCCTCGCCTCATTCCCTATCCAGATCAGTCCCATATTGCTTCAGCTATGAGCTAATACTGCAGGTACACAAAACCCTCTTGATTGGCCAGTACCCAAAAACATCTCCGATCTCCAGCTCCGCCTTCAATGATGCTTCATCGACTCGGTGATTCAGACACCTTCGGAGCTTCACCAGACCTCTAGCACCTTCATGACATCTTCTTGAAGGTGTTTGGACCTTCAGGCAGCTAGGAGGAGCATGGAGGAGCATCTACTCCCTCGTCGGAGATACGCCGGTTGCATCCAAGATAGAGGAGCCATGAGTAGCATTAGCTGTTGGATCAGATCTCCCTGATCTGATCTGATAGTTGAGATTATTTCCCATCTATGACCTAGAGCACCATTTCATCACTCAGCCTCAGGCGCTTGAGCCTAGGTGTGAGCCACCAACATGCACCATGTAGCATGAGTCTCCGCATAGACCCAGCCTCCAGCACCTTCGCGACACCTTAAAGAAGGTGTCTGGACCCTTAGTCAGCCCAGAGGGAGTCTCAGCTCCCTTGCCGGAGCTTCGCTAGAGCTCCACCAATTGTGGCCAAGACGGAGGAGCCATGAGTAGCAGTAGCTGTTGGATCAGATCTCCTTGATCTGAAGATTTAGATTATTTCCTAGCCGTGGCCCGAAGCACTATTTCATCCCTCATCCACAGGAGCTTGAGTCTATGTGCGAGCCACTAGCATGCGCCATGTAGCCCAAGCCTCGCCCACAAGTACATGCCTCACATGATCTGGACATTTTGTAGTTAAGCCTCGCTAGCTATTCATATTTCCAAATATGCCCGCGCGTGACTTATTTACATTTTGAGACCAAGCTATTTATTTATTTGCATTTAGACCTGCAGACCATTTTGAAATGTTTTTATTATAGTTTCTATTTAGTCACTGGCTTGTGTTTAATAACTTTTGAACCATTGCTCCATTTTGAATGAAATTGGTCTTATTTAAAAGCGTATTTGATGCTTTTTTATTTTATGCATTTAATTTCCTGATTTGACTGGATGAAATTCATGTAAAATTCAGAGTCTATTTATTTTAAAACTTGATATCTTGGATTGAAAATTGCATATTGATGGGACTAAATGATTAATCCAATTCCGTATATGCCTTGTATATTTGCAATTATCATGAGCTTGGTTGATATTTGTTGAAGGACATTTTTTGATAATTTCATCACTTAGAAATTCAAATTGTTGTTCAAGTGATTTGTTGATCATTGCTTAAATTGAAAATGCACATGTATTAAAATTAGAAATCTACTTGCGTGATTCATTGACCATTTGATATAGCTGAAAATCGATTTCACGGCTTTTCGTTTTTTAGAAGAAGCACGGTCGATGTAGCCAAAAGCCGCGAAACAAATCGATTTCAACTCGTATCAAACAAATTCGGTTTTCCTTTGGAAAACCCTACACTAAATCTTTTACCAAGCAAGTGTTCCTGGGTCGAACTCAAGGAGGCTGAATAGAATCCTTTGATTTTTCGGAGATTTCTTTATAATTTTATTTTTTATCTCTTCTCGAAGTTATCAAGCCAAGACACTTTTTTTATTGAATTTTATTTTTTATTTTTTTATTTGATTATTTTATTCTTTTCAAATTTTTATTTAATTTTCAAAAAGGGATATTTTTCAAAATATTTATTTATTATATAATAGGTGGATATTATATAGGTGATAGAATATAGTATGGTGATCGAGGTCGAGCAGCGAGCTCGAACAATACAAAAAAAATCAAAACAAAACGAGGCGATATTTGACAAAATCAAAACATGTCGAAAACATGTCAAAAACTCAAGAAAACTTTATACTAGGTAGATGGGGTAGTTGCATAACTACCCTAAAGAAACCGTCGAAAAAGGTCACACGAGGTCAAAACAGCCCCTACAGCCCAGGGGCATAAGCGCAAAAGAAAACTATTTAAAATGTTTGTAAAATGGTCCTCAGGACTGTTCTGAAAGAAAAGTTATACAAATTATTACATTTAGGACCCTGCGGAGGGACCTAAATGTAATTATGGAAACCTGGGGGCCGGAGTAGATCTTCTGGAAGCAGCTGGGTTAAGTGTGTAAATTTCACACCGTTTCGCGTCGGATGGCTAGGATTAGAAGATGCTAGCGCTGATCGGATGCTTGCGGGTGCGCCACGTGTCGCGCACCTGTAGCTTCTGTGTTCTTGAAGTTGTTATGCTCGCTGATGATGGCCGTTCTTCTCCGAATTCTCCTGGACACACGGCGAAGGCTTTGGCTCTCCGGCGGGGCCAGAGGGGTGGCTCCTCCACTTCTCGAGCTCGCCCGCGTTAGGGAACGGTCGACGATGGCTCGAAGCGGAGGCGACGGCGTGATGAGGGTCACGACTTAGTCCACCTGGAGGCTGTTCAGTACCGGACGACCCATCTTTGGGAGGTGGAATTCCGATGGCGATTGAAGCTTCCAAGCCTTGAAAATGGCTCCTAGTTGGCGTCCGATCTGCAAACATGAGATTTATGTGCTCGATTCGCTAGGAATCGGCCCAGGGGTAATGGATTTGCAATCTCAAAATCTGATGAAAAGTTAGGTTTCCAGAAGAACTACCAGATGCGTGAAGATGAAGATACGATTTGAAGCGAATTGGAAACGAATCGAGATGAATATTTGAAACGCGCCTAACCCTATGGATTGGACTAACTAAAAACGTGATTAGCCACGCTAATCATGGCTCGAAGATCGAGGAGAAAAATGAAGGAAATGGATGAAAAGGTCTGGGGAGAGTCAAGGTTTATTACCTGGACGGAGTGCTCGACGGTGACCCTTGACCGGAGCTGTACGCGGCGAAGCCCGACGATGCAAGGCTTGGCTCGGCCTTGGAACCTTCTCTGACGTCTCCTCCTCCTCGCGGGCGTCTCCACAGTGCTGTCACCACCTCTGGTTGGCCGGAACGAAGCTTGGAAGATGGGGGTCGGCTTTTGGAACCTAGGGTTTCAGAGAGCTGGAAGAGTTAGTTTGTTAATGGCGGACTTGAAGGGTATTTATAGGTGGGTTTTCGTGGGCACCAAGCTTAAATCGATGGTGGGCGTTGAAGAGGGTAGTTAGGAGGAGGGATCGGAGGGTTTAGATCTGTCAGAAGTCTCTAGAATCGCGCGGGAGAAATACGAGAAGTCGGCAGGTTGGTGCAGACGGGCGTAACAGCGTCTTGGGGAAGAAGACCCCAGGTGCTGACAAGTGTCAGCACCTGGTTGGCCCAGAGGTGGAATTAGCTTATAAATTAAGTATTAAATAGTAATTACATTATTTTAAATAAGTTTAAATACAAAAAGTGTAGATAAATTAATTCTCTAATTTATGGACTAATTACTTTTAATAAATAATAAATATTATCTAAAAATATAAATATTATAATAATAAATATGTATTTATAAATTGTTTTATATTTTTAATTTAATAAATACATATGTAAAAATTAATTTTATATTTCTTAATTATTAGAATATTAAATAAGGTTTTTACGAATTTTTATGGATTTAATAATTAATTTGCACATTTTAATAAATAAGATAAGTATCTAGTTAGTTCATTTATACCTATATTTTAGGGTTTTTGATTTTATTAAAATAATAAAAAGGTCCAAAAATTATGAAATAATTTAGGGTGAAACTACAAGATCAATAATTAATTTCAAAAATATAAAATCAAGAAAATTATAAATAATGTGTGTTACATAAAATAAATAGCCCAGAAACCCCGTTGTCTTTTGGTCCCAAAACCGACTTTTTGCAAACGGACTCTGAATTCGATGAAACCGCCTTTATTAATTAGAGAATATTATTTGATGAACTTTAAAGGTGAGTAGAGTGAAATTGGAGTTCGTATGAGGAAGTTTTGATGTTAGGAAGTTGAGATTTTGGCAATTTATAGGCTGAGTTTCTTGGCATATATACAGGGTAATATTTTTAACTTATTTTTATATTTTTATATACATTTTTAGGAATAATTAGGAGAAGAGTTTAGTGAAAAATATGTTCATATGAAATAGTTAAAAATCTTTGAAGTTTTGTATTTATTTTATAAATAGTGAAAGGTGTATATGTGTGTGTTATTATTTTTTTCTGGTTTTCTTTCCTTATCTCCCCCCTACTTTTTGGTTTGTCGACCAATCCATGCTGACTTGGTCTCGGGGGTTGGGCTATAAATATATCTTACAGCTATATTTATATTTTAAGTCATATTGTACATATATACATATATTCAATCTGCCTTTTTGTTTCTTTTCTTGTTCTTTATTTATTTACATGATTTTAGTGGTTAAAAGTGAATACTTACACATGAATGGTGATTTGTTAAATGATGAGAATTAATGGATATTTACATGTATTTGTTAAGGGTTTTAAGACAAAATGCGACAGAAAAGTTAATGAATCATAGATTCATCAACCCCCTATACTTAAACTTTGCTAGTCCCTTAGCAAACACTTATTTTTAAAAAGTAAGTGAAAAAGAAAGAAAGTTAGAATGAATTTGTTTTCCTAAACCAATTCATGAGAACAGACAAAGGACAGAGCCCGATCGGGCCTGTAACAAGCATTTTGTCAGAACCTTAACTAGGATTAGGATTTTATCCTCAACAGTCCTCAAGTTCCATAATCCA